>JAWQUT010000161.1:1044923-1083557 GCA_033807755.1 Ellobium chinense
GGGGGGTGTTCCATCTTTGTCTTTGTCATCTCTGTCCCTCCTCGACCTTCCGCTCAAAACCTTTATCTTACTGGCTATGATTCTAATTCTCAATACAGAGAGTTCTGGCGTCATGAAAATATTAAGTTTGTAGATAGTGACTGTAATGGTGGTTGTGATAGCTACAACAATGGTACTGATGATGATGATGATACTGATGATGATGATGATGATGATGATGATGATGATGATGATGATGATGATGGTAATGAACATGACCATGATAATGAAGATGCTGACTGACAACGTTATTGAATATTGATGCTGACAGTGATGATTTTAAGTGCAACGATGTGCATGAGGTTGACGGTTATTTCTATGATAACGATGGCAGTGCTGTTGAAAATAAGAAGATATTACAACTTTAGGCCTGAAGAAGGAACACTCCATTTCCAAAAAAGTTTGACTTAGTACGTTTAAGCTGGTTAATTCAAACAAAAATAAAATCCTGAAAATTCCTAGAGCTGCATTCTTGTGAAACGCGAGCGAAAGAAGGACGTGGACACAGACGCAATACTAATGCTTCTAAACTATAACAGATTTACTAGGAAAAACACCAGCTGTTCTTCGAATAAGCTTTGTTTGCGTGGACCGCGAATTCCTGTTTGGGGCATAGGCCTACTAGCCACAGACAACAAACTTAAGCGTGGTCCTATATTTGACACACATACCCTGATTAAGGGAAGCAACCAACACAAATTTGATTTCGGCAAATTCAAAACAATGACTGCCAGTTATACAAAGCTTCACAAGGTAGAGTTAGTTTTTAGATTTATAAAGTTTTTCAAGATAGAAAAACTGAGATCGCCACGGAACTCGACATTGACGAAGACGGTGGCAGTTTAGATATCATGTGTGTAAATGGCTTTGTAATGAAACATATTATAGACGTTTCAGGAGCTTGCCCAGCTTTATTATAGATAATGACCACGGCAATAACGACGACGATGACGACAATAAAGATTATTCGATTTCACAACTGTGTTTACAGATTGTCCCCGAAACTGGTTCGAAAATGGCAACAACTGCTACAATTTCATTCTGTATTCCACGATGACGTATCAGGAAGCCTCCATATTTTGTCTTCAAGACCACGCTTCGCTGATCAGCATCAATAGTGCCGGTGAACACACGTTCATTCAGAACTGGCTGATTAAGTACGACACCCAGAGGTACGTAAGCTTCTGATCTGCTTGTTGTTGTTGTTGTTGTTGTTGTTGTTGTTGTTGTTGTTGTTGTTGTTGTTGTTGTTGTTGTTGTTGTTGTTGTTGTTGTTGTTGTTGTTGGGGTTCATCGACTGACTGTAGCTGTACTTTACTGAGTTATGACGGACCTTTCTTAGTTGGTGAACTTCGACAAAGTTCACTTCTGGTTTAAGCAAACTGTAAATGAAAATAGTGATTGCGTTAAGAAAATTCCGTTTTCAAACGTAAAAGATGCATCCGCTATATCAGCCAATCATATTCCTCTGTCAGTGGAAAAATTGAAAAAGGAATTGATGATTGTTAGTTTTATGGCTTGTGATGCCCAGATGACCATGCGTGAATAATACTGATGACTGAAACAACTGTATTTGTCTGATTCCATCCGCCTCTCCTTTTTCGCTCTCCCTCTCTCAATACCATTCCTTTCCATTCTTTTTACGCTACTATAAGCCTCATACTTTGTCTTATTCTCCAAAGAGTGAGTTATTGAAATGTGCATTTTCTTTGTACAGACGAGAATGGTTCACCAGTGGTTACAGAAATCAAGCTGGGAAGTTGTTCTGGGAGTCAGACGGAAGTGAAATCGCGTTGGACTACTTCCCCTCCACGCAAGCACGTGATGACGTTTACGTGGATCCGTTGAACAACATAGCCTTCAATCAGCTTGTATATAAATATAATGGTAGGTTTGAGCTGAAGTGTTTTTCTCGAAGTTTATTGCTGTTGTGCATGTAAAACACAAACTCTGTTACGGCATGGGTTTTACGGGATCCAACACATTAATCATTCTGAATCATGATTTCAGAAGATATAATTCCATCCAAAGGATGATGGGAAAATTAACATAACTTGTTTCATTGACAGTGAGAAAGAGTTGACAAACAAAAGTCCCGGCGAAGTTAAGTTATGAGTTGGATCCAGCAGAAATACGTCCTTACATTTTTGTTGTTAAAGTTATCATAATCATTCATTATCATTATTACAATGACGAACGGCGAGCAGCCGTGCAAGCACAGAACAAGTAAAAGGCTACGTGTTAGCAATGACCATAAATATGGTCACGTAACGGAAATGTAAATGCCTGATTTGATAACGATTCGCTTAAAGTTAGGTCTGTCTATTTTTTGGGATCTAGGTAGGGTTTGGCAGAACTAAGATCATATGATCTTAAGATCATGTTAACTTGATCCGAGCCTAATAGCTATTTTGGACGAACTAATGTGGATCTGAACTGTAGCTATTTTTGGACATTGGCCTGAACTTTAATATTCTACCTAAATTTAAGTTTAATCACATCTACGTCGTAAATCAGAAGGAAATGCGGATTTCAGTGGCAACTGATAACTGACCTGATATGGGACTCTTAGAGCTTTTCTCTCCAGGTGAACTGAACTTGATCTGAACTGACTTTTTCGCTTGGATCTAGGACACATTAGAATTTATTTGGAGCAGATCTGGATGTTTTGTTGTTGTTGTTGTTGTTGTTGTTGTTGTTGTTGTTGTTGTTGTTGTTGTTGTTGTTGTTGTTGTTGTTGTTGTTGTTGTTGTTGTTGTTGTTTTATTTCAGCCTTGGATCTACGACCTAATAGAATTTACTTGGAGCAATTCTAGATTTATTTTTTTTTTAAATTCTGACACGCTAAGGCAAATTTATTTCAAGTCATGTATTTGTAAATAACCCACTTAGACTATTATGAAGTAAAGGTGATAGTGATCCACCTTATGAGACATCAAAAACGCCAGTTCTGAGACCAAAGAATTTAGACCTCAGTCATTTCAAGGGATGCAACCGTGAAAAAAATGCATGACTTCTCTTGCTGAGTTCACCTAGCATAATATTTAAAGCACATATATATCATACACATTCTAATGCAGGATGTTCCATTTGACACAGTTCTCTCTCTCTCTCTCTCTCTCTCTCTCTCTCTCTCTCTCTCTCTCTCTCTGNGCTCTCTCTCTCTCTCTCTCTCTCTCTCTCTCTCTCTCCCTCTCCCTCTCCCTCTCATTCTGTTTCATTTTGGGGTCTGTAAATTCCCATTCGTAGAATACAGCAATAGTCTAAGTAATTATGGAATCTCATTTCCTTCTTCCTCAGAGCCCAATAACCAGTACATGTGGGCATGGAGCAGACTGATGAAAACAAGTCCTTTTATCTGCGAGATCAGCAAGGTAGACACTTGGAAGCTCTACCAGCAGCGGAGAGATTTCTGTACGTAATATTGCACCTATTCTCAGGTTACGGAAGTATGATCCGATTCGCCCCCTGAGCTGATAAACTGTTTTCTTTAAGGTCATTAACAAGTTTATGTAGCATTTAATGAGCTTGTTGAAATTGCTGTTGAAAATATGGATCTTTCATTCCGCTTTCGAGCTATGAACCAATTCAGCGAAAGCTTTAACAAGTTCTCCCTGCCTGCCTGCCTGCTTGCCTGCCTGCCTGCCTGCCTATTTACCTGACTGCCTGCCTGTCTGTCTGTCTTTATCTATCTATCTATCTATCTATCTATCTATCTATCTATCTATCTATCTATCTGTCTCTGTCTGTCTGTCTGTCTGTCTGTCTGTCTGTCTGTCTGTCTGTCTATCCGCCCATTCGTCAGTCCGCCAGTCTTTCTGCCTATCTGCTTGCCTCTCTGCCTGTCCGTTCGTCTGCCTGCCTGCACCCGCCTCCCACTTCCCTTCCTGCCTCCTGCCTGCCTGCCTCTCCACCAAGTTCATGTATTCTTTTTTTTCTCACTCACAGCCTTCGGAACGGGCATCACAGACCCCAACCTCTGGGAGACCGGACCGAATATCACCTACCAGAGCATGAACGTGGCCTTCTTTGAGGCAAGAGGTCAGATGACTCCAGTTGTTCTGGACTGCCAGGCGTCAGGGAACCCCCAGCCGACCTATAAGTGGTTTAGGAAAACAGCTAGTCAGTGAGTAGTGTCTTTGTTCTGTTGTTGGTAGTGATCAGTGGCCGTATGCATAGTCTATACGTTAATAAACTACTACGTTAATTACAGTGAATACTATTAATGTTTTGGAAGTTTTCCTGCGCTAACTAAAGTAAGGATTATGTATGTGACCATAGGGGAGTCTCCTAACCCTCAAAGTCCCCGTCCAGTTTCCACCCACTCCCTTCTCCTTCTCTTCCTCCTTCTCCCCCACCCCCTCCTTTTTCTTCCTCCCTCTTCCCCAGCTCCCGATATTTCTTCTAATAAGAAAGCATAAACCTGAAGAGAGGCTATATCAGATCCACAGCTTTTGCTCTGAAAAGCTACAACAATGATACACGGCAGTAAAATAAGGATAACGCAAAGCTGAAAGACAAAGAAATGCATTTAACAAATAGAAAAGAAACTAAGGCTAAATTAAGTATAAATATATATATCCAATAGTACATCATGATGATGTTAACAATGATGGTGTATTAAATTTGTTATATTTTTATTGTTTTCTATCTTTACTTATTTATAGTTAGTGCGGATAAATGTTTTGCAAATAAGAATGACGGTAACATTTATTTATTTTTTAATTATATCATTATTTTATGTTCTCTGAGGAAGGAGACTGCTTCGAAAATTTGGAACTTTCATTAAATTTTTCATGCCACAGTCTTGAGAGTTTTTTTATATTTTTGAAAATGATAACAAAGAGGGTGATCTTTTATCTGATGAGGGACTGATTTTCTAAAATTTATATATGTTAGTAATAGCAGATTATTATGGTTCTCTTTACTTAATTATTTATGTTCAGCCCAGGATTAATGCTTTCTAAACCAGTGATAATAATGATTTTACCTCTACTAATGCCAATGATGGTGGTGGTGAAGACGATGAAGACAATGATTGTGGCATAGATGATAATGATGATGATGATGATGATGATGATTATGATTATGATTATGAAGATGATGATGATTTTGTTGATTGCGGTGATGCTGCTGCAACAGCGGAGTAGGAGGAGGGTTCTGGTTGAGAATGCTAAACAACTGAGCACCTCTTCATGCCGAAGTTAATTTTTTTTTAATTGTTTTGCAATTTTCCAGAGCTGCCAAGGAATGGGTGACCCCTGACTTGGATGCTAGATATACAATCACCAATGGAAGACTGACAATTAATGATGTGAGTATGAAGGAAGGAGAGAAAGAGAAAGAGGAGATGAAAGATATTGAAAGGAAGAACAGTGAAGGGAAAGGGATGAGACAGACAATGGAAGATCTAGGAATCTCCGAGGGGGNGGGGGGGGGGGAGGTGAGGGGACGGGGTGAGGCACCATTTACTATTATAATAAAACTAATAATACTAATAATAACAATAATATATTACATTTACATGGTGCTCACTCCCATGACAGGTGCTAGGCTCTGAGAGCTAAATGCATCCACAAATCTACAAATTAATCATCCTCTCAGCAACCTCTCTCATTCTTTCTTTATCTCTCTCTCTCTCTCTCTCTCTCTCTCTCTCTCACACACACACACACACACACACACACACACACACACACACACACTCACTCACTCTCAGACAAGCGAATATAAGGGAGAAAATGAAGCAGTTCGTCTGGCAAATACTTTTCTTTCTAAAGGGAAACAAATCACTCTTTTCCCAGCTTTCTTTTAACAATGTTTAGGAAATAGTCTCCCCTTATCCCCATGTCTTGATGTGCACAGTATAACAGGGCCTAAGTTTACATGAAACATTGTCCTTGTTCTGTATAGTCCGGGACACATACGTCTGGACCCACAAATTGGAGGATTCTACGATTTTTTTTCTCAGGACTGAAGAACAATATTGTGTGACCTACAACACAAAAGTTTACCAAAATCGGAAGTGTGGAAAGAGGTCAAAATTGACCATTTAGATGACCATTTTATTTTCAAATAAAATGGCCTACAAATGTTTCCATACTTACGGAAGCAGCGTGCTATCAAGGGGACACAACCCAAAATAGATCCCCGGGGCGCGGATTTCATAAAGAAAAAATATGGAAGTCGACGCTGGACTTCGGTCTACTGATGAGGAGGTAAACTTCCCTGAAAGATCGTTCCAGATCGACTGTAATGACTAATATCCCGGTTACATTGCTTTGAATTAATACTTCGAGTTTAAATCTAAGCAACTAATGCTAACGTGTGTGAGGCCTTAACGGAAGACTGATAACGCGCTTTGACTTTTTGGCCAGCTGTTTTCCACACAAGTATGGTGCACCGTCTTGCCACAAAACCACGGGATCATGTTCTCCCGGGTTCAATATACTATAGAATATAATGGTCTTCTTTCAGCTTTCAATGGCGTTGAAATGTTTTCAAAGTTTCAAACTAAAGAATATAACAAGTGCCTCAGACCTGTCTTGACCGCCCTGAGTTTCACAANTTCTTCTTCTTCTTCTTCTTCTTCTTCTTCTTCTTCTTCTTCTTCTTCTTTTCCCATCATGTCTCCATGTTAGCTCGGTTGGTAAACCTGACGGTCCTCTGCAGGACGAAGGTGCCCTACAACTGGGTACTGACTTCAGGTATCTCTGGCCAAAACTCCTCCTGGAGAGTCTGGTACTCCGGACAGGTCTGAAGGACTTGCAGGGGCATCTGTTGCTTCTACAGGCAGGTGCATTCAGGCTGATTGCCTTACCCATGCGGTGTCAGTGAATTAATCCTGTTTTTTTTTTTTTTTGCAGATATTGGTCAGTTCTCCAATGTCCCTCCAAGTCCTATACAAGCCACCTTGTACATGGGCAAGGAGATCTCATGCCAGCCACCCGTCCACAATTCAGGTCAGTATAGACACGGTGCCAGGGAGGAGCAGATTAAGTGTTAAACAGATCAGCCTCTAACCCGAGGGTCCTTGTTTCGAAAGGACCCGGGGGACTGCGATGTCTCTTACGAACATAATAAATATGAGACCTCTGTGTCATTTTTCGATCATGCAGGACGACATAGTGTGCTCAGTGCCCAGCACCAGACTGATTTGTCCCTGCAAGCAGCGGCAGTTTAATCATTATGATATTCACTAGCAGTATTGTCCTCACTCTTCATAACTTCTCTCTCTCTTCTCTTCCTCTTTCTTCTTCTTCCCTTCCTCTCTTTCTCCTTCCTCTCCTCCTTTCTTTTTTTTCCTCCTCTTCCTTCTCTTTCTCATCAGTTTAATTCATATTGTATATAGATTACTCAAATGTAGATAATTCTAAATGATAAGCACAGTGTAAACTACAATAAGCTATCTTTTTATGCTGGCGTACGGCCTTGGCTCATCCAGGAAAATTATGAGTTCAGTATACTTATCAAAAAAAAAAAAACAGAAATTAGGAAGAATAAAAAGTGTAGCCGACAGCGTCATCAGAGCAATGTTCCTAATCATGTTTTATCTTCTGAAGAGCACTCCTTATCTTTACACAAACTAGGGTAAATTTGGCTGGGATACGATAAATGAGATGAACAGCAATAAAAATGTCTGTAATTTATACTTTGTGAGACTTGAGATCTGACCAATCCTTATCATCGCTCTCATATTCATCTTTGTCGTTTAGTGTGAGAATTAAACATTGAACCTTTTCGGCACCGAGGTGCCCTTCGTTTAGGGAATAAGTTGATGATTATGTTAGGAAAATACAAAAAAGACTTGTACACAATAAGATGGATTATGCTCTTTTCTTCATTGTCATCATCTGTTTTTCCACTTTTTTTCCCAGAGCTTTACTACAACTGGTTCAAACAGAATGTGTTCAATTTCGTGAGGCCAGAGCTTAACCCCCAATATTTCCTCTCCAAAAACGGAAACTTATACATCTCAGAAATACAGGCATCAGATCAGTGAGTTATCAACTTTTATAATTTGATTAGCTGCTTAGTTTTAACAGTATCCTCAACCTCACTCTCACCCTTACACTTATTCTCATGGTCACTTTTCCCTTTCCTTTACTATGGGATTCCAGTTAAAGAAACGGAGACGTACACCTTATACGGCCAACATGGACGATATCTGAGGCAGAACTTTACTTACCAACCCGAGTCTTTGGGGCAGCATACAGACTAAGATGAATTTCAATAAAGCAAGTATAGTCTTATCACATAGATGATTTGGGATGGCATTTGTGGAGGGGGGGGAGATTGGATAAAAAAGAGATAATATTATAGATAGATAGTAGCCGTGTACGGTCCTCTCGCACTCACCGACTGTTCCCTTCACTTTTCCCCAAAACAACCTCATAAGCAACACCCCATATCAAAAGCTGCGTTTCAGGAATTTCCTGAATGTGGCTATCGCTTCAGTGCCTATCCCTCATTATATTTCAGCAAAAACACATATTTGACTTTACTTAGGTGCAGTCAGAACTTGTACCCATTCGCTACATTTTTCAGCCTACAGAATGCTGTTATGAAAGCCACTGCTTAATGGCGCCTACCTTTAATTACAACTTTCACTCTGCCCTTTACGAGTTGCTTTTAAGCAGACTCATCTTTGCATTTCTCTGTTTCAGAGACACCTATTACTGTGCTGTGTTCATGGCTCCCAGGGCTGGTCAAGTGCTGGCCAGTACTCAGCCACCTTCTAGAAACTCCTTGGGCATTGTCCTCAACGTGGTAGGAGAAAGTGAGTTTGTTCATCTGTCTTTTTGTTTGTCACCCTGTCAGTCTTCGTCACTTTCTGCATTCGTTTGTTTCATAGTCAACTATACGTCTTGCAGGCAGTCAAAATGAAACTTATGTCGCTCTTTGGTTAAATCAAGTAATTGGTTCGACATGAAAGTTTGTGTATGTTGTGTCATTAGATAAAAAAGAAAATTGTTAGATTTAGTATTACGCTGGCCCGAGATTTAGACATTTAAAATGGCAGGAGGTCACCCTCGTGCAGTGGGGAAAAAAATTCTGAAACAAAATCATGCTCAACGAATAATGTTTTACTACAAAACTCACCTATTCTGCCTCGCAAATTTACCTACAATCACTAATGATACACCCATAAAATAAATAATTTTCTAAACAAAAATTATTTTATTCTAAATGTCTCCAACAAGCAAAAATTCCATACTGAATGCCCCCAACAACCTTTTGAGCCTGATATCTCAGTCCCTGAATTAATGATGTTAATCTCATTTTGACTGGTTGCAAAACATTGTTTGCTATCATTATTGTGGTTTATACAGATAAGACACAACCTTGAATCCCATGGATTCAGTATACGCAGTGTAGTGTCAAATCTTCTTACAATAATATAAGCGGGCTAACTCAGTGAATCATTGCCTGAGACATTCTGGAGTAGCGTCCCGTTTTGAACAAACGGCGACCAAAAAGGAACCCTAAGACATAGATTTCGATTTACTTCTAAAATCTCACACGATGCGATTGTTCTATGATTCACCCTGTGTTACCCGCTTTTGCTTCATTGTTCTATGTTCTATCAACATTAACTTTATCTAATGTAACTTCTGTCACCTGTCATACATTCACTGTTACTAAATGGGGTGTGTGTTGCAATTATATTGTTACATTCTACAAACAAGAACTTCAGAGAAACACCAGATCGTGTGCAAATATTTTATTAAGTAAGAAATCTAAGCCCTCATTTCTTACATTCTCACGTTTTTTACGCTTGTACACAAATTCTGATATTGTTACTTTGCCAGAATGGGTTTAAAATTTAGATTCAATTGATACCTAATTGTATATATTTGACCTAATTTATGGAATGCATAATAATAATAGATCAATATAGATGACATGTTACCTATCTCTATACTGTCATGTCCCCTGTCACCATCAACTGTCACCTCCATCTGTCACCTTCATCCTCCAGATGCAAACACATATGGCCCTGATATTCAAGACAAGTTTCCCCAGTACTTTCCTTTGGTACCGATGGTAGGAGATCTGGTGGAGATTGAGTGTTTGGCCTATGGAAGGTAAAAGAAAAGAATTAACAGACAGATGTAGTGACGGATAGATAGATGAATGTAGGGACGGACGAACAGGCTGACGGACACCCATGCAGAAGGGCGGAGGGATCGAGTGAGCTAAGGGGAAGGAGTTTGGAGATATTACAGGAAATATAAGCAAATAGTGCTGAATCCATGGGTACTACTTTAAAGGAGATGGAGAAATGTAACACACAGTGAATCTGCAAACATTTATAGGCACAGAGAACAGGACTTTTGAATCATACGTCGTTTACATCTTGTGAAAGGAAATATCAATAATATTGTATTCATTAATAATTCATAAAAGTAATCTCATTACTTCATACATGCAGATTGCCCTTGTACTACTCTTGGGTGCGAGAAGATGCCCCAATGCATCCTCAAGCTTCTACCAGGGACCATAACCGTGTGTTGACTATCCCTAAGGCCAGACTGGAAGACACAGGCACTTACACTTGTGTTGTGAGGGGCGACAGAAATGTGGCTAACAAGACAGTCCATCTGAGTCTGAAAGGTGAGGAAAGACAGACAGCCACAATTTGTGGAACGTTAGGCCTATGCATCAGTCAGAACCAGCCTCCCATTGCGGAACACAAGTTTCTACCCTAATCCTTTGGAGATAATTGAGAGCTTGCGCACTGACGATGGGATCTCTTACCATCTCAAGAATTACACAAGTGCATCGGTGTTGAATGAACCTTAGTAGTGTCCAACATGCAGTGTTAGATGTGTAATTCTTACGATGGCAAGAGATCCCATCATTAAGACACGAATTCTCTAAGATTGTACTATTACCTCTCATCAGGTCCTTTCACTTTTTCCCTTGAGTAACAAGCTCAAGTCACTCATCCACAGACATCCAGTAATGCCGGTCTTGCTGAGATCGGTAAACTGATCTGCTTTTGAACTTCAGCATGTATATTGTAATATAATATTTTCACCACAGCAAAGCCAGCCTTCCCCTACCCACTTCAGAACCAGCATGTTGATGCAGAGAGCAAACTCACTTGGATCTGCAATGCCATCGGTGTTCCACGGCCAACGTATACCTGGTTCAAGAATGGACAGCCTCTCGCTACAGACGCTGCTAACGGAGTGACGGTATGTGCATCAAAGATCATTGTTGATGTTTTTTGATAGGCGAATTTGATTGGTTTCATAATAAGTAAATACGTTAAAATTGTAAAATGAGAGAGAGAAAGAGAGAGAGAGACAGAGAGAGAGAGAAAAGAGAGAGAAAGAAAGAGAGAGAATACTACTGCCATGGCATTTGTGATGTGATTGATTAAGATCTTCCATGCATGTTCATTGTTCATCCATCCTGTCATGTGTAATATGATTTGGATGGGCCATTTACTTCATTACTTTAAAGGTTCTTGGCTTGGGGAAATAAAGGCTGCTATACCATGCAGAGTATTATTATTTGTTGTGCTTCTCCTTCTTCTTCCTCTTCTTCTTCTTCTTCTTCTTCTTCTTCTGGGTGGCATTTGTGGAGGGAGTATTGTGCTGAGTATTATTATTTATTGTTGTGCTTCTCCTTCTTCCCCTTCTTCTTCTTCTTCTTCTTCTTCTTCTTCGTCTTCTTCTTCTTCACCAAATTAACTTTTCTTTGATATTTTGCTGCTTGGAACCAGCATTCAGTTTTATTAAGATTAACACCCACAATGGCTAAAACTACACTGTTTAGCACTTTGGTGCGCAAATTTGCAGTTCAGATGTACTAAATTAGAAAAAGGGCAGTGCACACCACAGTAATGCATTAAAAGCTACAATGGATGCATGGTTCGATGGGCTACAATGACACCATTAACTAAACTGATGATGTTTTCTGTATTCTCAGGTGAGACGGAACATTCTCATCATAGACAAAGTGGATGCCAAAAAGCATGATGGAATGTATCAGTGTGAAGCTGAGAATTCATATGGATTGGCAAGGTCTAGCGCTCAGCTCAGAGCTTTGTGTAAGTTACATAGTAGAACTTCATACTGTATATTTCGAACCTTACGTTCTCAAATTGCCTGGGATTCGTTGAAAGCTATGGTCTCGAGCTCTGTATTTCTACATTATCGTAAGATCCTGAATCCTTTCGGATCTCGCACAATCACGTGGGAGAGAAACAGTGCTTACCTTGGCAGAATTTTGCCCAGTAAAGACCTTGAACTACAGTATCTCAATTCGGTCTGAACGAGGAATCAAACCCACCCACTCTCAGCTTGCAAGTCGAACATGCAACCACTACACCACAAGCACGTAACTTCACAGCAATTTGAACTTAAGATGCCCATTGCCTTAATATTGTTCCTTTAGTTTCATGTGTGAGCCCAGTGTTCACCAATGACCCTTACATTTCCCAAATGTCCACAGCAATATTACGGGATAAAAAGCACTTGTTAATATTCTGTTTCCACAGCTTTTGCACCAACGTTTGCCAATAGTCCTGTAGACAGCTCTAAACAAGCTGCTGAAGGTGGTAATGTCACTATTGCCTGCAAGCCTCAAGCAGCCCCTAGAGCCACAATCACCTGGGAGAGAAATGGAGCCCAGGTTGGCAGAGTTTTGCCCAATGGTGACCTGGAATTGTCCCAGCTGAGTCTGAGTGATTCGGGAACGTACACGTGTGTGGCTACCAACTCACTGGGTGAAGCTCGTTCAAGCTGCAATCTTGTGGTGCAAGGTACGTGAGCTGAATGTGGCCTGGACCAGCATCTTGGTAGTATGTCTGATGGCATCTAGACATACCAAGTTGAGATAGTTCTAGGGAATGATATTATTTAGTCAGCATGTGATCAGGCAGGTTAGTCCATGCAGAAAGGATACCACACTCATAATGTTAATTCCATATAGAGCTCCAGAAAGTTTTTTGCGGGGCTACTACCAGGGGCGGATGTAAAAAAAAAAGGGGGGGAGGGGGGTTGGGGGGGGGAGGTTCCACATATTGTCGACCTCTCACTGGGTATCAAATAAACAATATGCAACTGTAGATTTCATAATGTCCACTACACCAACCCTCCTCCCCCACCCTTTGAAATATATCTGTATACATTTATGTCAAGAATTGGATAGAGTTATGGGATGAAGAGTTTCTAGGAACTGTCGACAAGTGAAGGGTGAAATTCAAAGAAAGTATTTAGAGCACTAATTATAGAGAATAATTCGGGGAGGGAAAGAGGGTTCACACAGGAGCACCCAATGACCCTACCCCCCCCCCCCCCCCCCCCCCCCNACCTTTACTCCCGGGATCTGCCAATGACTTTTTGAAAGTTGAATGCGCTTCTCTCAAACAAGGAACTGATCATCTAAGTTAATCTATTTCTGAACAGCAGTCTAACCCACACAGTCTAACCCACACCATTTTCCCTTTCCTTATCTTAAGGAGGGGCAGTTTTCACTGAAATACCATCGGACTTGGAGGTGGAACAGAATGAAACTGCATCACTGCCGTGTAGGGCGTCTTTTGATAGGAGCAAAACGGATATTATTTACAGCTGGATGTTTAACTCACACATCATTGACTTCAAAGGGACAAATACTGACGATGCTGCCTATTACTCTATGGTGAGTGACTGTTTCATAATGGCTGAATGATTATGAGACTGGACCCAAGATCTAAAGGCCGTGAGTTCAATTCCCGATCTTGGTTATTTTGTAAATGCCTTGGAAAAGCATTTCATTCACCTTTCCCTCAGTCCACCTGTCTGTAAAATGGATACTTAGTTATAGGCAGTGGACGATGTCGTCAAAATATTAGTGATCAGCGCATGTAAATGGCCACGGCACTGTATGCCTCTCAGGCCCAGGGGCATACAAAGCCTTGGCCCAGACTGTTCACTCTAAACCAGTACAGTGAACAGGTTTTCAGAGGTAGTAGTTGCGTGAGCGTGCACTGGCTAGATACAAGACTTTTGAACCGTTTTATTCTTATTTTTATTCTTAGTCTTAGTCTTAGTCTTATTATTAATAAGCTTAAGACACCGGAAAGGTGGGGGAAGGGATCAGAGGGATTGGGACATGGTAAACAATGAACTTCAGCCTTGTTGGGAGAAGAGGCTGCGAAGGAGAAACAGTACTGATGTGAGAAAGAGAGAGAGAGAGAGAGAGAGAGAGAGAGAGAGAGAGAGAGAGAGAGAGAGAGAGAGACAGAGAGAGAGAGAGAGAGAGNGAGAAGAGGCTGCGAAGGAGAAACAGTACTGATGAGAGAGAGAGAGAGAGAGAGAGAGAGAGAGAGAATGTTGTGAGAGAAATAAACAACCTAAAATCTTAATGGAAAAATATTCTTGTCATTATAGAGGTTATGTTTTCATCATGTCATTAACTCCGAACGTATGAACTCCTGACACTTTTTCTTGCCTTAATCAATGTTCTGCTCTGCACGCCAGTTTGCACGAGGACGGTTATAGAATCCTTAGAAGCCTATTTCATGGTTTAAGCATAATTTATTTGTAGTTTGCCCTTTCACTTCTTTCTTGACACTCTGTAATGTGTCATTTACTTAAAGAACAGAGATCAATATACTCTTTTTAGAAATATCAGAAATGGAAGAGCCTTTTACCAAAATTCAGTATAATATGGCCTCTGAATATTTTTGAAATAAAAGGAAATAACATTAATATACATGCTCTTCAGCCATGTATTTTTATTTACTGTTAAGTGGTATAAAATTTGAGGGAGTGCAGATTTTGAGCTCAAGTATGTTTTGAATGATTTAACACAGAAATGCTTGTTTGAAAACACCATCAATTTTATTTTTAAAGAAAGTGCATTTCTTGAGTTTTGGAAAAACCCCCTTCGATTTCACTTTTACTTGTAAACTTCTCTCACTTCTATGATTATGGTGATGATGATGATGATGATGATGATGATGATGATGATGATGATGATGATGATGATTTTTAAAAAAGAAGGAGGGGATGTTATGAAACATCATGAGCACAATGAATGTTGTTAAACTTCTCATCTGTATTATTTTTCATATTTTCTTTGCGTCTTTCCAGCCCTATTCTCAAAATCTGGACTCCGGCATGCTCTATGTGATTGGGGCTCAGTTTAAACATGAAGGAGAATATACCTGCTTGGTTACTACAGTGACAGGATCAATAGGTACCAAGGCATATCTCACTGTCAGAGGTAAGAGTATACACTGCTGTGTTGGAACTTTATAACTGGATCATTTGTTTACCATAATGCTTATTTTCAAGTCGGGGGTTCACTGGGGGAAAGGAGTTATGGTCACAAGGACTTTGTTATGAGGTCTATTTCATTTGTAATAGTATATAGTTTCATGTACGATGGGTATTGATTTACGTGTTTGTATTATAAATGAGATGTGCAACACTGTATGCCATTGTAAACCAATTTCCCTACGGATAAATAATAGTCTAGTTGCAGTTTCATTTTCATTTTCTCGTTTCATGCTCCCTAGTTTCTGTACTCTTTGTATTTCAATACCATTACCTGAACTTTCCTGGACTTCTGTGAGATAAATAATATGTGACACACGACCTTAAACGGTAACATGGACAGTATGTATAGTTGTGTAAATGCTCAGAATAGACCCAGCATTGTCTGTTGTCTTTCACAGGTCCACCAGGGGAGCCTGGAGGGGTACATGCTCGGACAGCAACTAATCAAGATCAAGAGTTGTCCTTCACTGATGTGGAACTGTGGTGGCAAGAAGGAGAGAAGCATGGATACCCTGTAACCAAATATGCCATAGAGTACCTGAGCATCTATGAGGATAAGTGGAAACTTTTGATTGATGGTGAGCAATTATGAAATTATTATCCAAGATTACGAGGAAATAATAACAAACCCAACAACCCATGTCGCAACCTACTTCCTTTCAAGTTTGTGGTTTATGTCGATCGCGTTGATGATTCCTTAAATTGGTGAGATTTTTTATGACATATTAAAAGAGCTCCAAGTAGATGTGGGTGCGAGTAAAATATCGTTTACTTCTGCCATTGTGACTACCCCCAGTAAATCATTATATCCTATGACTCAGTGCCTGACTATCTCCAGTGAGTCATTATATTCCAATGACTCAGTGAAATGGATGAGCTAATGGTGGATCTGCACACAGTTAGATCATGCATCTCTATATGCAGAAGCGCATCTCTATCTGCAGAAGCGCAGTCTAATTTTTGTTCCATGTCTATTAACCGGCCAGTACAATGGAATTGTCTCTCCTTCAGCCTATCAAGGGGCTTCTTACAACCTTTAGAGACCATACCAGTCTTATAAGAGTATGACTCTGATAGAGATGAGAAACATTACCATATGTTGAGACTGAATGGTATTTATTAGTAAAATAGTGTAAGCGGGCGAGACTATTGTGTTTAAACCATTGCTTGGGAATTTCTGGAGCGGTCACCCTCGCTGTGCTGAACAGGAGACGAAGGATGGACTTGTAAGCTCATAAACTTCAAAATCGGTACCCCCAGTTAGGGCGACGTCCTTTTTGTGAATATCGTCTGAAGAATTAGCAAACTGACGAGTGAAGCGAACAAACTTCTTTTTTTCTCCTCACCAAGAACTGCACTTTGTTTGAATTCTCTAGCACGTGGAAAAGTCATCCCGCCTCGTCTGCATCTTCCCTATCTTTCCTCCGCTCTACATACATGAATCATTTGGTCATATACTCATAGACAACTGGCTATTCATTAAAGGCCCTATCTCAACAAGATAAAAAACTGTTACTAAGTTTCTGGGCCAATGATAATTTGAGATTATTTGAGCGGGCACCTTATGGGTTGAGTACTCTGCAAAGTGAATTTTTACGAGTGTTTTTAGTACCATTCTCTTCCATTCTATTCATTGCTTATTTCTATTATTACATTATATGCTTATAATTAGTTCATACATACAATAATAAAATCTGAGGGACCAAAGACTTATGTTTGGTTTAAACAGTGTTTCGGTTTAGACAGAAAAGGCTGGAAAGAGGAAAACAAGCAGAGCTTCTTGTTTCCTTTTGTTTTAGCAGTACTTTCGGTTTAACCGTGTTTGTTTTCACCGCTGTCTGTTGTATTCTGTGAGTCATCTTAGTAGTAGTATTCAGAATATACCTTTCAATCTGTTTCCAGACATTCCAGAGGCAGATACTCACATTGATGAATTTCTTGATTGGCGGGGCTACACCATTACAGAGGGATTATCCCCAGGTACAGCCTATGCATTTAGAGTGAGTGCTTGCACCTCTTCAGTTGGCTATGGGCCTTTCAGTGCTGGGCCATACAGTAAGTACCAAAGACTAACTGGCTGTCTGGCTGGCTGGCCGACTGACTGATTGACTGACTGACTGACTGACTGACTGACTGACTGACTGACTGACTGACTGACTGATGGTTGGGTGATTGGATGGACTGGGGGACATAGACGCACATCTGCAGTTGAGGAATGAATGAATGAATAAGTGAATGAATGAATGAATGAATGAATGAATGAATGAATGAATGAATGAATGAATGAATGAATGAATGAATGAATGAATGAGAAGAGGACACACACCTGGACAACCTGAAGGAGGCACTCAGCTTGACAGATTAGCAAATGCCTAATTTCAGAGTCTCATGGCCAAACATCTGTTTTTAAGTTACGAATTTTAATCTGTCACATAGACAGTGCTTGAATATGTGATATTTTTTACTTTCCCTCGACATCTTCTACATGTATATTCTATTCTGGTTTCAGAGTATTACACCATGGCCTCTGCACCCCCTATTGTTCCTCCTAGCAATGTTGGAGGAGGAGGTGGTAGTGTTGGAGAACTGACCATAACATGGGATGTGAGTAATTGATGTAACAAGTTCTGTCTATTGTTGCAGTCCTTTATTTATTATATTGTTCTTGTTAATGATAATGTTGAGATGTGAAGTGCTCCATTTTCATCATGATCAGGACCAAAGAAGAACAAAATAATTGTGTTAAAAATTCTAAAGAAGGGTTATTTTGAGTAACATTGATCTTTTAAATTAAATTAAGTTTATTTATTTGTACATTTCCTATCATATTTTTTAATAATAATAATTATAATGCGGTTTATAAGTCTCGTATCCAGGCTAATGCCCGCTCACGCGACTTCACATTATCATTACCCCAGCAGGCCTGATCACTCTAGGACTTTCTCGGCTCCCTGGGGAGCATACAGTGCCGCTGCCATTTATAGGCGCTGGTCACTAGCATTCTGACAATATCTTCCACTGCCTATAGCCAGGTACCCATTTTACAGACGGACGGAGTGAGGAAAATGTGAATGAAATGCTTTCCCAAGGCACTTACAACATGACCGTGGTCGGGAATCGAACTCACGACCTTTAGATCTTGAGTCCAACGCCGTAACCATTTTAGTACAAGATAATTCAGTTTCTGACTTCATTGTCATTGTTAATACCGTGAAATATGTCATTCAGAATGACTGTCTATAATATTTTGTTAATTTAATACTTTTGTTCTCCAGCCATTGCCAAGAAGCCAGTGGGGAGGGCCGAATCTTCGTTACATTGTTTACTACCGACGCAAAGATGACAGGGATATCTATGGGAAATGGGAGACTGTGAGTGTCCATTATTTTTTTTTTTTAAATAATCTCTCCCTTTTATGATGGTAGTCTGAGTCATGATCACACTTTGTAATAATTTTGAAATTATGAAAACACTATGGTAGTATTGAAAGGTAGACAGGGCACAAACGAGGCAGGGTGATTTCACGTGCAGGGTAACTCTGGTAGGCGGTCCCACGCAAGCCAAACAAAGTGCAGTTTTTGGCGAGGCGAAAAAAGGAGCTGGTTCTCCTAACTGTACAGTTTGCCAAGCATTCAAACGATATTTATAAAAAAAAAAGGGCGTCGTCTTCATTGGGGTAATCGATTTTGAAGTGTATTTGCTTACAACCCCTTCAATCGTCTCGTGCTAATGACAGCAAGGGACACCACTACAGAAATTCCTAGGCAATAATGGTTTAAACTGAATAGTCTCTCGCCCATTTACACTTATAAAATTTGATTATGGAATGAATATTATGTGTGACATTTTTGCCCACTTTTACAACAACAGTTCTTTTTAAAGGTGAGTTACTCTGGAACATGTTTTTCTACAGAACTAGTTCAGGTATCCTAATGCTGCTCGGATAAAAAAAAGGTTGGGGGGGGGGATGAGGGAAGGAATCAAACTTATGCCATATTTATACTAATCTACACTATTTTTCATATATCACTAATCTACACTATTTTTCATATATCAAAATTACTGTGATCACATCTATCGAAGAATTTGGTCTCATGACGCCAACTCTGCACATCAATCCACAGTCAGGGGAGATGACCAGGACAGTTCTTCACAGAGTGGTTGGCCAAGAAATGTATTATCTTCCATACGAGGTCAAAGTTCAGGCTCTGAACGACAAGGGCAGGGGACCTAATTCAACTATTGCTATTGTGTATTCTGCTGAAGACAGTGAGTGATCCTTATTTATTTGCAGACTTAAAAGCGATATTCAGTTGACTGTCCTTCGTCACAAGTACTTGGGAGAATGAAGAGAGTTGCGAGTAAAATGTATATGATTGTCCAGTTACTTTCATATGTGATGATGATAATGATGATAAGGATGATAATGATGATAATGATGATGATGATGATGATGATGATGATGATAAAGCTCCTTGAGCTGTGAGCAAAATCCTCTTGATAGCCCATTGCCTCTTGGGCAAATGTTTTCCTCAGTTGTGTATTATGATGTGTTAAATGTGTTGTCGCTGGTAAGATGTTGTGGAAGAAGCTTTAACATATTGAAAATGCAGTATTCTGTAATCTTAAAATCTTTGTGATTAAAGGAAAATTCTCATTAAGTGGATTGTGGTTAAACAGACGCCACTGTTTTATCAAACTTGGTTGTGAGGCGAAGAGCAGTAAAGAGGAAATTGGATTCATCAAATAAACAAATAAAATATACTTTTGTCTGGTCTGAAGGGAAAACGTGTCTCTCTGTTATATACTGTTACCGGTACTGGTTTAGTCATAATAATACATCCACAATACAACAGTACACATCATACAGTTATACAATGTACAAATAAACTCACCACAGAGTTATCGCCAGAAATTGAGATACACTCACAGCGTCCTGGTCCCTCATCCTCTAAAGCCATTTATCTTCGTCTAATTTGAGTGAACAATGAGACAGGAACTGTGTTTCAGTTTACTGGTGTAATCCAGATTGATCCTGGAAAATCTCATAAACAGTCTTGATTTTGCATTTTTATTGGCTACTAAGAGCTTTATGGTAAAATATAAAGTCCATAATATTTTCAACTTTACTTTTTAAGTTTTTAAAAAAGCATGTGGTCAATACGTCGTGTTATAAGATACAATTTGTTTGACCCAGTTTAAAAGGTAAACTTCCCTCTAAACAAATTACATGCACTATCAATGTCTACAGTATGTATTGCCCCATAAGCCAAACTCACAAATACCAGAATTAACAGCCACTGCATTGTGAAGTTAACTTACAAGCTAATATATTTGGGAATATTTATAGTCCCCTGGAGTGGGCTTCTCTTTTTGGAGACTTCTGAACTATCCAAATATTCCCATGTATTCTCGTTATATTTATGAATAATATCAGGAAAATTAGAGTACGTGGGCCCTTTTCAGCAATGTATAACTTTCCTCACAACCGAAATACACTTAAGCATGCTTGTTATGAAATAAATAGCATGCTTGGAAGTGTTTTGCGCTACACAAATTTTAATGTAACTATAGCATAGGACCGAGTATTCAAGCCGACCTAACGTATCATTCACTTTGAGAGAAAAAAATGTTTTAATAGAGGGCATATTTCAAATAACAGTTTTCATAACATGTGTGTTTCCTGCAGACAGGAGCATGAGAAAAGTTTGTTATAGTATTATCAGTCTGCTCTTCTCAAGTACACTATAGGTAAATGGCATTGCCTCCCACTAGGTTATTAAATTTGTCTTATCTTAGACTGTCAACATAAATGAAGATATTTATCTTTGAGAAGCAAAATTTCTGGCATGGTTGCTTGTTCATAGCCTGAATTGTCTTAGGGTTAATGACTTTTCCATTCTCTCTTTTTCTCTCTATGGTTGAATCTTGCTGTGATGGAATCAACTCACAACTTGTGCCTCTAACAGGTACACTATATGTTTTTGAGAAGGCCATGAATAAAATGGCAAAACATTTAAGAAAAAAACACATGTGTGTTGCAGTATAATGTCCTTGATTCTCTCTCTCTCTCTCACACTCTTTCATTACTTTCTTTTCAGTGCCATCCAATATTGCTCCCAGATTTGTACAGGCCAATGCAATCAACGCCACAGCAGGAATTGTGGAGTGGGAGCCTATTGAAAATACCAGAGAGAGTGCCAAGGGACAGGTTTTTGCTTATCAGGTATTATTATAAACTTAAGAGGGAAGCTTAGTCTGCCCATTATAGTAGATTAGTGTATTACTGTGACGCCCACTGACTTCCTAATACCGTTCATTTTGCATACCATATTGATGGCAAAGTGCTGAATAGTGTGTTGTTTTGTTGTTTTTTTCTTCTCTTTTGCAGATGTATTTTTCAAACTACAGTTGTTGCTCTACTACCTGTTTTCACACTTGTATTTAAGACACATTAATGTGCGTAGTGATAAAGTGTTTTTATTTTCAAAATTAAAAGAAAAAAAATTGTCATTATATTTCTCTGAGATTCAGTCCTTTGCTTTGGTTTCGTGTAACTTATTCCTGAGACACAAATACTGAATACACCTCACTCTCCAATCTTCATTACATCCATAACAATAAAAAGACACGATACTTCTAGAGAGAAAGAGAGGCAGAGAAAACAGATAAAGTCTTTAGTGTTAGTCACAGCCACAGCTATAATTACTTTACTGGGCACCCTTACTCCCATTTGCTTTACCATCAATTTACCTGTTTTGCACTCCCCCCCCCCCCNCCCCTCCTCACCCCCCTTCACCACAACCAATCTCTCTTTCGTGAATTTACCCAGGAATTTGTTATGCAGTGATATTTAATGCACATTGAATACCTGAGAAGCAGACCAGTTTAACCCACAACATTTTTGTTAAAATGAGATTTTTTGCATGCGGGCTAGACGGGACATTGTCCATTTATATTTTTCACAAGGGAAGCTCTTTGACAAATGGATACCTGAGAAGCAGACCGGTCTAACCCACAATTTTGGAAAATTCTAAAATGCACAATACTTTAAATGCGATTTTCTTAAAAGTGAATCTGTGTGGGTTAGATCGATCTGTATCTCAGGTATCCCTTGACCTAAGCCTAACGGTGTCCTTTCATTGTCCTTTTAACTTTGGGATTGGGAGGGGGGAAGGAGGGAATGGGCAGAGAGATGTAGACACCCATGTTCCACATAGCGCTTACAGTCAACACATTCCATTTTGTCTCAGGTGAATTACTGGGAAGAAGGAGACACTCTGTGCCTAGGAAAGTACGAGGACAATGCCAAGTTCATACGCTTCTATGGCGAAGTGACGGAAGGACTCCTCATTGGTATGGACTATGGGGGTGATTATTGCGTGAACCTGCAGTTTCTAAATCATGCAGGCCTGGGTCCCAAGACAGATAATTACTACCTTGGAATGAACGATGCGCGTGAGTAATTTTCTTATTTTTTTTCTTTGATTACAATTACAGTCCACGTGAACACATTAATTACAAAATTTAGAATTCGCCCAAAAATGTTGTAATATTCATAGGAATGATCTATCTAAGCTAATTATAGCTTTGGCAGTATTTCAGGGTACGTTGATATCGTGTAAAGCTTTTTTTTCTAACAAACGTTGTGTGTACACACCAGAAGCAGAACTTTACAGGAGACACAGATAATAATGGCTCATACCTCTTTTTGTGAACTGGTTAATGGCACTTATGGTTAGCTTTCACTAAAGCTGTGAAAGCTATGAGAGAATAAACCGGATGAAAAGACAAGGAACAGTAAGCGCTATCCAGATGTGCCAGAGGGGGAATTTGATCCAGTTTCATACTTTAAAAGTCTTTCCCCGTAAGACAGCAGAGCTTTAGACTGATAGATACATCATCCGAAGAGACATGGTATACTTGAGTGAATGGGTCATAGAGCCACTGACATTCTAGCGCTAGGTGACATGCCTTACGAAATATTATATGAAGACTGTAACATAAAACTTTGTTTCTACAGCCCCCAGTTTGTATCCAGAATATGTCACAGTTATGTCCCATGGAAATGAAAGTGTCAGGCTATACTGGAGAGGAATATCAACCCTCTTTGGGGAGGATCCACTTATAGGATATAAGGTAAGAGTTCACTGTTCAGTCACTGTTCACTCACCTGTTAACCTCTTTCACACCACACTCCCTGCCTTTGTATGAGCACTTGGGAAATGTGTCAGAGCCATGTATGAATACAATGCTTGTACATGGAAGTTTGGGAACAGTTCCGGCACTTAATTAAAGATAGTGAAGTCAGCATCCTTTATAGTGGTAGTACACTGAATTTGCAAGCTGATGGGCCGTTTTTAGTTAATGCGGTACATTAACATACGGATTATGCATACGGTCACTGGTAGCATTATAATTATGATGCCTTATCATGTCCTGGTCACACTCGTTTTTCACAGGTCTGGTGGTGGGATGTGCGTGAAGATATACGATCAGCCAAAGTGGCAGAATTTGGCAGGACAACCACGGGTGTCATTCATGGTGTGGAACAAGACTCAATCTACAAACTGCGAATGATGGGTTACAGCACAGGTGGTGATGGCAAGAAGAGTCGAGATGTCTTCTTTACTTTAGGTAATTTTTGGCACTGACTTTTAGAGTCCACTCTTCGTTGATTCCGTTTAGCCTGTAGAAAAGTATAACTACTATAACTATTCACTTGACGAACTATAGGTAGTGAAAGATATTGTCAGAATGTTTATGATCAATGTCTGTTAATGGCTGCGGTATTGTGCACTCCCTAGGGAGTTGAGACCTTTCCTCCACCCAGGAATCCAGATATATATAGGCCTATGTGAGCCAGGATAAAGCTGAACACAACTACCAGTACTTTGGTTAGGGAAATACAAGGATTAAATCACCATAACGTTTGCACTTCTGTGGTGGAAAGAATTAATACAATTAACTTCCAAGAAGAGTGGATCAGATCTGAGTCCTGTTGGGGCCATAAAATTTTCTAGTATTGAGAGTAGCAGGGACTTTCTGTCTTCCTTCACACTGATTCACAGAGTTCAAATAAAAATCCTAGTGACACACTTTCCCAATAATCTGTAGTTAACCGTAGTTATCAGTTCCTTGCATTTTCTCCTAAAGTAAGGCAGTGACACTCTCCCAATAATTAGTAGGTAACTACATGTATAGTTATCAGTTCTTAACATTTTCTTTTAAAGTAAATGCCTTACTATTCTCTCATTCGCAAATGTTTATTTCACATCTTCCTCTCCTTTCAGGTGGCTTAGTTATGTATGATCCAGTCACGACAGACATCATGAACACAGCTCCTGCAATCACAGGAATGCCACCCTGCTTATTATTAGTATTGACTGTTCTTTTGTCACTGGTTGTGACGGACAAACTGCATTTGTGACGTGATCTCCTTGCTGCAAGTCTTCACAAGATAATCCGGCCTGAGAGTCAGTGCGTGTGAATGAGTTAGGATGTGAAGATGCTCAGATGCTTTTTGGGCAGAGTATAATTTGAATTTTAAGCAGGCCAATGTTAAGGGCAGACACGGTCCTCTCCCAGACGTAATGTAGAAAACATAGTGAACAACTCATTGCTATGAGTGCACTGGAGCTTCTATGCAAAATTGCACACCAGAGTGCTGAATGATGCAGTTTCCTCTCTTAAGCATAGAGCAGCTGTTACTTGCAACAGCACTAGTTGTCTGAGAAGTGAGATAACATTTCACCCATGGGCTTTTCTTGATTATTTCTGTCTTGACACAAAGTTACTTCAATTTATACCACAGTATGCTCTAAATTTACCGTATTTCTGTGTCTACACAGAAATTTTAGAAAAGCCCGTGTATCAACATGCTTAGTGTCAGAAAGCTGGTGCCACTGGAAATGACATTTGTTCTATGTTTATCACGCTTAATGGAGAAAAATGCACCAGTCAGCATTGTGGTGTGCAAGTTCGCATTGAAATTCTAAAGCATTTATGATCAGTGAGTTGTGCATTGTGTTTTCACATTACAACCTTTGAGAAAGGGCTTTGTCTTTTCCTACATATGTTATTAGTGAAATTAGGAATCACCACCTAAGAGCCAATTTTCTGTCATGTGATTTTGGGAAATTATACAAGAGGCATAAAAACTTGACTTAATCTGGTAGCTTTTAATATATTTGGAATGGTTCAGAGCTTTGTAGAAAAACTATTCCAGGAATGAAAATAAGTATTGTGCAGTCTCTAAGTCTTATAGGGTTTGATAAGAGTTTTCAAATTATGAAATCTGAACCAAAAAAAAAAAGGCCAAAATGATGAGTGAAACTTGACACAGCTAGCAAAATGGGCTAATTTTGGGGTCAGGAGGCCTTGCCTTTGTAAGAGATACTTCTGACTGATATGCTAGCATTGTAATAAGATTTACTCTATTAGTGAAAAGTAAATATTAAGAACAATGAGCTGGCTGTAAATTCAAGTGTTAATAATATGAGGTTTGGTGGAAGATTCACATATAGTACATGTACACCATAAAATTTTATAGGCTTGCAATATTAAATTTCTACATATACTGTCTGATGAATTCCATGTTTACTGCTGTATGTTTTTTATCCATTTTAATCATAATCATAAATCCATAAATTACCAGTTCCATAATAATGGCATTTATCTATTTTATATGATTTTGTACATGATGAATAAATAATGATGAATCATAAAATATGTGATTATTTTTGTTAATTCTGTTTTTTTCATTTAGGCTAATGTCTGTTGATGAAATCAGATTATAGAATACACCATTAAAGATACTTTAATGTTTAGAAATATATTAAGCAAGTTTAAAGAGAAGTGGGTCATATGAATGTTAGTACAGTATTTGATGACTGAGTGTATGTACTGAATGAATGCATATATGAAAGCTCTCAGCACTTTAGCACTATCTCCATGCTGCAAATATTTGATAGTGTAACTACAGCTGTACTTGCTGTACATAAGGAATGAGGCAGAGGTCACAATTAATGTTAGCACAACTTTCCAGTGTGGGTTAAAATAAAATTGTCAAACATATTTGACTATCTAAACAATGCAGTCGGAATGCGTTCTTTCTGGGTTTAATTTTAATATGAGAACTTGAAAGTGTTGAGTAATGACAGCTGATCCACTCATTCTGTACGTACCTTGTTTACAGCAAAGACCTGAAGAACAAACGGGCTTCTGTTGGTTTTTTTTTCCTTCTAATAAACATTCTGACCTAACAGAGTGAAAAGAGTAAGCTTATCATTTTGCTCAGGTTATGATCTTGTTATCCTGACTATCTTCTCCCAGACTTAATTGTTGCAGTGTACACAGGCAGCGGTAATGGATGCCTTAAAACTCTGTTTCGAGAGGTGTTTGCATTCAGTTTTTGTGATTTTATGAATCATGAAAGGGGTAACAAATGAAGCTGAATGTTTGCAAAGCAAAACTTGTTATTTTATATGTGTCTCAACTCTAGTTAATTCAACTTATTCTTTACTGATGCTGTTTGGTGATTATACTCTATGCATGATGCCTAGTAATAATTTTGATAGCTGTTGCAAAATATAAAATAAATTCATCGACCAAATCAACCTCAGGTTTGGTCAAAATCATGTTGATTCATGTTGATTAACACTGTTTATATATATAATTATGTCTATTAAACCATGCATATTTTTTTTATGCAAAATGACTGCTCATTAATTCATCTACTGTATACCAAGCATTTTCAAAGCAAAAAATAAATAGATACTGTATTTTTTCATGACTTTGGAATCTTTATTTGTCAAAATTATGTCAGCTGTCTGTCTGTCTTATCCTTGGCAAACAAATAAACAACATGGGAAGACTTAATGGATCTGCAAAAAATTAACAGTAATTCCAATACAATGAAGTAAAACCATCAGGACTTTGAGAGAAGATACAATAAAAAAAGAAAGCAATTTCATTCAGACACAGCCTGTACAAGGTCCCGGATCATCCTATCCTTCATGGTAGGCAAATCAGACAGCAGGAAGTCTGTGTGGCACACAAATGTAGTTGATTCATTTGGTTACTACTTTAGCATATTCACAATATTTTTTGCAATAGAATACTGTATTTTGACTATGGCAGTAACTGGATAATAGAAACTGTTTGTAATTTTTTTAGTACTCCACACAAGTTGTAATTAAGGATCGACTGAAATTAAGTCCGTATGGTCACTAAGGGAGACAAAATATATTGTACAACTATGAAGTCAAATTGTTGGCAGTAAGCAGAGGATGCAAAATATATGACCCTGTTTGCTCTCAACGCTTTTTTAAACAGTTTTGTAATGATACATCAAGAGAGATTAAAATTACATTCAAGTGAAGCTATTGTGCGACATCTATTGTACTATATATATACTGAACTCCATTAGAAAGTATTCGATGATGACCACTGATACTATCAACATTCCATCTCTCCACATACAACAAGCACATTATCATCATCACCATTATTACTATTATTATCATCACCTTCATCATGACCATCACCGCCCTATCCGCCACCAATCATTGTGGGCCTGTCTAGTTGTCAAAATACTGTTTCATGGTGTTCAGTATAAATATCAGGTCATCTACATCATCTACTTCTACACATTACACAGTTACCCTGGAAATTCAAATGCTCCATTGCCCACTTAATACTGTAAAGTACATGTAAAGCATGTCTAAGTTATGACACGGGAACCATCCATATGCAGCTTAAGATTTATAGACCATTGAGATGACAAGATGATATGTAGATGCAAGACAGTAAACTAATGCTGAGAGACAGGCAAAGGGTGAATTCCTTTTTCCACAGGCTTGTAGCGTTACACAACGAAAGGATCAATTTCTTTCTTACAAGAATTGTATAATTACAGTACAACTCTGCTAAAATGACCACCCGGGAATCAAATTTGTTACACATGGACCTCATTAACCATATTCTTGAGCAAGATAAGGTCTACAATGGTATGGGACCATGTTTACCTGGTGATCTGAGCAATGTGCAAATTGTTGTGTTGTTACTCCAGCTAGGTGTACTATGTGGTGAAGGGGACAATTCCTGTACACTGTTAATATAGGGTATAAAACACAGAGTTACGGCATTACTTATCAAGAAAGAAATGCATAAGTTTATTTTTAAAAAATCTTAAGTCATATACAGTGGACTGAGTACAGAATAAGCCTCCCAACAAGGATGCACATGCAATTTTTATATCATTGGCTACAGCACCAGTCATTGGCTGCACTTGTGCACCATTCCAGAAGGTAAAGCTACTTTTGTAAAAGGAAATGGGAGTTGGACGTCAGGATTGAGCGAAATTTCATTCATAGGAACTAAGGTCTGGTTTTGTGAATGGAATGAAAGGAATTCCCATGTTTCATTGTGAATGCGATCATGAATGGAGTTCATGATTTTTCACGAATGGATCGGAACTCAGTCCGTTCAAATTCTGTTCACACGTCAGCGATTAGGTTTGTTTTTTTTTTTCATTTTGTCAGCAATTACTGCACTCATCTCACTGCAATCATTAGCTACATTTGGCCTGTCAATTTTAACGATCATTCTTTAAATCAACAAGATCAGTTTGTCAATCCTGCCCGTTTATGGCATCAGGTAAATAAAGCCATCGAGATGAAGCTGCTGTTGCTGTCCGCATTACACAACAAGGACTGGCTTATCGCTTTTAATCGCAAATGAAGTATCCCCTTACGGATGAAGATGTGAGGACACCTGGTATCCAGAAGGCTTGACCGTCTCAAGTCCATCTCTAACGAAATAATGCTTATGCCAACTGAGAGGTGTGTATCGTGAGTAGTGACTGACAGCTGATCACTGACTTGAAAGCCATAAATAATTATCAAATGTGAGATAAAGGTTCACTGGATGAAGTAAAGGGGCAGGTGAAAAGGGTGGAGGAACCAGAGAACTAGATGTGTATCATGATACACACGAAGAGCGCAGAGGACGGCGATGAGTTAGGTAGATGCCGCAATGCCCTTCATATATACATAACGTCATCGCTTTGTGTAGTGACTTCCCTTTGATGGAGTCTACAAAGCTGTTCTTTACCATTAAAAGCATGGCTGAAATTGTAATTGTAACAATTTTCAGCCATTGTTAAAGTTTACTCTATCTTAGAAATGTAGAATCGGACATTGCTGCTTAAAAATACCAGTCAAGCACTAACCAGAACCACACAACAGAATATGTCATGCATTAAGTCAACAAATGCCAGGATTTACTTGTTTAAAACTGTGCCTAACGCTTGCCTTACAATCTTAAATACATCACAATCTCAAATTTTTTAGCTAGTCCCATGGAATTCAAAATTGTAAGGTTGTATTTTCACATGTAATTCCTCCAGTTTCTCTCTACTTGCATTGAATTCATGCAAGAAAAGGGGCTTCAAATTTTCTGTTTCTATAACGCACACTGCATTTACACTCAATTATTATTCGCAGGTGGCAGTCAAAAGTAACTTCTGCACTTGTGCTTACGAATCTGGATTTTGTTTGTCTATTAGGATTCATTAGGGATGAACGGTATCATAATCTTCATCACTAAGTAACAGTTACATACGCAGCAAAATCTTGCGCCCCTGAAACTGAAAACCTTCATGGAAAACACTCACACATAAAGTTACATTCATTAAATGTTGAAACTTGTTTCCCATCACGAAATCAGCTGTCTTGGAAATACATGCTATTTTCGGCGGAAAAAGTAAACAGAACAGAGATCGGAAGTAAGTTTCTCAGACATGAACGGTATGAACAGTACAGAATTTGATAATCTCGGCTGAACTGGGGAACAAAATGCAGTTTCCCATTTCGGCACTGAACTAGGAATGGAATGCAATTCCCCATTTTTCATGAACATGCCCAACCCTGTTGGACGTCTTCCAGGACACTATTAGCTGGGTCAGGCTAGTGTAACCCCTGCTGTGTCGACTCGACTCAAGCCACTATCCTAATTACTACATTTATGGTGATCTGTTTAGAGTGAGCCAATAACCTATTACATCACCCTCTGGCACACAGCTGTCAAGTTTCCTGCTTTGACACAAAATCAACACAAAACAACCCCTACCATATAAGCCAATCTAACCACTGTTTGAATAGAATCAACAGAGAGCCGACTCAAACCACTATCAGGACGACTACATTTACGCTGATCTGTTTAGAGTGAGCCAAGAACCTAACTACTGCAAAATTAATGCAAGAATTATACATACAGCCACCTGTCACTGGAGTTTTACTGCAATTTATGGACCCTTCGTGCAGACAGATGACACATTCATTCAATATTTCAGCCACTTTCTTTCAATTCCATTCAGTTTTAGCACCTTCACAGTTTCCATTACGACTGACATCACTTTTGTAGCTTTGCATCTTTCACTACAGTCAGTAAGTACTTCAGCAATTCTGGAAATTGAGAGTTCATAAAGTGGCCCTTATCACTATACTTAAATAGATTCGAACCTAAACCATCAGCAACTTGCTGCTGCTCTGACCATGGTATAAAGGGATCATCTGTTGATCCAAACTGTGTTATGATCTTAGTGTTGGCTTTTATTTTGTCCCATTCCCATGGTCTGTTATAGTACCCACTTGCTCTCTCGTTGGCATCACCCAAATCAGTGACACAGGCTGATACTAGAACAATGCCTTGAACCTGAAAAAGATGAACAAAAGTACATGTATCATACATACAGCATACAGTGATATTACAATATTGGGTAGTTTGTCAATAATGCTGATGATGATGGTAGCAGCATTGGGGTAATGAGGATAATACTGATGATTGCAAAGATAATATTATGATGATGATCATCATCATGATCAGTCATGTGTGACTATTCTGTCTAAACCGTTGCCTGGGAGTGTTGTCCCTTGTTGTGCTGTATAATGAGATGAAAAAAGGAACATTTAACTTCAAAACCAATAGTCCCATTGAGGGCAACATTCCTTTTGTGAAGATCATTTGAAGGATTAGCAAACTGTAGAATTACAAGAGCCAACTCCTTTTTCACTTCATCAAGAACAGAACTTCGTTCAGCCTGCGTGGGATCACTTATCAGAGTTCTCAGGCATGTGGAGAAGTCACCCCCTCTCATCAGCTCCTTCCCTATCTTTTCACCAATCTACATATATATAAATTTAAAATACTTGTCACTTCTAATCTTCCTCACAGTTTGCACTACAAGTTATTAATCAGCAGGCCCACATTATAATAATAACCCTAGTTCTGCACTGCATTCTCAGAATAACATTCTTGCGTGTACTATACTGTTAAAGATACAAATCCTCACATCATCTTTGAGAATCTAGAAATAACTGAGCTGATTTTATATAATGCAAGTGATTTTTCTTTCATCATCACATAATAATAAATAAAGATGACTTTGTGAAAGATGAAATTATTTAATAACTATAGTTGATTCTTCAAAGTCACCACACCCTAGGAGCATGAAAAAAGCTGCATTTAAAGGAACTACATGTATAATCATCCAATGAAGTATCATATTCTCTGAAAACTTGTGTTAGTGTAAACTGTGATCTGTTTACAGCTGAGTTGCAGTATTTCTCGACATAAAATCTGCAGGTTTTCTGTTATTCTTTTACCTCATGAGTCTGCATATCTCATGGCAGCTTCTGCTCCTGAACTGTGTCCTACTATGACAGTATTCTCATCACACTCCAGCTCTGGTGGGATGTGGAATGAATGTACAGGTTATTGTTACCATTCACACTGATTATCTGCATTGATGACAGTCTGTAGTGGAGATTTGGAAGAGGAATCGAGCAACTATGACAGTGCCTGATGTGCATGATGTTGTTTCCGATTTAAGATACAAAAGGAAAAAAGGGAAAACAACCGTTTTGCAAATATTTTACTCGCTGGATTTCTTAGAATGTCCATACATATTTCTTGTGACTTTATTGGACCAATGAGGAATCTGCTCACCGGCAGAGACATGGTTCTCTCATGGCAAACACATGGTTGCCATATGGGATTCATCTGAGGAACAAATGGACAATACACAAGTAAACCCAGGCCTATGTAGAGGAGCTTGTCATCCTTGTTCAGCACATCCCTGAGGTCCAGTCAGTTTCTGGAATATAGTTGCCACCACCTAACTGCAACTCATCAAGAGAAGGGAAAAGTTGTTATGATGAGCTGCCATCACCCAAGAACTTTCTAGAATCTAGAGTCCAGTTTTCTGACAACTGTAGCAACTGAACGGATGTTGCAATTACATGGACTGGATTGAGCAGAGTTGTCTGTATCTTGGAGTCCCAAATGTATCCCCACAGTTGTGTGTTTTTTGTTTGCTGAATGTAGACAACTTGATTCCCAATCTTAGGTCAGCAGGTACGAGTGCTTAACTGAAGAGAGCTAAGATACAGAAGGGACAATGATTGAAACTCTCTTGAGGGAGAAAGAAGGATGCACCTACACACCATATTTTACTAATTTTATAGCCTCATCACTGCCTCATTGCTCTCCTCCCAGTCTATCTCTACCATCTGCATGTATGTCTTTATGTCCTACAGAGTGTGGTCTAAATCAGTATCTTGGGAGGAATTCTAAATGAGCCTCATACTTGATGTTCCTGTCTTGACAGACATTATAACTAGCAACTAACCTTGACTGATGCTCCTGTTTCGATGAGCATTAGGGTTAGCTTTAGTTCTAAACCGTTTAGAGGTAGGTTTGAAGTTGGATATCAGTTGCATTAGTATTAGCATGCACGAGTTCCGCTTAGGGGTGTGAGTCTCATTTCGAATTCCTTCCAGTACCTTTCTCCATAAAAGGCAGCCACACTGATTCCTTTGCTGTAATCGGGTCAGGCATGTTCTCAAGGACACAAGGATGACCAGCATCTTTTAGTTTCTTCGTAACCCAGCCATACCAGTTGGCATGTGTGACATCACCAGCACCATTTCCGGGTACTATGACGAACTTGAGTTTTCTGTCATTCAGACATGCCATCTCACAGAGACAAGCCTGAAAATTATAGAAATTTCAGATAAATTGACTTATTGAATTCATATGATAGTGGCCTATAAATCTGCAGAAAATTTAATCTGTACAGTACATGATTCTATTTGACACCATTTGGTTAAATCTTATTTATGTCAAGAGGCCACAGGGCCTACAATTACAATCAAGAACTTAAATGCTTCACATTATCTCTAAAAAGTTACTGTTATTTTAAAGAAAAATTGTCTCCTTCAAATTTCAGATTCCCGTGCCCATAACATCTCATTCATTCCCTCCTGCTTTTATTCAAAGTGTTGCTGGTGATAGTGGTTTGCTTCGCAAAACTTGCACACCACAAACAAGCTGATTAGCTTAATGAGTACTTTTAGTTAGGCCTTGTTTGTGATATCTAGACTAGATGGAGTAAGTTTACTAAGAGTGTAGTCGGTGTTTTCGGAATACAACTTTTCGTCGGATTTCCCTGTGACATCAAGTTCGAAAACTTCAACAGTCACAAAATCGCTAAGGCCCATAAACAGTACACTTACGCTGTGCACTCACGTTAGACTACTGTTCAGCCTACAGTTTACACGCAAATTCAAGATTTTTCAGAAATAAGGATTGATGATTTTGCTAAACCCGAATAACAGCATTAACTTGATCTGATTGCAAGTGGCTAAAAAATCTGGTAAAGACTGTTATTCTGCCCGTGTCAGCACTCTTACCCTCTTCCTCCTCCCCCCTCCCTTCGCCCGCATTTAGCAAGAAAGTTGGTCTGTAGGCCTAGGCTAGTCAAGTCTAGGTCTTCGGTCTTTTTATATCCTGTGAACAAGATCAATTAAACAATAATAATTAATAATTATTTTGGCTGCACTTGCGAAGTTCTTCAATTCTAAAGTTTATTTAATTGGCGGATAAAGTGATTTGCGCATGTACGATATTCCCTCATTTCTTAAAAAGAAGGAATTGACCGTTGACTTGATTGTTTTTTACAAAGCATGGAGGCACTATAACTCCATCGAAAGCGCAGCACAAGTGTAGTAGGTCTGACAAAAGCAATATCACAATTTACGAACGACTCCTATCATACTATTAAACGAAACTCACATCTAGGCAACGTGGTTAATTTTCTGAATTTCTCCAAATCAGACGGGAAAATAAAACCACAAGAAGAAAGATAGCTTTTCTGGCAAGTTTCTGAAAAAGAAAACCCGTTAGGCCCTAGGCCTAAATAATAAACATCTGTTTCTAATATAAATCTGTCAAATATTTACCAGTACTTGAACATTGACATACAAGGGTAGAGATACATCTTCATTAATCTAAATTTATTTCGCAGCAAAAACAGTTTAAGTCAATATTGAGCAATTATGCCATCTCTAGGCTTGCACTGCTGAATCAATACACAAATGTAAGCCACGCCCACAACTTCGCAATGTCGACGGCCGGTCGGGTTAACGGTGTAGCGAACAATCCGCAGCGGTTTACCGTCCGAGCTGTAATGATTCAACTGAGATTGGATATATGGCCTGTCCTTCTACCAGTGGGCAACTGAGCTGAAGTTCACATCAAAACTACACCTAAAACACTGATAAATACTCACTTTTCCCCAGTCCACGGGATCTTTGATTACGCACCCTTGTTTTGTCACAAACTGCTAGGGGCAGTATGCGCGCGCAGAGCGCTCTCACAGCACGCTGGGATATATTTGATGGGTTGGCGAAGCCGCCATGATGGATCTAAGAATTTGTTTAGAATGTGAAACATTTGAAGACGTAGGATAGACTTACTAGTGGTGTTGTTGATTCAGGAAGGATTCAAAAATGTCGAACTGATGTTCTAATTTACATTGTTGTGTTACATTACCCTTTTTAGGGGCATAAAACCTCGCATTAGCGAGATTTTATTTGGACAATCTCATTAGCATAACCGAGCCAAAAGACGATGAGTAAGGTATCGTTTAGGGCTCGGGCGCTGGACGCCTCCAAGCCCATGCCGATTTACAAGGCTTGTGAGATTCCAGACATGAAGGACTTTGCGCAGATCAACCGATCAGTGCCGCAAATGCCGACAGGAATGGAGAAAGAGGAAGAAGCGGTGAGCCTTTCGAGTAGAGAAGAGCGCCACGAAAAATGGCCGCCATATTGGATTTTTAGTGATCCAAACAGTCCTTTCTCAAAGGCTTGAAAGTTCTACTTTATTTTGCCTAGTTTATGCCCTAAATATGTTCAGATTGTATCTCAGTACTAGTATAGAGATGTGAGAAAGGTTTTCTATTGTCAGATCCATGTTCTTTCCACATTCCAATATTGTTCACTGAGGGGATTCCCCTTATGACGTCACATCAAGGAACCACATGACCTACTTTTTGGTTCTGTCACTGAAGATCAGATTAAATATGAATTAAAATTGGAAAAAGATGGTTTGTCCCTTTGTAAGACAAATTGGAAATGTACATTAGTGTTAGACTCGTTTCCTGCATATCTGCACAAGTCTACTGTCTTGTATGTTATGGCAGAAGGTGAAGGGAAAAAATTGTTTCTCTGGCTTGTTGTGTGTATGACTATGATGATGGAAAAGGAGAAATGGTATGGACAGTATGAGTATGGTCTGAGTATGGATGATTTAGCAGTGGCAGGGAATAGAGTTGATAATAATATTGCACTGAAAAATAAACAGACACTTGTGTATCTAGTCTATGTTTTTAAAAAAGTAACATACAGTGTACCATTATGTGCAGCCTAAAAAAAAAACCACAATTTATGGTTACCTTCTAACCTTCTTTTGAGGTAAATGTTTATAAAAATATAAATGTTTATACATTCTGCCATCTGGCTTGCTGTTTGGGAAGCAATTTTCATCAAGATGGAATAAATCTGTAAATCACCTGCATCCACATTTCATTGACCAGCAGTATTTATATCCTCTGTGTTATGGAAAAAGACTGCGCCAAATTAAATCAAATTACTCTTTGGGCACTTTTGTTGTATAGTTGCATATGAAAGAGAAATGATCCATGAGTGTGCTTATGAAGTCCATTCAGAGATGCAAAGTACTTACAGAGATCTCGCTAGAGATGTTCTTTTTCTTTCCATATGTATTATTGTCTATGGGGTTTACATTTTCTGAGATGACTAACCATCTATGCATAAAAATCAATTGATAAAGTGAGATGAAACTTTTTCTATGGCATGGTAGATCTGTAAATAGTCTCACTTAACTTGTAAGGAAGTCAGATGGCACGAAAGTTGATTCCTGATTTGAGCGACGATAGTTACAAATTTTAAAATAGGTTTGGAGTTTCTTGTATGCAGCATTGTCAGCTTTAATGAAAATTGTTTTCAGTTGACACATGGTAATTTCCATTACTGATAAGCAGTACTCATTTTGATGTATAATCCACACCCGCATTAATGCAATTTGTGATATTTTTTTTTTAACTTTAACCAGTTTGCTGATAAAAGTGTATAGAATCCTGAAAATTTTAACCTCGTGACTGTCTTTTTGTATAGGAACACCATCTCCAAAGAGCCTTGTCAGCACAGCAGTGCTATGGATCCTCGGAGGCTTTGGTTATTCCAATTCCAGAAGTGCAAGACATCTCAGAAAGATATTCTACCTTGTATCCAGAGACGTACAAGCCAACGAAGCAGTACATCCATATACAGGGTATTTCCTATGTCTTAGAAGGAAAATTCTTTTTAAGAATTTTGATATTTTGTTTGCGTAATGCGGTGATTTTTTTTCAGGGTCACATTGATATCCTCTCTTCCTCCTCCTCCTCCTTCATCCTTCCTTTCNCCAAATCCCCATGAATTTGAAGGTTCTAGAGGGGTTTTACATTTTCCTCCTTCAAACTTCGAAGTGCTGAAAAGAAGGGGAGACGAGCACTCATTTCAGTGGATTTATAGGGAATTATGAAATCAAAGGGGCTGTCATGTGGTCTGGAGAAAACACTGATTAATGTTAAGAGAAGAAAACAGAAAGATCATACAGATTACTTACTTTCAAAAGGTACTTCTTCAGAGAAGGTAGATTTTACTTTTGCAAATGGTTTACTTAGATGAATTATTTAAGTTGACTTGTACACAATCAGCAGTCTTCGGAGACCGGTTCCACTATCATTGAAGATATCATTTTGCCTAAGAGTCATATTCAGTGCCCGTTACATATATTGGACTGTTACAAAAGCAGTTTCCTGCAAAAATACAGCAGCATTCTCACCCAAGCTAGAGTCCCTTATGTACCATCAGAGAAAGGAAGGCCTTAATGCTGTGATGTGGGTGGGGAAGAGGCACCATCTATATCTTAAAAATTTCATTTGATTCCCGAGTGCTCGAGCCACAATCAGTGATAATGCATAATGACCCTTTGGATGTATGTTCTTTATATCATAGCCAGCTTTTGAGTGTTAATAGCAGTTGACATTCTCATTGACCTTTTAGTGGATTCTTCTCTGAATTAAACTAAAGTGGGAAACTGCTCAGAACATGATAAAGTGCAGTGTTGGCTGACAACCATCATCAGTGATCAAAATTAAAACGTTCGTTTATTCATTGTTTTGTTTTTTTTATTTTATAATTTAGCTTTCAACATGGATCAAGAGATCCCGGACTATGATATGGACAGTGATGATGACACTTGGCTAAATGAGCAGAGTAAAAAGATGGAGATCACCCCTATCAAGTTCGAGGAGATGATGGACAGACTTGAGAAAGGCAGTGGGCAACAGGTGGGCAATAATGACAGATGTATTTAAATATCAGCAGTCACTGGGGTTTTTGTCAGGTCCTTTTGTCATGTTTGCAAGCCACAAGGGGATTGGGCAAAGCCCTCTAATATTCATGTGGTTGTATGTAGAGGTGGGCCAAGCCCTCATTTTGAAAAGTTGACTCGGCTCGATCTATTGGTGGCCTGGATCGTGAGGATCAATGAAAGCTCAATCTTTAAAACTCAAGCTTTTTTCGGTACGAGAAGGAAAGAAAGTCCGCGGTAAAGGTTGGTAATGCAGCCATAAGATTGACTGAAGCGAGTATAGCGGCTTGCAGTTGCACTAGCAATCTGTTTATACAGTGTCATCATACATTACCTTCCTCATGGATGGGTCTTTCTAGTCTCAACATTCTCGCATGTTCCTCTATTCTTTGCCACTACCGCTGCCGCCACTGCCCTCCCTCCGTTAGTTTCACAATTCTTATTTTGCCCTCCTTCCCCTCACCTCCACCCTCCCTCCCAAAAAAATAAAAAAGGTAGTACAAGTACAAGTAGCGTGGCATTGTTT
>JAWQUT010000161.1:1083567-1120008 GCA_033807755.1 Ellobium chinense
TTGGGGGGGGGGGGTCTTTTGACTTTAGGAGGTCGTTTCATTTTTAATACTTCAGGGTTTGTTGTTTTTTTTTCAGTCATTCAGTTATTGTTTCATTTTATTATAGCAGTCTAGGATATGGCCTATCATTTCTTCAGTAACTGAATCTCATCTGGCACCCTGAATGTTCACATTCATATAAGCACATACACAAACGTACACACACTCACACACACATAGTAGCTCACAAATCAGAATCCTTTGTTACCCAATTAGCATCGACGGTACCAAACCAAACTTTAACGCATAGTCATGATCCTTCTCCTTCCAGCCCATTCCTGCTGTCACTGCTAACCCTTCCTTAACATAATCTCATTTAAATCTAATTAGATTGTAGGAGGTGCGACACTGCCACGGTAACTTCACGCTGAGCGTGTGGCTCGATTAATGTTGGGTTGAGCCAGATTAGAGTGACTTAAAAAGATCGGAGCAAAACTCGATCTTTTTTACTCGAGCCGAACTCACTGACTCGATTAATTGAACCACAGGTAAAGCTCGACTCGGCTCAGTCTTTTGAATCGAGCTGCCCAGCCTTAGTTGTATGTAATGTATGTTGTTGTTGATGATGACATGAAAGGAATGCCACTTCTGTTTTTATCAGCCAGGGATGCAAAGCTTGCCTGCAGCTGTGAGCCAAGTATTTTTTAAATTTTGCTAAGATGTGTTGGGGACTGTGAGCAGGCATTTCTATTTCAGCATTGAGAGAAATGGTAGCTGTGCATTCCTCATTACCGTTGAGATCACATGAACTGAATTATAGAATACATGGAGGATTTTACATTTGAAACCCATGAAAAAACATATTCAAAGCAATAAAAGGAAGGTGCATACTAAGTCTTGCGTTGATTCGAGCGGTGACAGTGATGCTAGACCACATGCATGAGTTAGGCTACACTTTTAATATCAAATCATCATTTATCTCTCTGATTAGGTGGTGACTCTTCAAGAGGCTAAGCTGCTGTTGAAAGAGGATGATGACCTGATCATTGCTGTCTATGACTATTGGTTGAATAAGCGTCTGAAAATGGTAAGATCATATGACTCTATTTGGTTGTTAATGGTTTCAGTAAGAATGTTTGTGGAACATTAACTGCAATTTACAGATAGAAACTGTCAGCATGTAACATTTTGTTTTCCGTGTTTGTCATTATGATGAGGTTGGGAAGTATGAGACGAAAATATAACGCTTTCATATCAACTTTTTCACAGCAACGACCTCTGATAGCAACAGTGAAGTCAGAGAAACGAGATGGGACCACTACCAACAATCCATATGTCGCATTCCGGAGGCGTACTGAGAAAATGCAGACTCGCAAGGTAGACGGTGCTTTTTTTGTGTACATTTACAAGATTAAATTTTGTCTTAGCTGTAGTGACATATCAGAGGGTATATATATATACAAAAACACATTATGTCATGAGCATTAATTGGATTATATTTACTGTTTCAGAATCGCAAGAATGATGAGGTCTCTTATGAGAAAATGCTCAAACTGCGCAGAGATCTTCAAAAAACCTTGTGAGTAGCATTGTTGTTAGTTCCTGTCTGTCATAACTGTCCTGGGTTGCTGTTTCATTTGGAAAACTAGCTATAAAAAAAAAAAAGGAAGGTGTTTTTAGAGTGTCTATTGATACCAAAGGGAGAAATTCATTTCTGTGATTGAATTTATGACAAAGTCCAGCTTGTATATTGGAGGCATTTAACCCTATTTCAACTCTTTGGTGCATTCTTGATTTCAAATATCACACACCTTTTAATGTTTAGAGTTTTATAAGGAACATCAAGCCACTTCGATGCTTAGTACACGGCTCAAGAGTCTTTGTCTGTGGGAGTGGCTTTTATTAAAATAATTTGTGGGACTTAAAAGTGGCTTGATACTGGAAAAAAAATATTGATTTTTGGATCCTTTTTTTTATATTGTCTGACCCAAAAATATCCCTGTACTCCAGTGGTCTGTCTTACATCTCTCTGCTGTGCCTTTTCTGGTTAATGACAACAATTTAGGAAATAAGACTGATATTTCCTTATGTTTTGTTTATAATGTATGTGAAATAATACAGTGAAACTCGAATATAACGAGCACGGATAGGATAAAACGAGTTCTCGCATGTACCGAGCAAAATGAAAATCCCTGGTTATTTTTTTCCATTCTTTGTAATAGTAAACTTGCCTTTCATATAACACACAAAATCCGCTAAACGCGGCCCTAACGAGGTAACACACCTGCAATTAAGCCCTTGCAACCCATTCGTCCGCAATAAAACTTTCAGCGGCGAGGAACTCAAAACGTTCAGGCTACGTAACAATTGCCAACAATAGGCAAGTCTCGCTGTCTCGCTTATGTAATTTACCGGTAGGATTACCGGTACAAACTAGTTGCGCAGGAGATGTGACCATGCGACGGGAGGAAGATGGGATTGATATGCTCAGCTAATTATTGGCCATGCCTGTTGTTTAGACCCATCAGCCAATCATTGCGCTAGGAAATTTTGATTTCAATCATAACAATCACAGAAACGGTGATTACGATTGGTCAGTCATTCGTTTCTCGACTCTCAACATTTGCATTGCTTTGTTTACACTTGTCAGTGATGGAATCGAGGAAGAGAAAATGTCTGTCCTTCGAAACAAAACTAAAAATAATAAAAGAAGTAGAGAGAAAGCAGTGGCATGCTGGCATGTTTACCTGGGTGACCCGTGGGTAGACAAGGCGCTTCCGTTCTACCCGCATCGAGCAGTCTAGCTATGTTAGATCTAGTATGTGGGTCTTCCTGACATTACTGACAGTTTTTACATGATTTTCAGTGGACCATGCGTGTAACGAGCCATCGGTTGTAACGAGCATCGACGGTCTGTCCCGACGACCTCGTTGTTTTCGAGTTTCACTGTATTAGAGTTGAGTCATAAATGAATGAATAGATATCAGCTGTAACTTCAGCCCTGATTGTTTAGATTGGTCTGTACCTTTTTGTGGAGTGGAAAGCTGCAACTGCTTTAGGTTATCTACTTTGAAATTTAATTTCCTTTTCCCACAGGACACTTTTGGAATTGTTAAAACGCAGAGAAAAAAGTAAAAAGGAATTGCTGCAGCTAACAATAGAAATTTTGGAAAAAAGGTGAGTAATGCTCAATCTAAATGTTAAGGAGGCAAAAGAAGGCAATAAGATTTTTTCAATAGAATAATTTTGTATGGAAGGTTAGTGCAAAAACAAAAACACTGATTTATTTGTAGAGGAAGTTATGTATGAGACTACATTGCCATGGATAGAGATACTTTCAGAATTAGGGTCATACTGATAATAATGTGTCATTATAGTTTGTATACTATGTGAAAGGTAATGATATGTAATGTTTACACCACAGATTTAACTAGAGGCATTTTAGTGCCATGAGTATCCTAATTCTTGATCATGGCAGTCTTATTTACCGCAAACTCAGTATTTGGAGATTGTAGTTGGGCTAGCAAGAATTAAGAAATAGCATTTTTGTGCATTCAAGCTTTTTATGCATGATGGAAAGGTTATTCAGTGACCAAATTGAGGCACATTATTTTTAAATGGCTTGTAAATGTAGAGAGGGCCATTGTAGCTAATGAGAGCACAAAACTGGCTGCAATTTGGAATGTGAAGTAAAACTGCCTAGTGTATTGTATGTCAAACAATGCATTTAGCCTATATAGCTAACTTGTTACACAGGGATGCCAACCGAGGCAGCTTTTTCAGTAGTTCAAAAGTTTCAGGCTCTTGCCAACTTTACTTTCGATGGATGCTCCAATCAGCCACTAACTCTGCTGCCTTACTGGGATAGGGGTCATTATTAAAATGAGTGGGAAAAAAATACAGCAACATCCCGCCTTTTACAAGTGATAAGAATTTGAAATCGATCCACTTGCGCATGCCTCATATGAGCTGAAACTTCCAATAAGCCTACCAGAGTCCTTGAAGTGACAACGGTCAAAAAGTTTTTGGGCTCACAACTTCTACTATACAGAGCTGCCAACCAGTACGAAATTTTCGTATTGCATACGAAAATCTGACCTCGGTACGAAATACGAATCGTACTCTTAAAAATACGAAAATCGACTGTCAGTATGAAAAAGAATACCGTGAGTGCCTTCCGCAACGAAGTCGGGCGCTTAAAGAGCTTTCTTGTACTGAAAATCATCAAAATGGGCTGTTTTAGTCATGAGTACAAGTACTCGAGTCTCACAACAAACGATTGAAAATCGTAGAGTACAGTACAGTACTGGCATTCCGTTTTGCCGTAGAGTACTCAGCAGTATCGATGCTGACGCGCATTTCTTAGTTTCGCTTTCGCCGGCACCGTTTGGCATTATGCTAGGCCTATTTGCCGGCCACATACCAAAATTGCTAGATCCAGAAGTTTAGTTGAAACTAGAAGTCTCTTACAAAGATACCAGTCATCACAGGAGGCTTTATGCTATTGTTCAACCCATCTCCAGATAACCTTGCAACATTTGGGGCTTTACTTTGATGCCCGACGAATCCCGTCATGCGTATGCATTGTGCCATACCCAGAGTATCTACACATTACCTGTGTAGGCTGTTTCATTTGGTCTGTTGTGAATGTATACTGTAGGCCCTACATTAGATGACCTACATTTGGGATGAACATAGTGCACTACTATAATAGTGTTGGCTTTAGGGCCAAGGTTAATGACCTATACTGTACTACTAGACTAGATCTAGTAGGCCTGACAGAACCACTTTCAAAGCCCCAGTTTGGAAGGTTTAGGGCTAGCTCTAGACTAGATGGATTTCTCTTTCCTGCTCTATCTATCAGCAGATGACATGCTTAAATCTGAGACTGAAAACAATTTAAGATATGAATGTGAGCATTTTATAATTTCTGCTATTAATGCAGTTCAAGGTCTCTGGTGACATCAACATTTTAGCAAGATTAAAGTGCTACAGTCTGTCCTCTGATGGTCCTGAATTTCAACCTTAGCAGCAATTATGTGATGAACAAGTTTCTTTTGTATAAATTTGTCGTACAAAATGAGGGCGTACTTGTGTTATTATTTCCAGTATCTTACATATCTTATCAGTTTTTGGTTTCTTTTTTTAATTTTAAAGGAAGGGGGATTTTTGTTTATTTAAAAGCAAAAATTCACCTAATGAAAACAGCACTTAGATTACAGGAACATGAAAATGATTCGGAAAGAGCTGTTGATAGTCAAGTATATTATGTTACCACAGTGAGTGACTCCCATTACCTCAGTTTAAAGCTGAAGAAAAGCTTTTTAGTGTGATACGAAAACAGTAGCTATCTTTACAAGCCTAAATGTATGACTAAACAGCTAAAAGGAGACATTCATTTATATTTCGGGAGATTATTTTTCTGCACCGGTGTGAGTATGAAAATCAGGGTCAGAATATGAATTTTTGATGCCTGGAATATGAAAATCCAGTTTTGGAGGTTGGCAGCTCTGACTATACTTGTTGTCTGAACAGTGAATGGGGTTATTTTTAAATAAGTAAAGCTTTGACTTCGTTGCGAATGCATCCGCACTACTGCTAATCATAGTGATTTTGGAGACTAAAATCAGTACCGGGAAAGGTAGCTATCCTACCTTTGCTTTTAATACACCAGATAATAATGTGGACAACACATTTATGTGGCCCATGATTTATGGACTCCGCAACTGGCAAATTCAGGCTTTCATTTATCAAATCCAGTTGGCATCCTTGTATTATAGTCCAAAATGCTCTTCAGCAGTAGGCTGAGAATTTCCTCTTGAAATAAACTGGAGACCAACCTTCTAACTAGTCTGTCAGATTAAAAAAGTATTTTCAGTCTTACTTTGTAAACGTTAATCTGTAGTGATTTGTTGCAATGAGACAATGGAAATATTGCACCAGTTCAGGTAAGTAAGTGAAGGAAGTTTGTGCACAAGGTTATGCTGCTTTGCTCACTTCCCTGCAGACACGAAATGGAAGATTTCTCTGGCACCGCACTAGCAGAGGCGGAGGAAGAGCGAGAAAAACACCCAACGTTTGTCCGCCCCTTTGTCCTCAACAGTCGTGGGGAGTGGGTGCAAACTAACAAGGGGGTAAGTTACGCCCACCATCAGTGGAACAAGCTGGGTGTAACAGTAGGATCCTGGCTGCATTTTAGTGTGTTGTGGATGTGCTCTGTGCTTTCATGTAAAAGCAGATCCCAGTTTTCATGCTCTTGTGAACAAACATGGAACGGTAAAGTTTGTTGAAGGAAGCATTGGAAATATCTCTTGACATTTGTGACCTGGAAAACATTTTTTATCAAGTTCTTAAATTCTTGAAGATCTACCAGGCTGGGAGGGCTGCCAAGTGGAATAAACATGCTCAACAATTGATATAGAATACAGTGGAACCTCGATATAAAGTATGCTCTTGGTTCATGGACTTCTTGGCCTTAAATATCACTGGAACAATAACATAAAATGAATTCTTGCTTGTGAAATTCATACTTAAGATATGAATATATTCAAGGTATACTTATTAAATGAGTACTTAATATCAAGGTTCCACTGAATTCACTTGGTAAATGTTGCCTGCGAAGTATGATATACAGAGATAAGTACATTTTCAGATACTGCTCAGAACATTTTTGTTATCATAAATGCTTCAAAAGTGAGGTTAACCTATTAACTCCTAATAAGTGGCGTAGCCCATAATTTACATTCTGTGTATTATTTACTAGTTTTAAAAAGACAAACTGCTTATAAATGTTTCCTGCCATTTTAGTTATTGCAGTGCCAGAGAATTCAGTTACTACAGCTCACTAACATCAAGTTAGTGGCATCTAGTGCTCTTAATCTATGGTGAAATTTGGTCTCAGTGTTACCTTACATTTTGTTTCAGTGTTTCATACTATAACTTGATTCACGTTACAATCCTCATCATCTTGATCTTTGCTCTTTTTTCTTTCAGGAGGAAGTGGCGCCAGTGCGGAAGAAGAGAGTGTATCGCAAGAGAAAGCAGTCACAGCAGCAACAACAGCAGAACCAAATCATACCCAATGCAGCCGTGCATCACTTCCAACAACAGCAACATTCCAGTGGCGATGTGGATATCATGGATAGTTCAGATGAGGATATGTTGTCTCCAGTGAGTATTTCTTGCTTTGCCATGAAGCAAACAGCTTCTTCGTAGCACCAAACCTTGGAAGTGTCCTTTGAATTTAAAGTTATGCTTCACAATTATTGAGGTTAGATTACCGGTAGGTTGCTCACTTTAAGAATATGTGCAACGTGAGTAAGACAGTAATACCATCTTTGTTCGCTGTCGTAATTTGTTCTGTGTTCGTTTTATTTGTTATTTACTGAAGTAATAATTAATCCCATTAAATATTTTAATACCATTTCTTTTCCACAGGCAATGTCCCAGTCAGACCATGAGGATGAAAATGATCCAGATGGCATGTTTGCATTCAAGAGAAGGAAAAATTGTCATTATCATCAAGTGAGTGGCAGCCACTCTATCATCTTTGTTTTTCATCAGACATACTTCTTTTTTTGTTTTTCTGACACCAGAGCTAGAAATGTTTATGTAAGCAGATACACAACATTGATAATATTTTGTTAGAAGCTGCAGAATCTCAGAGTCAATTCTGAATATATCATCTCCAAAAGTAAATAAAAATAATAAATGCCATTTCTGTAGTGTCTTGCCTTTAAAAAGCTGAAGGCACTTTACAGAACCAAAAAAAATTGCGCATAGATGTGTTACATCACACTAGACACATACTTCATAATTCACCTTCCATACAACCCATATCCACTCATCCCACAATCACTTTCATTGTGCACAGATATCTCTCAGGGAGTCATTTTAGATATGATGTAATATTGTGGAAATATTTTTCAAAGATACATGATGTGTTAATATTTATTCATTAGCATCATGATAAAATGTTATGCTTTGCAGCCTATTCACTCCGGCATGGGTAACTGGCCATGGCATGGTCCAGAAGAAGGTGGAAGAGGAGACAAAAGGTTCCGTTTCTCACTTACCTCACTGCCAACTGGCTGTGTGGGTTATGCCCGAAGAAGAATAGGAAGAGGGGGAAGGTTTGTCTTCTTTTTTTTTTTCCTTTCTACAAGATGCTTTTATTCATTCTGTATTGACCTTTCTACTGTTTCAAAGATCTCAGACCTGATATACATAAGTAAATATGAATGTTTCCTCCTAAAATTTTTGTGTACCAAACAGTTACAGAGATGCCAACCAGTACGCAAAATACGCATTTTCAACCTCGAATACGCAGCAGTGGGCAAAACCCGCGAATAATACGCAAAAACCAGATTTTGGTTCGCATACTCGTTCCGGGAGCGAAGTTTTTATTTTTGACCGGAAGTGTTTTCATCTTTTTCATAACGGGCGATACCACATGCTGTTAATAAGATACCGACGATACCGTCCTTGTACTTATTGATCATTATATGACCAAGGAACAGTCTGTATCGATACAATAATTGTTAATGTCTAAGGTCGTCATGGTATTACTGCCCTCGATTGAGGATCGCTTCATTGCAGGTTACTGACCTGTAATGGGATTGGACCCATGTCCTTTATGGGCTGTATTAACATTTTGAGCTGAAGCTCATTATGTGGCCCAAATTTTAAGACTGACCCAACCCTAGCTAGCCCATTGAAATTTTGAGCTTGGTTGCTATTTGTAAACAGAGCCTACATTTTTCACTGGTCAACGCCAAACCCCACTCTTCCACCTGAGCACACCCTTGACCTGGCAGTTCCAGCCCAGGAATAGTGCCCGGCAAAATAAAGTAAAATGGACACAGTTTCCCATGAAATTAAAATTTGCCCCCTGGAGCCCTTATTACTGGAAGCAGGGCATGCCAAAAGAGGGAAAGGGGAGATGAAATATAACCCGTAAGTAGTAGGACCCAATAGTGAAAGTGGAGGACCCAATGTGAAAGTACAATTACAGGCCTGTAACTTGCACATGTTTTTGGCCTTCAGCGATCCCGCCATCTAGGCACTCAGCGGAAACCAGTAGTGTGCACACAATGGAAGGGTTACTGCGGAAAAAGCAGAAGTCTGCACCAACCCTTCAGAGCTTTCTACCGCGGTATGCCGTGACATAGAAATTTATTGTACTAAGCAAACAGGGAGAACATTTAGACTTCTAGCAGGGACTTTTTCATTGCTAGCTCTGGCGAGTATGACATCAAAAGGCACAACAGAGGTGCAAAACATCGAAAATTGGAACTGCAGACCTCTAAGTCTGTTCCTCTTACAGACATTTTCGGGGCAAAGTCTGAGGCAGCAAAGAAAGTAGAAACTCTCAGAGAACAAACCCCCAGTGCTGAAATCAACCTGGTCAACTTGATTGCCGACCTAAATCTGCCAATTTCATGCGCAGACAAGTTCAATCAGGTGTTTAAAGATTAATGTATAAAAATACACATTTTTGGTCCAGAATACACCTTTTTGAGGTCCTGAATACACATTTTTAAATTTCTGGGTTGGCATCTCTGCAGTTATTCAGGATTTTTTTTTTTTCTTATTTGGTCTCTTTGTTTTGTTAAACAGTGGCATTCAAACTTTCTCTGCATTTTCTTATTCTTTTTAACAGAGTTATATTCGACCGAGCAAGCACACCATGGGATGAAACTTTGGAACGGCTTGACTTTGGCTCTAGCTACCACCACTCCAGTATTTACTCTGAATACGTTACATACGTCAGAGACAACAAAATGTGAGTGAACCTAAAGAGTCCTTAACTTTGTAAAACAGGTTTTAAATTTAAAAGTCTTACATTGAAATTGTGTCATTTGGTCTGAAATGTTAGCAGAATGCAAATATCCATTCCACATCAGGCATCAGCAAGTTGCTTCTTTGCCTTGTTGAAGTAAAAGTGAAAATCAGTAACATTAATGTTTTACATTACAGTCACATATTTACCTGCCAGCAATTTTCACTACATTCTTTTAGGAGGCAAACAATCAAGAGTGGGGAATGAGTAGAATGATGAATGCCTGTCTTGAAAATAAATCTTTGCTCCTCTAAACAAAATTTTTTAGCTAGCTCATACATCAGACATGTCAGTAAAGTCATACAAGTTATCTTCACTCAGTTAACTAGAGTATGGTATTTTGTTACTTATTGAACCCTTGCAACAGAATCTGTATTTTGAACACATCACTAAAAACAATGTAACCTCTGTGGCCTTTAGAAAATTTTTTGGTGCATGTATGTGCTATGTATGCTGTTTCAAAATATTCTCATATTCAGACCAAATTGCATAGTCCATGTGAAGCTATAGAAATTTGGAGATATTCATGAAAAGTGAATAAAATCCTTTCATCATCAGTGTAAGCAACAAAAAAAAAAGAAACGAATAAATACTTTTAAGAGAGTTTTCATGGTTTGCTATAAGCTACTAGGTAAGTACTACAAGCTACTGTCATATGCTGTTTTCTCATCCACAGTCCTCACTACCGACCAAAAACTCCACCACCTGAAGAGAACCGCCAGTCACCTTCTGCCGGTTCTGGCAATGGACTGCGGGGTAGTGGTGGAAACGGGGGGCTTTTCGGTCGACGGACCTCTGAATTTGATGTCGAGAGCTTCCAAACACATCGGGAACAACTGCTGGAAATGCAGCGAGAGCAACAGCAAAGACTTTTCACTGAGGACGATCATGATACAGCAATTACATTAGACTTAGAGCCCACTTTAACACCTAGCGAGCTAGGATCTCGCTTCACTTTAGACTCAGCGAGTGCAGAGTTTGCTGTTCGGGCACTGGTGGAATCATCTCACATAGGCAACCTCTCAGTTTTGGAAGGTACCACTCCAAGCAGTGTCAACACAGCTGCATCATCACCTGTAGGCAGCAGGACAAGTTTGCAACAGTTCAGTTTCTCTCTTGTGAACAAATCTGGAGATTCGAGCAACACAAATGGGAAAACGATAGCAAATTCTTTATCATCTATAAAACACACTCAGTCTGACAGTGCAGTGGTAGCCAAATTGCCCATCATTGCCAGCTCAGTTTTATCTTCATCCTCCTCATCATCGGTGTCATTGCTTCACAAATCCTCTTCAGCCCCAGTGTTACCTCAAATAGCACCACCGATACAGCCTGCCATTTCATCAGCCATGCAATCGACATCATCAACAACAGCGTCACTCTTGTCATCGTTGCCGCCATCATCTACCACCATTCTGCTATCGCATAAAACCAATGGTCCGTTGACATCATCCACACATGGTAAATATTTTTCGCTGTCAAAATATAGATGTCATAATCTTTTGTCTTACTGACAGTATTCCACTACAATACACTCAAGGAATCTTGTTTCTAAGAGTAGCTCCACTTCAGTGAACTTATTAAGAAGCTCTTTAGCTTTTTTTTTCCGTATTTGGCTGTCCTCAAGTGCCAACATGTGTTTCACCTACAAGTGAGATGTAATCAGTTCCGCATGCCCGCTTGTGAATTATCCAGTATGTCTCTATCGAAAACGTTAACTCTTAACATGTCACACAGCAGGTTGACATATGTAATAACACTGGGCTTTTAAAAAAACATACACATTATTCATGAGCAGGGCAGATTGCTCTTTCAACTATTTTGGTTCAAATGGATGATTGGAATGATCACATGGTGCCTCCAGTCTGCCTATACGGTCTGTAATCAGGTTGATTATTTTGAGCAAAATTCCTTGGCGATATCCTATGGGTTTATACGTTTTAGTCAGAGTGTACGTTACAAGTATACATTATATCAAGGTTTGTTTTACAAACACAAGAAGAATTGGCATTATGATTGCATACATAATGAATACACATGGTAAAGGATACTCAACATCGAGATTCTACTGTACTTGAAATTATTACAGTGTAGTCAACTTTCAAATGTTGTGGGAATGAGTTTTGAAAGTTTTATGGGAGTTAAAGAGAGGCAGAGACATCAGGTCACAGTTAATTCAGCATTCATGTCATTGTTTTTGGTATTGCAGCAGAGGACCAAGATGCCTGTCAGCATCACTTATTGTTATTTCATCTTTATTTCATTTATTGTTGTTTTTCTTCACTGTAAATCAGATTCAGCAGCTGTTGCCAGACTAAGTATTATTGTTGTTTTTCAGTCAAATCCAGTGGGCTTTCAACGTCACCAGCAGCCAATGTACTCCAGCTCAATTTTCCAACAAGTTCAGCTTCATTACTGACATCAGTTCCTACGTCATTGTTGTCATCGTCATCTAGTCCAGCAGTCATTGCCGTACCACCATCATCTTCTGCTGTTGCCACAACACCAGCTACCTCTACATCGTCAACAGCAGCAGCAGCCCTGCAGCTGCAACGCTCACTTAACAGTAAACTAACACCAGTCAGCACAGCAGCTAACTTGTACAAGCTGCCAGTGTCTGCCACCCCCACCTCAAATTTTGACATTCTCAGGTGAGTGATATGATACTGTTAAGATGGTCGGTCATACAGTTTCTTGTAGTCATCTAAGTTAATAAGCTAGTTATCATTAGCAAATGCTCTCTTTCCTCTACCTTAAAGTGATCGGAAGAGGAGAGTGAAATAGACATAGAAGGATGATTGGTGTGCAAATGTTTTCGTTTCCATTCCATCTGGTTCTTGGAAGTTGTGCACACTTGTGAGGGGGTGGCATGAACTGTGTAGCTCAGATAGGGGGAAAAAAAAAATAAAGGGAAAGCTCATGAAATACTGTTTTTGTCATTGGATCTATGAACTATTTCAGGCCCAATCATGAAGAGATACTTTTCAACAAAGACACAGGAATCCCTATGGACGTCACATGACAGAGAGCAGAAGCGTCCTCGCGGCGCTGAGTTGTCTTAATTTTCGTCCACAAACTGGTGGCACCTACCAGTTAAGTGTTTGGTGTGGCAGCAGCCAGGGCTGTCATCTATGGTGGCTACTAGTCACAGCCATCATTCATACCACATAAGGCAGAGCAACACCTCACCGCCACCAGCGTCTGGAAGGGTCAGCAAAGACAACCATCAACAACAAGCAGCAGTAGTAGTGTGTTCATGTTAGCCTTGGCGGTCCTTGTTGTAGTCATTTGCTTGTATGTAGGAGCTTGCTGTGTTGGTTGACGAAAGGGTATTAATTGATTGTAAGTAATCTGGTGAAAGATATCTCAGACTAATTTGTAGCCAAGGGGTTGAAAGCTCTGGCCAGGATTTTAATGCCTGTCAGTTTTAGTAAAGCATCCTTAGGGAGACATTGGTTCATTTTTTTTGAGTGCAGGCAGTTTTAGCTTTCAATATTAAGCATCCCCAGATCATCCTGGAAAAGCCTGTGCTCCATTTCCTCATGAGGCCATGGGTTCATTATTACTTAAAATGTTTCATGGGGCCAGAAACTGGGTTGCCTACTACACAATATGCATTGCTTTTTATCTATGAAGAAAAATGTTACGTTTCTTTCAAGGTAGTGTAGGGACTATATCATATGGGTAGAATAGCCACGCATATCTGAGGATATTTCTTGCCTTGATCACCAACCTCTTTTGTTTTCAACTACTGTCTTAATTGTTGTCAACAGCATGTTTGAAAGCACTTGCTTAATTTTAGGAAAACACCAGCTATTGTTTTTGATTTGATTTGATAGAACTAAATGCCAAGCTGGAGATCTCATATTTAAGGCATAGCCTAATAAAAGTTTGAATGTAGGGTTGCCCATTTGGAACTGAGGAGAAGGAGCAGGGGAGCAACAGTTTTAAGGTCAGGAGGGATGTTTTTTACAGCCATGAAAAAAGTAGACCATTGTCTGTGGATGGGCAAAATGGTCCATGTCAGAAGGGCTTTCCATCCTACTTCAAAACTCCCTCGTAGTATTATTTACTTGTTTGTTTTTGTTTCTAGTAGTGAAGTCATGGACATCAGTTTCATACACCTCTTGCTCATATTTTTCCCCATAGTTATTGATTTTATTACATAGCTTAAAGCGAACAAAACATTCCTTGTGTTGCATATTTCGTTATCTTTTAAATAGCAGCATTATTCCCTCAACTAAGGTGCTCTTTCATGTTTGTAAGATTCCGGAGAAGCACGCTTAGTTACGTTGCTTTTGATGCTAATGCAAGTTGGTTTTTTTTCATTTTGGTAGTAATTTAATTTTTTTTCTAAAGGTGGTCACAAATACTGTGTTAACAACATTCTTTTGCAATATGTATCCATGATTATGTAAAAGTGTGCTCCAATTTCTTGAAATTTATTTAAAGATTCCTGGAATGTATATCTTGGAACCAGTCGGGAGGTTTGTGTCATATTAGATTTCAAAGTGAGGCTGCCAGGTTCTGAGCTATCTGCACTATCCAGTACCTAGGGAGAAAAAATGCAGTATGACATGCCAAAGTACATGAAACTGGGTCATATTCCTTGAAATTATCTGTCATTTGGTCATTCTTTCATGACGACTTGCTTGTTTAATACACTCATAGATACTGATTGATAATGTCTTTCTTTGGCTGTCACAGGGTGGTCTAAATTGGTCCTTTTTAAAAAGTGAAAGATATGAACTCTGAAAAGGCTTTTGTCCTGAGGTTGTGAATGTCTGTAACATCTCTGTGCATCAGAATGCATGAATAATTACATTTAGATTTGACAGCAACATCTTTCATCGTCAAATGGTATTTGAAGGTAATCCTAGAAGCATACCGCAGATTTAATGACAACAAAATTGTCAGAAAGTTGGATGCCTTCAAAGTGAAGAGTTCTTGATTTCTGAGTCTGGTTTTGAAATCTGCAATATAGTTTATGGATACCTGAAACAGGTTGTATTACAGTCGAGCCCTGTCAAGATCATGGCTTAACACAGTTGCTTGCATAGCACCCTCCCATTGAAAAGTCTCAACTGCTTAGGGCTTATTAATTTTATTTTTTTTTTTACAAAATAGATAATACAAATCTTTTGGTAACTCTCTCATTAGCTTGGTCTATGGAATGGATGTGCCATTGGGGTCCCTCTGTATATTTCTCTGATGGCTTAGCTGTCTCTAGAAAGGGCAACTGTGTGATGTGCAGTTGCTTTTGACGAGAAAGATAAAAAGAAGAGTTAGGAAGGGATAGGTTGTGCTATAAAGTGAGAAAATTGAAAATGTAGTTCTAGCAGCATTTTTTTTGTTCATTTTTCCATACTTATGGTTATGGTGGACTCTTTTATTTCCTGGTAAGAAATGTAACCGAGTTTTATCTTTCACAGTTGTGATGATGTAGGATATTCATGGTTATGATAGGTAGATTAGGGCATGTGTAAGGATGATAGATATTTAGACCCCTCAACATGTATGTGCATTGTGTAGGCTCCAACGTGGTGGAGGGAATAGCTAAGCTTTGGTGATTCAGACCCATCATTAAAATAAGCATTGCACCAATGTAGCCATGCATTCAGTCTTCGTAGTATGAATATTGTAAATGGTTGGGGATTGCCATTACTTATGTACTGCAAGTAGTAGTTTTGTTCTTTGATTGTAAAACAGGATTGGCCAACCTTTTAAATTTTTCCCCTTTGTACTACATAGAGCAATCACAGCATGAAGTTCAGTCTGATTAATTGTGATCCTTAAAGCCAGTAATTAAAAAATTTAGCTACAGGCTTGCAGGTAAACTTTCAAATCATTGGCTTGCAGTATGCAGTCTCTGGTACAGTCAATTGTAGTTGAGGTAGAAAGACCCAAAACTAAAGACAGTGTTAGTTCGGTGATGTAGCTTGGTAAATTTATGCAGTGGCTGACAGCATAAGTAAAGCTAACACAGGATTGGNGGGGGGGGGGGGGTAAGAGTTCTGTGTTTAAGAGTACTAATGGAGAATGTTGCAGTGAAGGGGGAAGTAATTGCATAGATGGTGAACAGTGACTGATAGAACATGGTGGGGTTTTGCTTCTATGTGTGTGGGTGGTGGCACAGAGCTTTTGAGCATGATGTGTATTTGGAGCAAGATATGTAAAATTCACTGTAAATAAGCTGCAATTTTCAGTACAGAAACTTGGGTATATGAGAGGGGAAATACGGAAGAGGAAGTGAAAAGGTTTGACACTACCCAAAATGGCAAGTAGTGATACCAAGGGAGGTATTTGGACGATATGATATAATCCATTAGTAGGCAGATTGTCAAACAGTACAAAAGTTGCAGACAACAAAAAAAAAGAATGTATGAATCAGATTTTGTCCCTAAAATCGCCAACAACAACAAAGAAACAATCACCGCTTGATAATCTTATCTATTTCAATGGAGATTTCTTATTTTAAACAAAAGTGAAGGGCGGCAATGTATTTGGTTTTTGTCGGCGGGGAAGAGGGGCTGTAATGTAAATATTTGGGCCTGAACTTGCTGTTTGACCGTGTTTACAGAACTTAATATGATGGTTGTCCCTTCTTCCTGAGCACAGAATATGCTTTTACAAAGGAGTTAGGCTGTTGGAGCATGTTACTAATATCAGTAGTCAGCAATTCTGTTTTAAGCATGGATTTCAGGGTGACATGAAGTTTCCTAGAACCTGGTATAACTAACACTCAGTCGCTGTGCATGTTTATTTGCAAGATTCTTTACAAGTAAGATGAAATGATTTTATGGGAAATGGCAAGTGAAGATAGGTTGTTGGCCCTTCTCTCTCTCTTGCTTCTAGGGTATTTGTCATTTAGTGATCTGCATCAGCACCAGTTCTAGTTATCCGTGTACAAGCTCATTTAACATGGAGGTGCAACATGTCTTTACTCTGTATTCTTGGATGCAAAACAATATTGAAAAGGAATGAGAAAAAGATTGTGCAAGTGGTTATGGTGGGGGGTCAAGTTAGAATGGAGGGCTGGAGGATGGATGGTTGTGCATTAGGTTAAAAGAGGTTATTCCTCATGGTTGTGTACAGAATCATTTGAATGGTAATTTTTGTTTATGGTGGCATGTGGACATGAGAGCCGTTGAGTGCAGACAATGTGAATACGTTTTTGTTGTTGATGTAAAAATGTACAGGGGTGATTTTTACCTTCTCTTTCTGACTGATTAATCTGAAAATGTGTGTGGAAAAACTTTTTTTTTTAACAATTTGCTAACCATTACTTTCAGAGTAATAGATTTTCTCTCTGTTTTCTTTTTCTGTTCTTGAAATTTGGTTTTTTTGACACAAGATGGTGCACAGCCTCGCAGTGAGTGTATGGGCACATTTCTTTCATCAGCTGTGGCCATTTCTAAAATGGTGATTACTCCTATAGGTTAGTTGTAGAATAAATTAGTTTTATTTACGGCACAGTGCGTTTTTGCTTTTGGCAGCGTCTGTAAGTGTGCTAAGAAAGCTGTGCTTGCGACATGGTCTTGCCATTTGTTGAAGACATGCAGCTCAGCCTTGCTGAACACTGAGAAAAGTTTCACAAGGTAGATAGTCAAGCTAGTATACTTTGCAGAGCAGTTTTTGATAGCTGTAGGTTAGAAGTGTTTTTTTTTTGGTTTTTTTTTAATTCCAGTGTATATGAATGACTGGGGAGAGGTATTGGAGTAGATTTGTGTATGATGAATGTATGAAATGAAATGTACAAACACTACAAATTTACTGTGATAAAAATTAAAAAACAAAAACAAAACGGGTGTAATGTGCATCCTCTTTCACAAATTAAAATTTGTAATAAAAGTTGATCACTGTGTTGGGGTTTATCTATATTTTGGTACACTTAACATACAACCAATCAATACATTGAATTAGAATAACATTTTAATTATTTATCGCCACAGCACATTTACACACAGGGGGCTCTTGTGCGCTTACAAGTGTAAAACCTAGTATCTTAAATATACCATAATGGCAACATAGATCATACAGGAGAACCTTTCAATTAAACAATACTCTGGTCACATAATCTGCCATCCATACAGTAAGGTGCCAAAGCCAATAACATGCCTCAAGCTCCTGTGAGGTCTTGGTGTTTTTGGGTAGTAATTTGTAATGCTGTCTGTGACGAGTTGTTTCTCTGCTTTCTCAAGCTCCATTTACCACCTCAACAACTGTTGTCCGAAGCAAATAAATGTGTGACTTGCTTTGTGTCAAGAAAGCTGCATCTTCCCACCCCCCCCTGCATTTTCTGACCTGAATGCTCCAAATTTGACCAAACTGGGAGCATCCACTAGGTAGATGAGCACCACAAGATGCAGAAATGAAGTCAACATTCTCTCTACACAGGTCTCTGTTTATTGCCTGTCTTATTTCTCTTGCAACTGTTAATATTATGACTTATAAGCCTCTAGCATGCCTCACAAAAATAAAAATGATGTGTGCAAAATCTAGCTTTCAAAACGAGCAAAACAGCGCAGTGCTCCAGAAAGCTGCATATTGGCACATTGTGGGTCACACAAAACTTGCTGATTTAAAAAGAAAATGGTTTTGGAGACAAAAAGACTCCACAAATTTTATACGTTCATTGTTGGCTCCATTGCTTCTGCCAGTAAAAAGTTCTAGTTACAAATGGCACATACGTGATAAAACATTTTTCTGCCTTTATCACTTGGCAACAGTTGAAGCTATGTTAAGATGGCAAAAAAATTGTCGAACTACAAAATGGTGGTTCTGTTGTCAGTGGGACTTCCTAGTGTGTCTCATTTCAAGGAATGAAACATCCGACTGTGTATGCAGGTGCAATTGCTAGAGGAGAGCTTCCTAGTCTGCTACAGTGAATCATCCACCTAAATACATGTAAAAATCCGTGAATTTAAAACTTTAAGAACCTGAGAGGACAGTTGCTATGAAATAATGCAGAAATCTTGCCTTCAATTTCTTGCCAATTCAAATGCTTTAGAGGCCAAGTCAAATTTGCTGCAAACCGAGATTTGTAAAATACAAGTGTATACACACTGCCTAACACTAACAGCTACACCAAGACGTCATGTCCACCAGGGAAGCTGATTAATTGGGAAATTTATTGGAAAATGGCTAAGGACGTTCACCACTGACAAAACAGCAATCTGACTAATCCGATGTACATTGCACATGAAACCACCTTTGAAATTTTTGCATGGAAGAAGAGCAGGGCAGCCTTCCTCTTTATCCACAAAACAAAATATTCAATTTACAATTGCATCACAGAATAAGTGATTTAGGAACAAAAGATTATATATTAACGCAGAAGCAAATAGCTGAGGGGAGGTAAGCTTATATATATACAAATTGCGCTTACAAAAAGTCTGACTGTTGACATGTAAAGATTAGGAATCCTTCGGTCAGATTTGCTAATTAGGATGTTTACAATCTCGTCGTATTGATAAGCCTGATCCTGATGTCACAAGCACGAAGAGGGGGTTAGGGGGAGGGAGGAAGAAGGTTAGCCATTTCTCTACTGAAATAACATTTCAGCTATTTTCTCCTGATCATTTTTTTTTCTTACTGGTATGTCTTTTCAAAACTTAAAATAGTGGCTGGGGAAGTATCTCAATAAAGCAGCAGAACAAAACCATTTAGTACTTACAGAAATTTCATATATACTGTATGTTTGATAATCATCTGTTGTCTACTTTGTTTTATTTATCTATCGATTTTTATTATGCATAAATAACTTCATAAGTCAAACAAAAATTATCACTTATCCAAGAAGTCCAATATCTTGTGTGACTTTTGTGAAAGCTGAAATTTTGGGGTGAGGGGGAAACAGTGTACTCTTGCTATTTAGAGCTTTAGATAAATTCTGGGATAATAAAGACCACCTGGATATTCACATACTTCTTTCTGTATGATTAAGATACAGTATTAGTTTCATACGAATATCACAAAATTTCGTGCAAACTGGAAAGAAAATAAAGACGGAGCAGTGAATTTAAAATTACATAATTTTCCTAATTCAAAATTCAAGATGGCTGCCATCTGCAAGGCAGCTGTGAGCAAAGTCAGTTCATTTGTTTTCTAATTTGTGATGGGTAAAGCAATGGTAAACACAAGAAAGATCACTGTTTAAATCTCCAGAAAATCACCTTCGGGATTCCCCCTCCCCCCCACCACCCCAATTTCAAGTTTCAAAATCAAAATGTCATTTTATGTAATAACCACAGATATCAGAGCATACAGGACTATTTAATCATGTCAATAGAGGCCATACTGTTTGTTCATACTGTGACCTATGGTAGATGTATCAGTTATGTACCAAAGAGTCATGGATGGGTTGTTATAAGAGTCTCCTTACAATATCATTAACTCTTTGCAACCACACATTTTCACAAGAATTGTACAATACCTAAAAACATGAGAGCTGAAGAAGGGTGCTGTGCATCACATGAGCTCCATTTAGCCAGCACTGAGACATATACTTGCATAGCACATCACACCCACCACATCAGTTAACATAATCTGCCATATCTCACACAACTAACAATCTAAGAAAAGCTGTGTCTTACAATCCAACATCATGCATGCCTTTTCAAATTCTGGCAGTTTCACACAACATCCTGAAATCTGTAATGTTAATTTTAAAAGTGACCTACAGCATAGTGATGAATGACAAAGTGACAAAGAGTAAAATAACAAATAAAGTGACTCTGTAGCTTGGAAATACCTATGACTAGCCACATCAGATTCTATATTTGCTATATCTAATAGAGTTTGACCATAATATGTCAATGCCATGACGTACAATACATGCAGAAAAAATTGCATGCCTTTAACTAACAACAACAATTCATTCATGCAGCAAATATTGCTGAAAAATCATCACAAGATTTCACTTCTTCCACATCAGGACAAAACTTGTCAACACTTACGTCACATTTATTCTTCATAAAGATTCATGAGGAATGACATTGCACTGCCTTTTTCAAAATGAAAAACTGTCTGAGCATTTGCATGGACATTTCTTTCTGTACTTTCAATTCAAATGCTTTCACTTTTCATAAAAGTTTTTGAATTTTCTGTAGTTTCACCTACATTATCGCTAATTCAGATGAATCATACCCTCTCTAGTCATAATTTATACAACACAAAGATAGCTGACAGAAACCTAAGATGGACTGAAAACAGAAAAAATGTTAAATGATGTTGTTTTATTTTTGTCAGTCGCTTTATCTGACTGAAAGAAAACATTCTCTGATAGAGAATTCTTTGGAGGGTGGCATCTCTGTGCTTTTATTACTAACACAGCTGGTAGATTCATCTTCAAACACTACTGGAAACACCTAATCCAAATAGTTTCACTTTGCTCCACTTCTTATCATGAGTTAAGAACATACAACTAACCAAAAAATGCCTTTAAGATAAAAACACATACAACAGACTGAAGGAAAGCTATGTGATTGTTCATTCAAATCCATAACATACAACAGTTCACAATGTGCATATCTCACAATATCCCTTCCTGAGAAGTAATAACATTTGATGTTATTCTTTGTTGTGCAACTTTTCAACACTCATTTTAATGCTATTCTATGGAAAAGATATACAAAGGCCAACACTGAACAATATCTTATACTCCACATCTCAGCATGAGAGTAATGCAATACACCTAGCCAATGAAATAGTCTTTGGCAAACATTCTAATGCTTGGGAGAGGAGAAAAGAAAGATTTTAGCCAGCTTGAGACCTTAGACAAAGATACAAAGTAAAGTGGAGAACTTAGTAAAAAAAAATTTAAGGAGTATCAAAATTACATATGTTGGGGGTTTGCATGACCATGCGATCACCTTCATAGAGCATGCTGCCAGTGGAAAGGCCTTGTTTTATCACAATCTTAGCTAGATTGGGATCTTAGACAAAGATCCAGAGTAAAATGTGGATGACTTATCTGCACATTGTTACAGTATGGCACATTCTTATACACGAGACCTATCAGGGATAATCACAATTACACCCATATTCTGTCAAAATGTCAGATGCAGAGAAGAAAGGGAGAAAAATTAAGTGTGGCAAGTGAGACCGTGACCTAGTTAAAAAAAGTTGCTGCAGCTTGAAAAATAAGTTTATTTTATAGAGAAAAAAAGCTGGTTTCATGAATAGAGCAGGCTTCACCACACTGGAATATTAAGCAGCGAGACTTTTATCAGAAACTACTCTACTGCATTAAATTACCAAATAACACTCCAATTATTGATGTCTTTACATGTAACACAAAATTTATCTCCCAATATGTAGTTAGAAATGTTTCGGAAAAATGATTGCTAGTGAGTATCAGGGTCCATATCAATGCCTTGCTGCAATGCATCCATATTATAATTCACGTTTGCAAAATTTTACAGGAAAAACAAAAAAAAATATCATCAAGCACACGGTTATAAAGTTTAAAAAGAATATTCCACTGGTGCTACTTTTACATGATGAAGGCTGGAGATGGACAAGCTTGAGGCTACTGAATTGGTCAGGCTTATTTCACTACTGTCATGCCAGGGAAGAGGAAATTTCACAACACACTGAAAAGTTGATTTTGAATTCAATGTCAGTTCAAAGTGCTGCAGCAAGACATCAATGTGAACCACATCAGAGAACTGGCAAGTACCATAAACAAATGATAGTGTACCCCTAGTTATTATCTAAATGCTTCCCATCTTTGTCTTTCTCCTCAAGGCATACATTCATTCCATTATGGACAACAAAACAATTTTGCAAATGGCATAACCAATCTTTCGTCTTCTGTTGCCCAGAGAGTGATTTCTGTTCCCCATGTTGCTGAGGTAAAAAATAACTCCTTATTTGTTATACCGATGGATGTCATTAACTGATATAAATATGCCATTTTAAAAGAATATTTAACATCTGGTCAATAAGATCAAATTGAGTAACGAAACACAATGCAACAGCATGTGTGACATACATGCCAAAGCAGGTAAGCAGACAAGCACAGAAAATTGAATCGACACTTAGCTGACAAAAAAACTGATACAAATTCGCCCATTTAAAGAAATTACCTGTAGAAAAATATACAAAAATGCCCTACAAAAGTCATCTCCACTTGTCATATCTAAGGAGAAAGCTGTTTATCATTCATCATTTATTCTGCAACAGTCTCTACATTCCTTTAAATGTTAATTACATAGTAAATCTTTACTATATAAGAAGTAAAAAAATAATCCAGTTCCTGAGATAAATTTATGATCTTTTCCCATTCAACCAATTCAATTCTGACTGCACTGACAACAAAATTCTATGCCAACACCAAACTTTGAACAAAAAAAAAATCTCATCAGTAACTTCTGAACTGTTCTTACTAAAAGCTCTAGACTTTAGTCTCACAGTCCTTTATAGTATCACATTCTTATGGTGATGCACCTCAACAGACATTCTAACAGCTGATTGCAACACTTTAATAACTCACCATCATGCTGTAACAAAGTGACAAATTACAGTTGTAAATTTTTCTTTGGACGGGTATTTGGTTGAATTACCCCATTGAGAGTATTGTGGCTGGACATTCCTATAGTAAGATCAGGAAGATCATAAGTAACAAAACCCAGTAACATACATCTCACCCGTTTTAAAGAAACAAAAGAAAATTACTTAAACTTATTTAAGCAATGGTTGAGTCTTTCTTCAGATTTTGAGTCTGCATGAATATTTACTGAATTAATGAACAGATTGTGATATGAGTGACTTTTAGTTTGTAAACTTAGTATGAAAAATTTGGCAGTTAAATAGGGGAGATAAATGAAGAAAATTGTGATGGTAAAAAAAAGAATACTTCATAGGGTGTATTCTTGCTATCCAGCCAGTATGCTCACACCAATGTTTATTAATGAAAACTTCTAAGCACGTTTTGTTTTGAAAACATACTGTATTAACTTTCACAAAGTTCTAAAGTGTCATAAAATTCTGAAGTGACCTAATTCTGAAGTGTCACAAATTCTGATGTGTCCTATATCTAGTTATAATGCAGGTTATTACAGTAGAGCCCAGATATCTCGACGTCTCTTTACTCGACATTCTGCCTAAGTCGACTTGAGTTGGAATTCCCAACTTTTTCTCTACATATCATTACTAAATCAAGATCCTGTATGTCGACATTTTTTTCCTCTCTTTTCTCTTAAGTCGACATGAACTGGAGTGTCGCAGGACAACAAAACACTTGAATGCAACGCAAAGTGACACTCGTGTGGAGGGAGAGATGGGGTTGGTGTGCACTACACACGCGTCAAAAACTATTGTGTGTGGGTATGAGTGAAAGAACGGGGTGCCCAATCCGCTCTTCTTCAGTCATGTGGCGAGAGGGTTAGGCCTAGGGGTGGGGTGAGGGGATTTCTATTCTGTGCGTACGGTGCGCGAAACAGGGAGAGGCACTAGGCCTTCAAAAACTACTGCTATCCCTTAAGTCGACTTTCTCTTTACTCAACGTAATTTCAATGGTCCCAGCAATGTTGACTTATCAGGATTCTACTGTATAATGTTAAAACCACCTTATGTTATCTGGGTCTTAAATAACCACTCGAACAACCAATGCACAGGACTATGGACTATGCACACAGATACGGTCTATCAGATCTCACAGCAAAAGAATAATGATGTGATCCTGGGACTGGAAGACTTCAAACTAGATCAGAATACTGACGATAAAGAGGCACATGTCATTTGTGTGGTAGTCCAAGAAAGCTAGGCACAAAACAAAGAGATTTTAGTGTTTAAGGTTGAAACTGAGTTTATTTTACTGTCACAAAACTCAAAATTGTACCCACCTCATGTACACATTAACCTTTGTAAATGTGCATATAAATGTGTTTAATTACTAATGCTTTACATGTATCAAAATGCATTTATGGTGTTAGTTCCCTTGCCTTTAACCATTTGCATCAGTTTTAAGATTCATCACTTCCTGAACTTGAAACATGCTTATCCCAGCTTCTAATAAAGAAAAATGCTTGAAATAAAGAGTTTAGAAATCGGGAATAAAGACACAAAATAGTATTAGTGTCTCCATCTTTTGTACACAAGAAATAATGAATATTAATTAGTTCAAAAATTCAGATCTCAGAAACTAACCATCCAATATTATTTCCCATTGCTCTCAGCTCTAAAAGACCTACTTTTTCACTTCATATGAAACTTCTACTTTTAAGCTTAAGTTTTTGATGTATCCCCAATAACAGCCAAATTTTTAAAGTATCTGATCACTGTGAAGGATTTTCCTGGACCACAACAAATTTAAAAAAAATAAAAAAAACTGCACAGATAAGAATATTACTATTCCAGCACAATCATTTGCATGTGCAGTTGTCAAGGAAATTGGTTAATATGGTTTTCATCACATCAGCCACAACAAAGCCTGGAATTTGGTCACAGTAATGGAAACATTAGATCTATTTAAGTTGCATGCTTCAGTATGGCAAGAAATCTTTCTCACATCATGGTTGTAAATCTCCGAGCAATGTATGACACACAAGGAGATTTACCTTAAGGTCAGAGAAGTTCAACCACAATAACCATTCTTAATGTAAAAAATATTCCTAAATACAATAAATAAAACATAATACAAGATATAAGGATAACATTTCAACATGTCAAAGATTCCTGGAAACTTGTTAAAACAGTTGAGAACTGAATTAGAGCTAACATTCTGAGTGATCAAGAGTAATACAAATTTTCCAGAATCAGGATATTACCTTCTTTCTTCCCAACCCCTTCCCCCTCCCTCCCTCCCCCCATTCCACTAAAGAAACACAGAATCACTAAAGAAACCACAGACAACTAGAAAGCTAGCACCATTTCATCATGCATATCTCATACATGTAAGATTTGTGGTCCTATCTGAAAAAAGTAACCAATATAAAACAAAAAAATGTAAATCTATCTGTCACACACCCACACCAATTCAAACATCTATTGAATGGGTTTTAATGTCACTTCTATTATAAGTCACTTGGCTCATTAAAATCACACAAGACCCTCACTCACAAAAAATTAAATTCTAGAACTACCCATGGACTCTTGTGCTGCAAAAATAAGAAATAACCTAACAATAATGGATAGATTCAATATCTCTAATTCTTCCTGTCTAACAAAATTTTGGCCAGTCGTATAAGGGCTCTCTGGGCATCAGACTGTACAAAGTCCTGAAGATTCTTGATTGCCTCTGTACTGTGTCTTGTGGCAAGCAGTTTTGTCTGTTGCACGCCGTCACTCTGGGAGATGAGCAAAGATAAAATGCGGTGAAGTTAGAGATGAAAGGAGGTCATGAGAGAAAGGTGAGAAGATGAGAGAGAAGTAACCTGAATAAGAGATGAGTGTGGACACAAAGTGATGAAACTACAGCAAATTATGAGTAAGACAGCACAGGGTGGAGGTATGATGAAAAAAGAAAAGTATGTAGAAGGAGAGGAAAGGTAAATGTGTAAGGAAAGAGGGGTAAATGGCATGACTGTAAAAGTATAAGGAAAAATTAATATGGAGAACGCTCAAGAAGAAAGCTGAAGGTCACAATGTGTGAGGGAGGGAGCGATAAAAATATTCTGTAGTTATACAATAATAAGGAAGAAGAACGGAAAGAGCATCAACAGAGAAAACAAGGAGGAGACATGAACAAGTGGAGAAGGGAGGAGGAGGGAAAGGAGAAAAGAAGGATTCAAAGAGAGTGAGAGACAAGAGTTCAGAGGAGTGTGAACGAAAGTCAAAAGGTGGGGTATATCAAACATGAGAAAAGAATTACAGCAGTTTCATGTGACTGGAATTGAGGTGGAGTGGGAGGGAGAGCATAGGCCCACAGGAAGAGGCTGATAACAGAAAATATCATATGGGATAAAATGGAAGGAAGTGAGGATAAAGAGTGATAGCCAAACAACCATTTTAAACAAAACAACTATAAAGATGAGTAAAGGAATCAGGAAGAGGGAAAGTGAGTGTGAAGTATAAAACCAAGACCAGTAAGCTCAGTTTTGTGGAAGTAAGTGAATTTCAGTTAAACTTTGCACCTGCATGTCTCACCTTTGCCACCAAACTTCGAGCTAACTCTACATCACCATCCTCCGAGAACCTCCTCATTATCAGAGGATGTAATTCTGAGTGCTGGATGGAGAAAGAATAAGGCAGTAAAGCAACCAAAAAAAAAAAAAAGTTAATGCCATCATATCACTCTGATAATACTGATATACACATACATCATATCATTTCAAAAACATTTTTTAAACTACCAGCCACAGCAGCATCCATTCCTCAACCATGCCTGAACATGAAGATACAGAGAAACACAGCATGGTCCAACTTTCAACCTCTAACTTTGAATCAAAGGAAACCATTTTGTTTGAGCCAGTTCACAACCATGAGCAGTTACACAATGTTTATCAAAGAAACATTAAGTTTTATATTAGAATGCCTCTCTAAATAAACAATCTAAAGCTGTCATGCAACTCAATTTCAAAATCAGATTTCAGGGGTGCATAGTCCCCATTATGAAATGCAAACACATTATTATCACATTCCCTTAGTTTTATTACACAATGAGCTCACGTGTGTACATGCTTGAATATGTAACAAAATCCACAAGATGCACCAAATTGTTTCATATTTAATTCACAATATCCATACAACTAATTTAACCTTATTATTACTTTGGGACAGTTCTACATAAAGATTTTCTAAATAAACATGTTCAAAGTACTTCTCTACAGGACACAGAATTTCTCTTTGAACAAGTCACAGTAAATTAATTAGGCAGTGTTTAGTGAAATGCTCATCCTCACAAAAGACTGGAAAAACCTGTCACCAAACATTTGCACAATGCAGGACTACTCTCGCAGGCTGGTTATATTATTTTATAAATGACAACTCACCTCCTGAGCAGCAAATAACACAGGGGCTGTGGCAAGTCCTAGTTTAAGGTCAGCAGCTGTAGGCTTGCCCATCACAGATTCACTGGCAACAAAGTCTAGGAGGTCATCTATCAACTGTAACATAAGATGATAAAATGTAATTAAGCAGTTCTTTTCAATACTGTATCCCTGCTTGGTTGTTATACATCAATACAAATAGTACCTGGAAAAACATCAGTGTTGCCTACAAATTACATCAAAGTCACTAGAACATAACTGAAGAAGTCTGGGCAACATTTATGAAAACATCTTATGAGTAAACCTTTAATTTTGACAAAACTCCTAAGAAATACTACAAGCAAATCTTACAAAGGCTCCCTAACTTCTCTTGGAAATTCTGATTTAACCAGTCTACTCTGACTTTTAAAACTCTCTGTCTTACTGAGATATGATGTCCTACACAGGAACATCAAATTTCAGCTAGATGAGAAAATAAATGTAACAGTGACTAGCATCAGGGATGCCACTCACTTCCTTAAATTTCTTTGAACTCTCTGCAGCCTCCAATAGATTATATATGCTCCAACTTAGATGATGCAAAAAGAAATAAACTTGCAATGTTCACAAACTGTAATACAGGAAGAGTAAGTCCAGGACAAGAAGTTACGGGAAACTTAAAGAAAAGATAAATTATATAATTCTTGTTATGGTTTTGTTCTATCTTGGCAGTTACTTGGACTGATGTCAAATAGTTTTCTCTGAAGAGAGACAAAAGTCTCTGAATTAAGGATGAAAAGTAGTATCCCTGAGCTTATTTATAAAGAAAAAATGACAGGCAATCTAACTTCGTAAGTTGTCAGAACTCTGAACTTGGAACTGCTTACCTGCCTGTCTGACATTAAGTTTACTTAAAAAAACCACACACCTGAAAGGCAATACCCAGATTTCTGCCATATTGAAAAGCCATTTCTGACATGTCCTCATCACATTGTGCTAAGACGGCAACCTGTGAGAAAATATCATTTTACTTATAATTCTGATCAAGATGAAATGACACATTTTCAAGAGCAATACTCTACTGAAAACGTATCCAGTGACACAATTAATGTGGTCATCATATCCACAGAACATCTTTGGAAATCTGAACATTAGGATCTCTTCGTTGTTGAACACTGAACAACCAGAACTGTAAATTTTCTGAGTTACATATACCAGCACCACTGCTGTTTATTACTGGACTTCCTAGTTAAATGCTTTTTTTTTTCTACAATTTCCTTGATTTTTCAGAATAACGAATTTAATTTTCGATATTCAAACAAAAAAAGTATTTTAGTGAGAACAAATGAAATAACATGCAGAAAATAAGTAAAATGCCAATAGATCACTGAGTCGCTAGTCAGACTCTAAACAATGAAAACAAAATACTACAAAGTTTAGTCAAACTGAGTTTATTAGGCCTCAGGCTAGATAGTGAAACCCTGTCAATGGCAAACACAGCAGACTTCACCACTTCAATTCCATGAAGAGCAGTCCACAGTTTCAAGTATGTGAATTCAACATGGTGACTAAAGCTTATAGAGAAAATATGGTTCTTGTGACCACAGCATTAATAATAAGTAAAATGAGCCGGTTTCCCCAAGAACATAAGAAGCATATCCTGCTATACACAAACTTTCCTATATTAAGACTTCTACCCCTGATAATGACCCAGGCCTTACACATGCCATTCACAAGTGGCATGTCATTCAACAATCAAACCCCAGCACTATCAAATGAAGTACACTGTGCATCATTCATATACCCTTCCATTCACAAGTTCATGCAACCACACATTTTCACTTTTTATTCAGACAAGTAATGTTTTACTTACAGCTTTGCAGGTGTTAGCAATAAGGCTGGCTGTTTTCTTGTAAGTCTTCTTCAGATAGTGTGTGAACCTCTCATTCTCATCCTCTTTAGATCCAAGTTGCATGAATTCCCCTGAAAAAGAACATTTAAAACTGACAACAGTGAAGCAATATGACCTAATGGTTATGGCCCTCAACTCAAAATCTAAAGATCATGGGTTGAATTCTCACCATGCTCAATTGTAAATATCTTGGGAAAACATTTCATTTACATTTTCCTCAGTTCACCTGTACGTAAAATGGGTACCTCGATAGAATCAGTCAATGTTATTGCCAGAATGCTAGTGATCAGCATCTGAAAACTTAATGGCAGCAACACTGTGTGCTCCCCAGTGAGTTGTGAAAAAGTCTTAGAATGATCCTGCCTGCTGGGGTAATAATGCAGTGAAGATGCATTAGTGGGCATAAGCCTGACTACATGACTTAAACTGCACAATTATTATATAACAGTTTTGGTTTTGTTCTCATAAACTGATGTACCGGTCAATACTATAGCTGCATCTGGCCTAGCCTAGAGAACATTTGGGTTTTTCAGCCAGCTGGGTACAGTGGACTGTCATTGGTGTGCCAACGAGTTAATCACAACATAAGGTCGTGTTTGTGAAGTGGAAACCATCAATCTCTGTCTTTCAAGAGTTGTGTGATTATCATGGAAAAGTTTAAGTATTCTCAATCTGCTAGAGATGAATGGGCAGAAGCACCCATAAACTGTGCAGGACCTGGCAGAGACTGCTAAAAAAGCTTCAAGCTGGCTTTGGACCGGAATGCTGCCTACACAATAATTGAATCCAGGATTCCTCCTCTATTCCAAAAGACTATTTTCAGTCTCAAGTCCATGGCCCTGTATTAACATTACCTTGAGAAATGTACACTTCCACTGTCACACTGGTGGTTGTTTCACTGCCCAAGAACACAGGAACATCACTGATCTTGATATATACTTTTATCATTAACTTAGGAGACCTTGGAAGATGTGGTTAAAACTGTAGCACCAGACTGGCTGCTGGAATTTACTGGACGGCCTTTCATTGGCTGAACTATTGGGATGCTGCAAAAGGTTTATTTATGAGTTATTTTCCTTTGTTAACATTATGCATCAAACAGGTGAAGTTTAAAAAACGTTATCTGAGGCATAATGCTACTCTTGATATTTACAAAGCACTTACCACTAACTAAATCCTCTAATACTGTGGAAAGAATGGAAATCACTTGTGGATTGCAGGTTCTGGCCAAAGCAATGGAGGCTTGTGAGAGGATGTAGTCCCCTACCAAAATAGACTGAGAAAGAAAAGAATTAACAATTAACAACAATTAATAACATACAGTGAAGAGGTGTAGCCTATGGCATAGGTGATGGAATGGGTGAAAATTTAACTTGGGTCAGGTAGCATTGCTTTGAAAAAAGATTCCAGCTGATACAAGTTTCAGGTCATGTTTTAAAGGGATACAGGTAGATATTTGCTTTACACTAAAAACTCCACAATGTTTTTTCAAAAACTTCAAGGTGCATACATTTTCTTTCTGCCTGACCATTTCCAAGAAAACACCACTGAAATGTCGGAATTTTTCACCCTGCCTACACTGCCATTACCTGTCCGGCATGATGTCATAAAGTGCTAAATGCAAGTGGACAACTGGTGTAGATGCATGCACAAACTGTTTGGAGCTATCGCCTGCTGGGCTATCTCGCTTCTTGACGTCACACAACATAAGTAATGGCAGCACATGCAGGGTGAAAAACCCTAATATTTCAGCAGTGTTTTCTCAGAAACTGTCTGGCAAAAGGAAATTTATACACAGTTTAGATTTTATTTAAAAAATAATGCGGACTTATCAGGCTGTGAAGCAACTAACTACCCCTGTCCCTTTAAATTGAGTGAAAAAAGAAATGTAACTATCTATAGATCTACAGAGATGTAATCTATCTATGGATGGATGAGTCACAGAAAGTCAATCTTAAAGAGACAAATCTTCCCTGTTTTCAGATTTTCGACTTGAATCAAATATCATTTACACAAAACAAAACATTTTACAATAAACATAGCAGATCACTTCTCTGTACCATGACAAGTGGGGTAAAGGAATATTTGTTATGGTGGATAAGGATATGGATAAGGATAACTTTATTTGTCCACAAAGGGAAATTTGTCTTGTTACAGTGTGCTTACAAAACATAAATATCTATGCAAACACACACACTCCCTCGTTATCACACATACACACGCACATACTTCCACACATACACCCACACCCACACACACACACAAACACACGAAGACTGTTACTCTGTTACAATCACTGCTCTCACGACAAGGAGTCCCGTTGCACTTNACACACACACACACACAAACACACACACACACACTCACACACACGAAGACTGTTACTCTGTTACAATCACTGCTCTCACGACAAGGAGTCCCGTTGCACTCGCACTGAATGTGGCACACAAGAATTACGATATCTCTCCGTGCGTGACTTTTGCGAGAGTAATCTGCCGCTGCATGAGGATCGCTCGAAGCGTGAAAACAACGGGTGGTTTTCGTCCTTGAGGATAAATTGTATTTTTAACAAACATTTCTTTAAATATAATTTGCCAGATGAAGGCTGCACAGTGTTCATGATTTTTGAAGCTTTTTTCATTATTTGATTTATTTTATCTTTATCTTGCGTTCTTACATTACCACCCCAGCAACTTTAGCCAAACGCAAGCACACTTTGAAGTGTTGCGGTATAGAACAAGTTAATAAGATTATTTTAAATATCAAATGATTTTAGTTTCCTCAGAAAGTACAGCCTTTGGTTTCCCTTTTTATATATTTGACATATGACAACCAGAGACGTGGCCAGTTTGTTACTTAGATCAAATGACCTATGTTCCCTAGTCATACCTATCCAGGGTTAAGATATATATAAAATTTCTAAAACAAATAATCAGATCAAAATCTGACAGGCTTCAACCAATCTCAAAATGCCATCATTTAGGAGGCAGCGTGGCCGTGCGGTTTGTGAGTCGTACTCAGAAACTGAAAACTTTCAAGTCGAAGGCTTTTGTGTTTGACTCGCAAGCTGGGTGGTTTACATTGTAGTGTCCTTGGGAAAGACACTTCACTTCCATTTCCTCACTCGACTCAGGTGTAAATGAGTACCTGGCTTTAGAGCTACAGGGACCAAGGCGCTGCACAGCCGGTGACCAGTAATGACTTTGTTATGTATTTCATTTGTAATACAGTCGACTCCGCTTAATCGCCCATCCTCGGGATCACGGAGAAAGTGGTCGATTAAGCGGAGCGATGATTAAGCAGAGGAAGTAATTTCGGCCATATTTTTGGTAAGAAGATTAAATTTCTTTGATGTCGTGGTTTGATATCGTGCATTGACACCTTCTTGTCGCCAGAATCAGGACAAACTCGAGTTTGATGGTGTTGTAGCGCACAAAAATGTTTGATCTCCGCGGTCTCTCTCATTGGCCACCTTGCAATAACTCAGCAGACAATAAGGAATAGGATGGCGTGGTCGGGGTAGACCGTTCATCCACATGGCACGTTCTCTGATCTAACTGAAATCCACCAGACAGGCGCAATCAAGGTGTGGGGGGGAGGAGACTATACCACGGCTTTCGGCGCAGTGGCATATCGGACGTACAAGGCAGTGATGCGTTGTGTGGGACGAAGGGGGACAAGTGGAGGGGGAGGTGGAGAGAAAAGGCTTATCAGACCTATTTCAGGGTGGCAGCTGTCACTCAGTCAACCGGTCTGCCATCCGTCGCGCAGTTAAACCGTCTGTGTACATTGTTTGTAACCTTTCAACCGCTGATCTTTGAATTCATGGGCGCTGAAGAGTGGTCGATTATCCGGAGTGAGAGGCGATTATCCAGTGACTTTTATATAGAAAAAATTCGGTTCCCTAGGAAACGAGGCGATTAAGCGGAAAAGGCGATTAAGCGGAGGGCGATTAAGCGGAGTCGACTGTAGTATGTATTTATATGTATAATGTGTGTTGTTTTATGTTTGTATTACGAATAACATGTATGACATTGTGAAACAATTTCCCTACGGGGTAAATAAAGTCGTATTTTCTTTTTTTTTTTTTTCATTTTCAATGCCTCATTTTTTTGAGAAACAAGATATCATACCTAACAGGTGATGACAGGTACAAATTAGCTACAATTACAGAATTGCAACAGATGTGGGGGGAGTAAACTTTACCTGTCTCTGTCCATACAGTTTGTTGAGACTAGACCGACCCCGCCGTGTTTCTGATGCATCTATAACGTCGTCATGTACAAGGCTAGCTGTGTGGATCATCTCTGCCACCTTTGCTACTATTTTTTGAGACTCCATTATCCTGAAAGCACATATTTAGGGGCATTTACTATTACAGTGCTATATGGGATGCACATAATAAAGTATCCCTTGAAAATTATCAATTCCCTTGATGCCTACTTTCGTAATCTAACTTCTGGCCACCTTGTGCCACAAAGCAAGTGATCACAGGGCCCTTTTACCATGCCAAGGAGACCAACCCTACTGGTGTTTCTATGAAAAGGCAGGCTATTGATACACAGGAACTAAAAAGAACTTCACTGTGAAGATGCAATGTTCGAGTGAGGGAAACTGCCTTAGTGCTGTAATCCTAGCAGACTTTGAAAAAATGTTATGATCTCATTAATCATACACTCGGTCAAATTTCTTGAAAGCCCTGGAGTGCAGCATTGTAAGTTTTTCCTTGCATTCTCATTCATTTCCATTGAGATAGGATTTAGCATCTGACGAATATGTGGACCCTTTAATACCAGCACAATCCTTTGACCTTTTGGATCACTGATTTGTTTACCACAGATTTTAAAGAAATCACAGTAGCAACTGCAACATCACAGCACAGGAAATCATTGGCATAAAAACACTCTGCGGGGTCGTTTAGTGATGGCTGTTAGATTGGGGATTTATGCATTTTGTATCATACAGTATGATGGTGTCTCTTTATGAAACAAGCTTTCAGCTTTCATTTGACTGCTGAAGATTTGGCATCTTAAAAAATATACCCAAATAATGACCCCCTGTGAAATTTAAAGTGACTTAAAACTTCACACCAGAGGAAAGCAATCTTCCCGTAAATACTCTCCAGACTTGCCTATTTATATCTCCAGTGACTCTTCATGGTGTGACAAAGTTTGTTCTAAACTTTGTTCTAGACAATACTCCAGTGAAATTGCCTGCTAATAATTTGGCATCATGATATCAGAAAATACATATGCCCTTTTTCATGAAGAAAAGATGAGAAATTTCGAAGGAGCTATTTATTCTGATAACTTAAGTTTGCTGCTTACAGCTGATGACAAATGCTGTTTGTTTTCAGGTATTTAATGAAGACTGGTGATTCTAATTTGGAATTACGGCAGCATCCAACGTCACAGCAACAAAATAAAACTTATATTGATTATACCCACATTAGTAAAAGGGGACCATGCATGCCCTTCTTATGTTAAGCTTTCAAGCTCTTATATGAAAAAAGCACTGTTTTCAAAAGCAATGACCTGAATTATGCGTACACAAGGGTATGCATACAGAGTTAAAGCTAAGGGCATAAAAAACATTAAATGAAAAAAATGAGCACCATCACATGAAGATAAATGCATTGTATGGGTGAGTATTTCATACAGAATTCTCTTTGCAAAGAGAAGTGACACTGATGTAAACATTAAACATACCATTTAGGAGCTTGGCATGAAAACTGACACTTTGGAAGCATTTTAATTATTCTAGCAAATGAAAATCATAGCATACTCAATATCTAAAGAGAAAACTGAAAACTGCAACATGCACAGGAACAAACTCTACACTACCTGTCACCTATGTTGTTATGGATGTTGCAAGCCTTGGACATCAGCAAGGTGACTAATGGACGAAATGACTTGCCCTTGCCATCAAAATAATAATGTGACATGGTTTTCAATTGAGGCTCTTCTGTAACAAGTTCCTGAAGAAAAATAATTAAGATATGTGTTGACCACTTTATGCATATTTGGGTGAAGGGTCTATATACTCAAACACCATTTGAAGCAGTTTTGGCAGAAACATGACCATTTTAATAAGATATAAAGCCCATTGTTGCAGCAGGACCATAATTTTTGTTCATTGTCAGGGTCACACCTATTCTCGCTGCACCTCTCTTCAGAACCTGACACCCCACATATTCAGATAATTTCTTGATTATGAGGGACAGTGATGAACCTGGACATCTCTCCAGCACAAAATGGATAGAGCTAAGACAAAGTGAAGACTTTATTGGGGGTTCATAGGGTTTTGTGTGATCAGGTTTTTATTTTGATTTGGGGTGTGTGGGCTTCCCTTAGTACAATTAATCACTATTATTAAGTGAAAAAAAATAATAAGCTACTATACAATCAAAGATAGGCCCTAAGGCAAAATTTAGTGAAATTCAGATCTTGATAGGTCTTGTAATTCTGAAGCACATCATTAAAGGAACAGGGATAGCTATCTGCTTCACAGCCTTAAAAATCCACAATATTTTTTCATGAATTTTCAACCCCTTGCACGTTTTCTTCGCCCGAGCGCTTCCGAGAAAATGCAGCTTGAAAGTCGGGATTTTCACACAGCACGGGCCGCCATAACTGGTCGTCCGGTCAGCGCGGGAATAAGGCGTGACGTCATAAAGCGAGAGGCGAGCTAATAGTCGTTGTGCGAAGAGAATTATCCATATGCAATAACTTCCCTTGGTGCTAAATTTTATGCCTTTTTTTCATATATGATCATTAAGTCTTTTGTTGAAGACTGTG
>JAWQUT010000161.1:1120865-1137116 GCA_033807755.1 Ellobium chinense
CCCCCCCCCCCCCCCCTTAACTCAATCACTGACATGAAAAAAAACAATACATGAGTCCAAATCTGGCACTCAGAAGAATTGTGTTGCTGGAGTGGCCAATTTATAGCTGAACATGGATAATTTTTTTTCTTCTGTTTTTGTTCTGGAAGCTTTTCTAATACCCACTGCAACATCTTTCTCTTACTAAGATTATCTTTTCAAAGAAGCCAGTCTTCATCATTGGTATAATAAAGAGAATCCCCCTGGTAACTGATTGACTAGAATGGTAAAATGAGAGGATCAGGTTGAAGCAAAGTGGAGTAACCAGCTGGGAGAAGATAGCAAACTAACTGGTGCTTGTATATCATTTCATGATATCCTTTGAGCCAGAATTACTCACCCTTCTCACTGAATTTCAAATTAATTACTTTAAACATCTTTTATTAGATTGAAATTTGCTGGAAGGAAGGTTCGATCAAAATAATCTTCTTGATCCTTCAGTCCTGTGATGCTACTCTGACCTTACCTTACATATATCTTGAGCAAAACTGCTCATTTCAGGCGACACTATCTCAAGAGGATCTACAGATGGGGCTGAATAATTTTGGTCATCCTCCTGAGATGTGGAATACTGTCTGCCAGTGTGGACCGTATGACATTGACGACAAGATGAAAGGATAGGTGATGAGATGCTCAACACTCCAAAGTGACTCCATAGTTTGGCTGTACAAGCTGTCTTGGGCTGACTATATTGTGATTTGCAGCAATAAGAGCGTTGCAGGTGATAGTGGGCTGACTGACTGCTAGACAGGCACTGGTGACGAATCTGAGAATAATATATAAGCAAAACATTCTTCAACAGAACATCTACGTTTTAAAGAAAGTAGCAACTAACTTTCAGGTCCCCTATCATCTCATAACAATAGAACAAAATATGTTTGTAGCAGCACTCTGCTTCTAAATACACTAATTAAATTTTTGAGTTATAAAACCGAAATGAATTCATCATTCTGAAGTGGTGAATTTGAAAAATTCAGTAATTCAGTAAGTGTAAGTCCCACAATGAAATTCTGTGAATAGGTAAATCAGCTGATAATATGAAACTTGAAACATCCAGTTGATTATTTTCTTTTGCCCTATTTCATATGCATAGGTATCATCATAAGTGAATTGCTTTTATCAGAGATAAGCTATTCTTGTGCTTGCTGCAATCTAATATATCCTTCGAACGTCATAAAGTAAGTCACAAAGTCACCAATTAACAATCAGCATCAAAGCTTGAGACTGACATTATTTTCTTGCTCTGTCTGAATCATAAGTTAGTTATTACTTCTGTTGTCATGATCTTTCAGAAAGGGTCTCAAAACTGTCATACTCAGCAGTTGTGCTGAAGAAAAAAAAAGGTCAGTTCTCACAAAAACCTGGCAAAATGCTGTAAGCCCTCCGCAATCACTGGATCATAAGTTCTAAATTACACTGTGTTAAAAGTATGTAGCCTGCTACTTTGCTAAAGATTGTGCACAGCTAAACTGTTCAATCATTACACAAAGGAAAACCTTGCAACCCAGCCAGCAAGGAAGTTAAATTTTGTTTCTCCTTTATCTTCCTAGGTAATTTTAATCATCCTCTCTATTTAATGGGTATGGCTGTGGCCTGTATTACTGGGCAACATACTAGCAGAAGTGTTGATTTTTTGATTGATTGAATGATCCATTGTTGATCGATTGACTGATTGAACAGCTGATTGGTAGTTTGATTTATTGAATGATTGATTGAATGGTTTGACTGACAGGAATGTTTCACTGTTTGACTGGTTGATTGGTAGATTGGCTGATGTATCGATTGGAAATGTAAAATTAATGAATTTGCCATGTATTTGATACAATGATGGTATGACTAACTTTGTGGTGTGTCTGTTCCACTTTACTTAATTATTGTCTGAATATTATTTCCATAAGATTTATCGATACTGTTGTATACTCTTATTGTTATCATTGTCGTCAGTTTAAATTTCGTCACTAGTGCCTGTGGTGTACCAATTTTTGTATTTTTATGTACAATTGGTTATAATAAACTTTCCTGTTTCCTGCCAATCCTAAGTAAAGCTAGAAGGGGCCATATTTATAAGAGTGCACCAGGAAATCAGAGTATGCAGTCCCAGATGTCTTCATAATACGATCTTGTTTCTGGGCCAGCCCTTGTCTTTTCAGTTCAATTCGTATTTACTTTATCAAATTCTCATTCATGTTAGTAGCTATAGAAAATATTTTCAGAAACTTTAGCTGGGCAGTTTGATGTGTCATTAGCTTGATTCTAGCCTTCCTTTAAAGAAGCTGTAAAGACAGACTCATTAAGCTTAGATGCCAAAACTAAAAGTTAGAGGATTAAAATTTTGAATCTTTGTTCCTATCCTCAGTTCAATCATGTTAGGAACACTGTGGTGCAACATTGTATCAGACTTTCAAATGATTAAAGGTAAGTAGTAGTCTTTTTTCTGTCATTCTTTCATCTCCCAAGGTTTCATCCTCTAAGAACTCTCTGAATCGTGGGCAGGAGAATGGGAGGAAGGATTTCTGAAAGAGCTTCACACCTCAACAAGAGAAAATCCAAGACAGCGTGCCAGGATCAAACACATGAGCTGAGGGTTCCAAGTATTACTGAGGCAATTCTGATGACATCTTTCCTAATGTGCAATATATTTAATGGTTACTATGCAATCTGGCATTATCAGTTGTTAAAATATTTGGATTCGAAACTCATGCTTATTAATACAATCCAATCCCTACACAGTATCCCTAACCCTAATGCTGATCAAGACAGGAGCATCAGTCGAAGCCATTCCCTAACACTAATATCCATGAAGACAGGGCATCAGTCGAGGCAAGTCCCTTAACTTAATGCCCATCAGGAGATGTGCATCAGTACTTTTCCACTTCCATGTTTTCATTTTCAACATACATCTTTTTAAGCCACTATTCCATCAAGAAAAACAGTGTCCTTTGTGGGAGCTTCTCTCTGGTTCGACATCTTAAAAGTAGTCTTTCGGCATGGGTGAATGAGCTGACAGTGCTTTTTTTTTTGTCACTAGAACTCTTATAAGTTATAAGATGTAAAATTGCCACGGTTGTTAAAAAAGAATTTAGTGTTGTTCACTGTACTGAAAGTGTGAAGCCCATTCAGAAGTCTTCTCAAATGGGACTTTCTGAGTAATGACAGTTCAGCAATAAGGATAGATTTATAGCAGACAGCTCCAGCCTCCTCCAAAATACAATATATTAGTAGAACACTAACACAGAAGTTAAGAGGTTCAATGACTCTGGCGTCCTTTCTAACCAATACAGGACACAGCAGTCAGATGTCTAACATTCATTTATTGTGTACCGTGTCACATGAAACCATTGCTGTAATAGATAACACTCCATAGCTTTGAATAACATTACACTTTTAATACAGCAGATCTGTATAGACTGTGCACTTATATCTATACTCAACACTTAAAAAGGCGGTGATTTTAAGTAATATGACTTTCTGCAATAATGTCCTGGCAACAGAGGTGACAAACAAAACAATTAAGTTTAAAAGACTTTAACCTGCCTTAAAATCACTATGAAAACACAAAGCGATTCGACTGTAGGAGACAATAAAAGTAAACCAATGATAAGGATTCACTCTTCCTATGGGGTCTATCAATGTTTCATGAGCTGGCAGTGTGCAAACACAGTGACATTATAAGTGACATACTGCTTTAATTATCTATTGAATTTTCTGAAAAGAAAAGCTTCAGAAGGATTTTCATACTATACGATGCTGACACATGCAGCTGCACCTCTAAGCCTTTGCGTGCAATTAAAACGTTAACTTGAAAGATAATAAATGAACATAAAGTGGGTTCCAACAAAAGGTGAACTAGTTTCCAAATCATAATTCATAGGAAAGACCAAAAATAACATGAAATTTTGTCAAACCAATCGAAAGCCGCACTTACCCCCTAGGCGGCCGCCATATTTGTTTTGACATACGCAGCTGCGCAGTAGGGGGTTTCCCCTTCAGCCTTATTTTTCTATGGATTCTGGGGGTGTCAATTGTTGTTTCTTTGTGGTTTCAGGTGTAGCCCAGTAGGAATGGTTTAAAAAGGCAACAAAAACAAACTAGGTAAACTAAATAATTAGACAAAACCCAGTTTATAAAAAAAAACAACAAATGAGACCTCAAAAATTCAGGGGAAACAAAACACATGCAAACAAATGAGGGGTTTCTGCGCAAAGGCCTTATCTCTCTAATATAATTCATAGTACGATACGGTCTTTGCACAGGCACCCCTCAAAATGAGAAAATTGAAGAGAAAAAAAAAAGGGAGGAATTCCATAGGTGTGCCAGAAAGATTTCCACATACAAACAACACACCAAACCAACAACATAACATACCCTAACCCTAATCCTAACTCTAACCCTAACCCTAAACCTGACCCTGGGGCCTGGGTTAGGGTTAGGGTATGTTGTTGGTTCGGTGTGTTGCATGCGGAAATTTTTCTGGCACACATATGGAATTCCTCCCAAAAAAAAAGGATGAAGAGGCAACACAAAGAAGAAGGAGAAAATAAAAGAGACATTATATATTACACAAAGCCAAAAAGTAAAAACGGAGCGCAGCACGATGTGCCCCGCAGCACGATGTGCCCCACAGCACGATGTGTCATTTCAGTATATGTGGGCCATCCTACACTAGCTACAGTATGCTCCTGACCCAATTTTGATGGGGTTGGTATAATTAATAGAGAGGGGCTTGAGTTTTTTTGTTTTACTGGGGATACATGAAGAGAGAAAACTAGACTTGTCATTTTCAGATCTTGCAATTTCATTTCCTCTGCATGTTATAGCCTTATAGAATGGCTCACATATGGAAATCCTCAAAGTTTCTATGGCAACAAGAGTCATGGGAGTCAGCTTACCCTAAACTGAGTTATATCATGGTTATATCATTTTATTGTGACATAGACTAGCTAACCCGTTTAGGCTACCAAGCTCCCTTCCCTCCCCCCCCCCCCCCCCCCCCCCNTCTTGCTTTTAGAGGTTTGCTCAGTGGCTGCATCACATCAGTGCATGAAATGTTGTAACCTCGAGAAACCTCTAGACTTCTAATTCTAGATCTAGATCTAGAGTCTAGTCTACATCTGAATCAAATTTTTTTATGTATGATCTTGCATCTTTATTGATGCTCACATTTTCCTTTCAATTAAATGTCATTCGACATCATTAATTAATGTTCATAGTTCCACTTATTGACCCCGGTCATGTACTGAGTTGAGTGCAAGATACGCGGGAGTTGAATGCAAGGTCGTGGAGTGTGCACTGAAGGTGATATCTTACCGGTCGAGTCGAATGTAATCTATGGGTAGAAGAAAACGTCTCGAGGTTCCACTTCCCACATGACATAAATGAAACTCCATTCGGTATTTTTTTCGCCACACTAAGCTTGAATTCTCCACATTTCAATGTTTCTAACAAAACTCGTGGGGAAACACAGAGAGCCGCCATCTTTCGTTTCGTAAATCACAAATTTCGATCCACTTCCTGTTTATGAAACAACGCTGGCTATTGCAAAGGTCGCCTGATGCAACTACTATGATTGGGTCGTTGACAAAGGCAATAAACGGATCATAAAAATAAGGCTAGATGGAGATTATTTCTTGTTCTTCTCCCTGTTCTCTATTGCTGTTTTATTACTTCTTGCCAGGCCCGACAAATATTAAGTAGATCTATAGTTCTCTTTGTGCCCGCTTATTCTTCTTCGTATACGTTTTGGGAAAGTTCTAGATCTAATTGTCTTTCAGGTTTGCGTAATAGTCGGAAAAAATCTCATCCCTACCCTAGCCAAAATAGAAGGCCGTCAAGATGACCGATGTATCTTTCTGTACTTTCACGCCAAACTTGAAGTCTGTCGCTGTGGGAGTTTGTCCGGAAACGTGACGCACGTGTTTCCAATTTATCTAGGTGATATCTTACCGGTCGAGTCGAATATAATCTATGGGTAGAAGAAAACGTCTTGATTGATAATAAAGATAACAGAATCATTTCACTTCGTATGACTTTTTCACAAAGTGTGACTCTATTTGACCTACTGCGGTCTGTTTATCTTGTCCAGTCAAATTACGTCTTTACCGTGAAATGCGAATGTACTTTAGGCCATCTCTTTCAGACCCTCCCATACCCCCTTTTCCATTTTCCTTTTCCACACCTTTCAACCTCCTCCCCAAAGAACTATAAAGACCTTACACACGGTCCAGAGATTCCATCACCACCCTTCCACCCCCCCCCCTTTTATGTTTTTAAGAACTTCGAGTCTTCTTTATCGTTCTATTTTATCATAAATTCTTAACTTTCTAGGTTTGGCTCATTCTATATTTATATCTTTTACTTTTTTTTAAACATTCGACAGGTGTAAGAAAAAGTGATTACCCAATACCATACACAGAGATTTGTTTTGATATGTATAGTATCATATCAATTAATTTAATAATGTTGTTGTTGTTGTTGTTGTTGTTGTTGTTGTTGTTGTTACTGTTGTTGATGATGATGATGACGCTGTTGCTAATTGTATTGCCGGTGGTAATGGTGGTGGTGCTGATGTTGCTGTTGCTGCTGCTGATGTTGTTGCTGTTGCTGCTAATGCTTTAATGACTTCATCCAGACACTGAAATCGAATCTATTACTACAGATCAGGGCACTCGTAGCATTCAGTATAGTACATTTTTGAGGCCATTCGTATTCCACCAAGGCCTTCAAGGATGTTAAAGGTGAGTTATATTGATACAAGCTCTTGAGGTATTTCACCAACGCCTTCAAAGATGTTAAAGGTGAATTATATCGATACAAGCTCTTGAGGTATTCCACCAAAGCCTTCAAAGATGTTAAAGGTGAGTTACATTGACACAAGCTCTTTAGGTCAGAGAGGGTTTAATTTGACATTACTAGCCCTACCCCTCTTCTCAGACAACCAGTGCTTGCATGTTACATTAGCCGAATCTGTTAGGTAGTAACTAACCTTCTTCTGTAACAGCATCCATCTCTCAGAATTCAATCTCCCTAATGCGGATCAGTAGGCCTAAGCCATATATTTGTCAGCTAAAATTTACTAATACTATAATTGAATGGAATCCTATGTGATGACGTACTCAAGTACCGGCGTGAAGATATTAGTATTAGAGGTACCGGTAACGAATTACATGTAGATACTCTTATGCGTGCGCTTTGGTATAAACAGTTGGGAAGTATCACGGGTGAAAACTAGGCTCACGCGTGGCCGACTGAGGTAACTGAGAATTGTGGTTCGAATTGCTGTGAAGTTAACGTCCCTGTGCTATAATGGCACTTTCAAATTTGCAAGCTGAGAGACCTTAGGTTCGACTCCCGGTAGGGACAGGAAACTTCCTAGTGTTAGTTGGTTGTTTTTTTTTCTGCCTTTCTTAGAATTTATCATTCACAGTAATTTATTAAAACCCATGGTGACACACTTACCTAGATAATATGAAACAGCTAAAAAAATAATCAGACTGGGCTCCCATTCCTCCCCGTTAATGATACTGATTAGAGAATACATGAACTTTTGTTCTAAAGATATCAGTAAGAGAAATAATGCACTAATACTGTATATTCATAACACCAAGAACTGTTTTCAGTATCAGAGACTTTTAATAATCTGTCAAATCAATGCGGTGGCAGCACAAGTCTTTAGATGCTCTTGTGCTGCTTTGTGCCCGTCTGATAGTTTAATTCTGTGCGCCACAAAATAAAAACTCTTCCTCTCCTGTTTTTTTTTTTTTATTCAAAGCCAGACTAGACCTAGATCTAAACGTAGTCTGGATTAACTGTATAGAACTACACGTATCATTCCTGACACTGGGCTTTGGAAAACTGTAGTGCATTACGCCCCACTTACTATTAATGTAACTCTACAAATGGCATTTAATTTGACCGAGTGTCCATTTTCAGCCTAATATTATGGTCAGTCGGCCACGGGGCCTGTCGGTCAGCCGGTCAACGGTCGGTGACTGGTTGGTTGTTGTTTTTTTTTACCTGGCTGGCTGGCTGGCTGACTGGTTGCTTGCTTGCTTGCTGGCTTGCTTGCTTGATTGATTGATTGCTTGGTTAATAGGATAAATCTAAAAAGTTACACTCTTTATAAACTTGGTAGACTCAAACCATTTAAATTCGATTTTACGATCTGTAAAACGGGACGACGTTTACAATGTTTTAATGAAGTTCATACTACTGCAAAACATCAGAAATCATTTTATGATCTCTTTTGTGGAACGTGCGACCCGCTTTGTTTGTGTACCTATCTTCCTTATAGTGGTGTTAGGTATGCTTGCTCATACACATGTAATAACTTGAGCTGAAGATAAATATTGTTATTATCATCATTAAGCCCACATTTTCGCAGCACTGCAGGATTCGTCATAGTCTCCCATCGAAAACCAGCGGGTTGAGACTATGCTATTATCCAATGTTTCACTGAATACGACTCCTACCAGGTGACTGGTGGCTGTATGCATAATGCTTGCGCTGATCTGCGCATGTGGTTATCGCTTAATGAACGCAAGGATTATGCTTCGGGCACAGGTCTCAATTATATGTCTATGTCTTAATCCAGATTCGAAGTTGTGCCTACGCAACTGACAAAGTCCCCTTCCTTTCATTATTCACCATCTTTGTTCACCAGTAGTTTTCGTCATTAGACGTGTTTGGGTGTAAGCGTACTGAAACATTCCATATTATTTTATAAGATGGATAAATGGTACGAAATAGCTTATCAAGAAAAGTCAGAGTCCCTTCTCTTTCGGGATTTCTCAGTGGAATGACTCTAAAGAGACTGCATGATGAAAATTTCATAGGGCAATGAACAAGTACAGTAGAACCTCAACTCAAAGTATGCTTTTAGTACATGCAGACAACAGTTTTAACAACAGCAACAACAACAACAACAACAACAACAACAACAACAACAACAGCAGCAGCAGCAGCAGCAGCAGCAACAAAAACTTTTACACAAACAGCATATCAGTGACAATGACAGCACTGTAATCACCACCACCAAAAACAGCACTGCCACCGGTAACAAAATTAACATCAACAACAAAAACAATAACAATAACGAGATCTTCTTCTTCTTCTTCTTCTTCTTCTTCTTCTTCTTCTTCATCGTTTTTCGTGTCGGAAGTATTATACTGGGAGGCCAGTGAGCTGTATAAATGATGGTCCTCTGTCCTCCCATACAGTATTGACTGAAATGCCGAGCCTACATGCCAATCAATTTCCTACTACTGAAGATCATGTTCTGCATTTTCTGGCTAGTTCCACATGTACAAATCTTCGTGTCTCTTTCCAAATTAAACTTTCTATTTAGATATTTCTGAAGTCTGTTGTGCCAAGTTCTAAGTATTAACTGTTGTGTGTTCCTGTCTGTTTAGCAGGAGAACTATATCATCCAGATTGCACCTGAAGTGGTTGCTTTTCCACTTTCATTTTGAAGCTGTCTTTATGCGGTTTTTGGATTCCGCATAATATGTTACTTATTCTCTCACTTGTTGAAAGGTTTCTTCATATTTGGATAGTGTGTCTATCCTGTGTGTGCCCATGGTATTTTTGTGGCTAGGGAATCACTGATGAACAACAGTTTGTGCTGAGTGACCTAACTGTACAAATGCAGAATTAAGCATGTTTGGCTCTGCTCAGGCTAAGGCGAAGTATTGATGATATTGCTAGCATTGCTAGAATGCTAGTATTGATGGTATTGCTAGCATTGCTGCATTACTAGTATCGATGGTATTGCTATCATTACTAGTATTGATGGTATTGCTAGCATTGCTAGTATTGATGGTATTGCTAGCATTGCTACAATGTTAGTATCGATTGTATTGCTAGCATTGCTAGTATCGATGGTACTGCTAGTATTGCCAGCGTCAACAACAACAAAAAAAAAAGACATTTTATTATAAAAGCAAATATTTCTTTGCTTTGGTTATAAAAGTGATTGCTCTAAAAAACTTCCTCTGAACTCATTTCTTTATCTGTATTCCTCGATTAAGTTCTTTTCCTCTAAAATCGCTGGAAATTTCATAATGCTCTTCAATGAGGGTTATTATAATTTTGGGTTGTTTAAGTCTCCGAATCGGTTGGCTCACTCTAAGCGACTCTATGTGAGCAGTTGGGAAATGGGTCAGGACCACGGGTGAACGGCTACATATGGAAATAAAGGAACAAGTCATATTCAGAGGGTAGATATTTAAGAAATAAATTACTGTGCAGTCAACATCCCTGTGGTGTTGTGGTAGCACGTTCAGCCTCGCAAGCTGAGAGATCCTGGGTTCGATCCCCGGTAGAGATAGGAAAGTTTCTAATGTTAGTTTTTTTTTTCGGCCCATCTTCTCGAAAGTAATCTTTCACAGTAATTCGATAAAGTCCATGGTGTCACACTTCCCAAGATAATGTGTAACAGCTTACATGCCTCCCTCTTAATGAAATGGATAATGATTATAATATGCCTTTCCACCTGCCTATATATATTGGTTTGGCGACTGATTATTTGACACAAAGGAAAATAAAGGACTGAAGAAGCTGAACAATAGGTATTTAATTAAGATATGACGCGGAACAGTTGTTTCTTGTTGTTTTTTTTTCACTAAGTGAAATTAAGAAAGAAACTCAGGAGAGGCTTTGAAGAAGACTGAATTTAAAAAAAAACAAGAAAAGCCACCGCGTCCAGAGACGACCACGACAATCAATCTCTATTACTGATGCTTTTCGGGCCATTCAGCTCGATTCCGTATGTCTTGTCTATTTTTGTATCACTGTGAAAGAAAAAAAAATAACAGTGAGGACATTATAATAAGCTAAGCATTAAAAAAAACATATGTATAAGGTCAAATCTGTGACATTGAAAACGCTGCGGAGCACACGTACAGAATATAGTCAAAAAAATCACTAAGAATGTGTTGTCACTTGTAGTTGTGTTTTATGGGTGTTTGGTGAGTGACTGGACACAGGTTTAGCCCTAAAGAGTAAAAGAGAGAAACAGTTATTCAAAGAATGAATTCAAAGAAATCAATAGTAATCCAAAGAATGAATTCAAAAACAGTAACAATAATTTGTAATGATTTCTCCCCAAGATGCGGCTCTTAAGCGCCACCGAGCTGCGACCGGCACCGCACGCACTGGGTTTATGGGAAAAGTGCATGACCAAAAAGTCGTCCTTTTTTTGTTTTTCATGAATGTGGTTAAACTTTTGGACGAGGAAAGTCCCATCACTCTTCGATTCGAGATTTTAATTTAAATCTAGTTGCATGAATTTGATCCGGCGATTTAGTCTCCACAGTCCCGTTCAAGAAAGGGAGTACTTACCAGTATTATTTTTAAAAAACGAGAATGTTAACGATATTAAGTTTATTAAAAATGAGATTGTTAACGATATTAATATTATTAAAAATGAGGATGTTAACGATATTATTATTATTAAAAATGAGGATGTTAACGGTATTAATATCACTAAAAATGAGGATGTTGACGATATCAGTATTATCAAAATGAGGATGTTAATGGGTTTGAAGGGGCACACAGGACTTCCTGATGGCTTTGAAGAGCACGACAAATCATGCACTATGTCTCTGCCCCATCTCCACGTCCTCCTCTCCTTGCTCAAGTAATCACCATGACATGCTTGTTCAGCAGAAGGATATGCCAAGACGGAATTACAATCAATGTATTTTGTACATGGGAGATGAGCGGTAAAGATGCACTGGGATCATCTAAATAGTATTTTTTTTTCTTTAATGTAGAAGAGTCAGAACACAAACAAGCAAATGCATAGAATGCCCACGAAGAGTGGTACTGTGCCAGCAAGTGACTGACTTACACTTCATGTACTAGCCTAGGCATTTTTAAGGGTCTGAAGTGGTACACAGGATTGGCTAATGACTTTACAGGGCACGATGACTCTAGCACAATGCCTCTGCCCCATTGAGTTTTGCACTATGCTTCTGTCCCACCAAGTAACCAAGTAGCATGTCAAATCATTTTTTTTTTTGGTTTTGTTTTTGGTATAATGACTCACAAGATCTGGTGATATGAGAGAAAAACAGGCCTTTTCCCTTCCCTTACCCTTCCCCACACCTCCCTTCTCCCGTGCGCGCGCTCGCTTGCCCTAACAGTCAAGGTTGGGCGAGTTCACCAAAAAAAGTCAGTTCAAGTTAAGTTCAGTTCACCAAGGGACAAAAGCCCTGAGATCAAGTTCAGCTCAGTTTCATGGAAATTTAGTAGTTTTCAGATCAGATCAGATCCTCTCGAATTTTTAAATTGGTATTCGGTTGTGATTTTCGAGGTAGATGTGAACTGAACTGAAATTTAGGTAGGAAATGAAAGTTCAGATCAAGCACCCAAAATAGCTACAGTTCACATTCAGATCAGTTCGTCAGATCAAGCTTACGTGAATTGAATCTAAGTCCGCGAACTACGTTCATATGATCTCAGTTCTGCCCAATCCTGTCTGATACTCACTCTGGCAAGCATGCTCGCTCGAGCAGCCACTCTCTGCTGAATCGAATCCATTTGGTCATAGCTGGTAGACATGAAGATGTCGTCCGGCGAGCTGACTAGCTGCGCCAGCTTATCTTCATCGACGTCTGCCCCGATGCCAATACCCATGATGATCTCGCCATTTGCTTTGTGCTTGTTGGCCTCTTTCACAGCTATGAGGAAACATCGGAAAAAAATATGTAGTCCAGTGGCAGGGCCCCATATTGTTAGAGAACCTTGCAATTTCTGTTGTTTCTTTGCAATTTTCATCAGTTCGTTGTGTTTATATGGCCACTCGCCATTCGCTTGCCTTTTGCAGACTCCAAGAATCCAACATCATCATTTTTTTATGCTTAGAACTGAGGTTATGATAAAATATAGATTTTGGTTATACGTTACAGCCATCTTGGCAGCCATCCTGGATTCTGAAAAAGGCAAGCGGCTGGCTTGCGGCTGTTCGAGCTTAAGTTCAAAGGGCGCTAAGAACTACTTAAAAATGCAAAGAAATACTAGTACACATATATTGCATGATTATGTATCATGCTACTGGACTAATAGTACAGTGAACCCCACTGATTTTTATTTACAAAACATTGATCTGCACTGGAACTTCTGGTGAATGCCTGCGACATGAATTGATGTGTATTGTAAATGATTTGGATGCATTAAAACGTGTACGGACGAATAGCTTGTGAAGAGAAGGAGATAGAAAGAAAGAGAGAGCAGTTGGTTGCTGTATGAGTGTGGTCGTGGTTGGCAGTCGAGTTGTGAACGCGGATGGTTGTCATGATTTTTAGTAATGGAAAGACTGATGTGCGACAGACAATGGTACGAAATGAGGTGCGAATGGATAATTTGTAAATATTTTTCAGTGTACATTAATTTTCAGTATTGGCACATGCCCATAATAAACAAAAATTGAAAACTAAACCTATAATAAAGAAGTTAATAAAAAAAAAACCATAAGAATTTAACAGACTGAATGCATAAATTTTCGGACAAGATGATCCACCCGATGATCTCGACGGCAAATGAACTCACGATTTCCTCAGCCTATAGCCGTATTCGTGCAGTCAAACTGATTCACAAAAACACTCAGTTCCATTTACATATAGCTCAGAAGACAGCAGGAGACCGCTGCAAGTATCTACATGTAGATGAATGAGACTGGATTTTGTTGTGAATCAAAGTTTAAAATGTTCATGACTAAAACAAAAAGAGGTTGCAATTTAACGATAAGTATGACTGGATAGACTGCGATTAAGGGGGTAGACTAACTTTCTGTTGTAGGACATACTGCATTACTGCAGTGAGCACTGTCGTTTACTAATTTAGTACATTTTGTGTGCAAAGTTTGGCACCAAAATGTTAAAAAGTGCCATTTTTCCTGATCTGTGTGTTGATCTTAGGAAAATTATCACGCAATACAAATATTCTTTCACCACTAGATTTCACACATGTCTGAGACATACACATGTCCATAATGACAGAGGGGTTTTTAATATTTATGGATCAATAATATTTTATATGGAATTAAAGGAAAGGACTGTTTCTCAAAGAGATGTCATTATATAAACTTACACAAATAAAACCCCTCTGTTGCTATGTGCATTGGTGAGTCTTAAACACGTAAGTGAAATCTGGTGGTGAAGTTGCGATTGTATTTTAAAATAAATCTTACCTGAGGTTAACATCCACAATAGATACAAAGCGCACTGTTTAGCACTTTGGTGTGCAGATTTCCATGTAAAATGTACTGATTTAGAAAAGGGCATTGCACACCACAATAATACACTATAATCTACAATACAAGGGAAGTCTTCCCCAATAAGGGGAGGCACTACCATTTTCCAAAGGATGTAATGCACATGACATAGTGTGCAACTTATCATCATGAATGCAGTGGATTCCAAAGTGCTGAATAGTGTATTTTGCTTTTCCAAGGGTGATGATCATAGAGCAGCTGTTATTTGCAATGGCAGCAGTTGTTTTTTTTTAATCCCTGAATTCATCCACGTCTCTTAGACACGTTTATACATGATCCTATGGAGGCTTTTCCTGATTTTCTGTCTGGATATATAAAGTTACTTGATTTATCATCAAAGGGTGTTGCTAGTTTCTGATAATTCTGCGTTAAGACAGAAACTCCAAAAAAACTTTCATAAGATCATACATGGAGGTACCTAAGAGACATGGGTGAAATCTGATGTCAAACAACTGGTGCCATCGTTAAAGACACTCTTGTTCTAAGATCACAACCCTTGAGGAAGCAGAATGCACCATTCAGCACTTTGGTGTGTAATATTGCCTAGAAATCCAATGTATTCATGGAAATAAGTTTCACGCCATGTTGTGTTCACAACAGTCTCTAGTAAAGGGTAGTTCCTCCTCGTTAAGCAGAGTTAGATATGGGCGGAGTCCAGTGATGTTCAGCCTTACTTGCACTCATCCGGTTGGGGTTTCCATCCGTAAGCAAAATGATAATATCCTGAGCATCGTCCCTGCCGCCATTTTCACTTGAAAACATCTGTTCCCAAGTGACATTCATCAGAGCTGTATCCGTACGCGTGGCCCCATCCATGTAAGTGTCCTTGGCTTGCTCAAAAGCCTGTAACATTGAGAAGGAAAGGGGGAGGAAGAGAGGGAGAGAGAGAGAGAGAGAGAGAGAGAAAGAGAGAGAGAATGTTAAAGGTAAAATTATACAGGGCATACAGCTTCTTGTCACCAGATAATAGTATAGCCACGATCTTCGCATATAACCGGCCAGGCCTCCAAATGTCATGTTTGAACTTGGCCGGTTCTATGCGAAGATCGACGATAAATAATTATGCTATCGTCCTTGCTGACGTATGCGGTCGTTTACTTTCTCTTAACCCTTTCGCTACGTATGACATATACATAATTTACATCCTAACCAGTTAGTCCAAACAGCACTTGGACTCACCGAAACCCCATGTTGTAGCTGACATGTCTCTACGTGTTATTTCCGTTGGGATGAAATATCAACGTTGATGGAGTAAGACAACCGTAATAGTACTGAAACGCCTTCCAACCTTTACTCCAACAAACATGCGTAGAGCAAAAAAAAAAAAAATGATACAAACTAGCTCAACTCGTTGCTGGCTAATAACTTAGCTTTAGAGTATTCTAGGCGCAAAGCCATGGTTGTGCAAAGTAGATAATTTTAAAAAAAAAACAGCTTGGTAGTTGTAGTCTTTCCCCTTCATCCACGAATATTTGCGAGAACAATACTAGTCCGATAAAAAAAAACTATCCCCCCCAAAAAAAAAAGTACCTGCGAGAGAGAACTGTGGTCAGGGTAATCCTTGAGGTGGAATTGAATCTTCGATGTGGTAGAGAAAATCATTGCAGCAAATTGGACGTCCGAAGGTCCAACAGTGAAGTGAGTTATTAACTGTTTTAAGAAGTCGAACTGCTTGACGTAATGCTCCTCTCCTATGCTGCCAGATGAATCAATCAGGAAGATAATGTCTGCCTTTGTCTTGTATACTTCAATAACTGAAATAAGAAAAGTATACGTATATAACAATGACTATACAATGGAAACACCAATAGTAATTCGAAGAACGAATTTTATAAAGATTGACAAAAATTTGTAATGATTTCTCTCCAAGATGCGGTTCTTGACCGCCATTGAGTCCCAGTATTCATAGTTTTAAAAAGTTTCCGCTCGCCTCCCCCCCC
>JAWQUT010000161.1:1137129-1152139 GCA_033807755.1 Ellobium chinense
CCGCCCTCTCTTTCTCTCGCCTGCTTTCCCCTCCTTCTCTTCACAGCGAGAAAGGCCAGGAAAATCGTAGAACAGTGACATTGTGCGAATCTAACAGAATCTGTCTGTCTAACATCTCTATCAAGTCGTCTTCATTCTGTTTCAACATTTTTCCCCTTCGTCGGTCCGTCCGTCCGTCCATCTGTCCGGCCGTCTATCTGTCCGTCCGTCCGAACGTCCGAACGTCCGTGCGTCCATCCATCCATCCATCCATCCATCCATCCATCCATCCATCCATCCATCCGATTAGAAGACTAATCTATATAATATATCGGAAACCCTGACCGAGATGGCCACATCAGACGGCGTCCACGTGGCCGTAAGAGTTAAACGGCCGCTAAAGAGAGATAATCTGTTCAAAAAATTCTACAGGAAGGCTATTATTGTCTCCCTCCATTCCCCCCCAAAAAATAACAAATATGCTCCCCCCCCCCCTTCCCAGGAGAGATATGGGTGGAGGGTGGGGTCCGCTGACCGACCAAGGACTATACTGGACGTAATGTAAATCCACCTCTCATTCGGTGGGGCTTAGAGGGTATATCAATAGTGTAATGCTTGAAGTGTCTGAAATTGCAAGATTACCCCGAGGAAATCACCATCAACACCATCAAGCCTTTACAAAGTGAACCAGTGAACACATCCACATGGTCATTAGAGTTAAATGGGCGCTCCAGGCAGATGATCTGATCAAAACAAAAACAAAAAAACCCAAAAATTCAAAGCCTGTGACTTGCCAAAAATTCGCAAGCGCCGGTTCGTTGACTGGTCTAATGACGCCACGCCGAATTCACCAAAGGGTTGTCCTTTAAATATCATTAACTCCCTTTCGTGTCTCCGAAGTCTCTTGGTTATGCTGGGTTGGGTAACTATAATAAATCATTTTGCCCACCTAGATCTGTTCACATAGCATTTTCGCCAGAGTGGCTTCCCTTGAATGGGGCCTAGAAATCTAGTCTCCACCATAGAAAGTATTACTGCATTTACGATATCAACAAATTGTAGTCATAATAAAAGTTTTACTTGAATGGGGTCTAGAAATTTAGTCTTCACCATAGAAAGTATTGCTGCATTTACGATTTCAACAATTGTCGTCATAACAAAAATGTTACTGACCATACCAGTATACACTATACATATATAGACTACTACCCCTGTCATCACATTTACTACCACCACTATCATTTACTTCCACTACTATTACTATTATTTCACCACCACCACCACCACTGCTACTACTAACTACTTACTACTTACAGCATAACAATTACTGAAACTTAACCAACGAAAACTAAGGTTTGTGTGTTCTACTTTTGGGTCTGTTTATTTGCGTGATAGTGTCCTTGGGAAAGACATGCCACTGCCCTTTTCCCACTCGACTCAGGTGTAAATGAGTTAGGGAGATCAGTACGCTGCACAGTGGAAACCTAGCAATGACTTCGTATTGTATTTCATTTGTAATAATGTGTACATGTATTTACAGGTATGATGTGAATTGTTCTATATGTCTGAACTATGAATGAGATGACAAACATTGTGCGACATTGTAGACCAATTTCATGTTTCAGCTTTTATTACATCTGCCACTACTGCTGCTGCTGTTGCTGCTGCTACTGCTGCTACTGCTGCTGCTAGACTTAATTACTTATACCACTACTAATACTACTACTGCTCCTGCTAATGGTACAGCTGTTACAGCAACGACAACAACTACATACACTACTATTACTTCTGCTACATGCTCTACTGTTGCTGCTGCTGCTAATCCTACTACTACTACTGCTGCTGCTACAACATCACCACTACTACGGCAAGTTCTGCTGAAGAAAAATAATTTTCTTTTTACAATCCGCCATCCCCAGTTATTTTCTTCAACAGCGGAAGCAGAAACAGTGATATTCGATGGTTGTAGTAGTAGTAGTAGTAGTAGTAGTAGCAGTAGCAGTAGCAGAAATAGTAATAGTGGTAGTAGTAGTGATAGTTGTAGTAGTAGTAGTAGTAATATTAGTAGTAGTAGTAGTAATAGTAGGGGTAGTAGAGGTAGCAACAGTAGTAGTAGAAGTAATAGTACAGTATTAGTAGTAGTAGTAATAATAGCCATAGCAATGGTAATACTAGTAGTAGTAGTAGTATTCGTAGAGTAGTGGAAATACACTAATTAGTAGCATTAGCCCCCAAGGCAGCAGCAGTTGTAGTAGTAATGATAGTAGTAGTTGTACACGTAGTAGTATAGTACTTGTAGAAGAAGTCTAGTTCATGTCATTGTTCTTGTTGCTGTAATAGCGACAGCAATGGCAGTAATATTACTAGTAGCAGTAACAGTAGTAGTAGCAGATGTTTAATGATGGTAGTAGTACGGGAGTTGTTTTTGTTTTTGTTGTTGTTGTTTTTGTTGTTGTTGTTGTTGTTGTTGTGTTGTTGTTCTTACTGTCGTTGTTGTTGTCGTCGTTGTCGTTGTTGTTGTTGTTGTTGGTGGTGGTGGTGGTGGTGGTGGTGGTAATGATGACGGCGGTAGTAGTGGTGGTAGGAGAGCTATAATGTCTTTTGGAATGGCAGTAAACTTTGATTGTAACTAACATTATTGCAATTATTAATGCAGCATACTGTATTATGCTTTCCATGGGGAATAGCTTCGTAGACCCCACCAAAGGGATGTCACTTCAACACGAATATATTATGTGAGCAAATCTAATAATAATAATACAATAGCTTAGTGCATGAAAGAGCTGGCAAATAATGGCTCCCCTTTCGCATCTACCTTCCTGTGCGTTGCTTGAAAAAGTAACTCTATGATAAGCAGGGTTGCCAGGTTTGGCTTTTTCAGAGCCAAGTACCAGATATTTGGCTCTTTCTGAAAGCCCCTATGTTCCAAAAACCTGTTGCTGTTTTTCTGTGTTTTTTTATAATTTTTTTGCATTTTGGCTGTACAGGACTGTAACATTAACACTGATTAAATTGCAGACACTAAAAGTATGTAAAATTGTCTGACGAAACGATAACCTTCAGCTGGGGGCCTTAATCTGTAATGTAAGAACTCCAAAGTTAGTGAAAGTAGCCAATCTCAATAAAGCTCCAAGAAATGAGATAGAATTTCATCATTTATTCTAGTATTCAAAAGACTTCTGTGATTTTTTTCTGTCCTCATTGTTCTGCAGATGTCTATGGAAGGAAAAAAAAAACTAGTCGCTCATTGTTTGTTGCGTTCAGACTGTCATGACTGGCCCGATGAGCAGGAGTGAAAAAAAAATGGTACAAAACACGTTCCCATTTAAAATTAGCTCCTCATCTTGTTCTGAGACATATCAAACGATGCCATGCATAGACAGTTTGTAGTAAATTTCTTGCCATTTGTCAAATCTGGACTTCAGGCGGCCTTTACCAGAAATGAGCTAGCTCATTTTGGTTATCTCTCATGGGCACTTTGGTTCTGACGCCTCAAAAAATCTGGCAACCCTGATGATAAGGCCAGAAACAAACTGACACTTCTGATGATAAGGTCAGAAACAAACTGGCAACCCTGATGATAAGGTCAGAAACAAACTGGCAACCCTGATGATAATGTCAGAAACAAACTGGCAACTGTGATAATAAGATCAGAAACAAACTGGCAGTTCTAATGATAAGATCAGAAACAAACAGACAGACATACTGTCGTACCGTCACACTTGGTGGTGTCATCAGAGTTGACCACAAAGCCTTCGTTACAAGTACACTTGTAGCCTTTCTCCAAATCCACGCAGTTTTGCTCGCATCCCCCATTATCATCCAGGCACTCGTTGAGTTCTGTGGTAGGGAATGCACAACATGGTTGTTACTTAATGAACAGTGGTGAAGCTAGAATGTCTCCAGGGGGATGTAGAGGGAGACACTGCTTGTCCTCTCCCTTCGTTTAGAAAAAATAATTTAATGGTCCTTTTCCAATCCCTCCTTCTCTTTCTCTCTGTCTGTCTGTCTGTCTGTCTCTGTCTGCCTGTCTGTCTGTCTGTCTGTCTGTCTGTCTGTCTGTCTGTCTGTCTGTCTCTGTCTCTCTCTCTCAGTGTCTCTCTGTCTCTTTGTCTGTCTGAATGTCTGTCTGTCTGTCTGTCTGTCTGTCTCTCTCTCTCTCTCTCTCTCTCTCTCTCTCTCTCTCTCTCTCTCTCTCTGCAAGTGGAGTGCTGTTTCAAATTCTTTGTCTTTTCCCTTCTCTTCCCTTTGAAAGATCTCGGATTGTCTAGCTCTCTATATTCTATCCTGCGAAGACATTTTACCGACGTTTTTCGTTTGTCCAGCTGTCATTTAACTCTTCTACAAAGGATTTTAAGATATTACTATTATTATCAGTTCTGTCCAGGGTTAATACAGCTCCGTGGAAAATTTTGGTCAAGATTTTTTTTCCAGACCTTACTTTCAAAATTCAAAACCTACAATTCGCAACATGACAAATGACGTTATATAAACAATACTACTATTCCTAACTGTACCAAATGTATTAGAGTCTTTATGAACCAAGCTAGCTCAAAAGCTTTGCATCTTGACAAATCATGGCATTTAGAGGAAATGATAAGTACTTTTTTTTCTTCTTCAACAAATTAAGTAAGAAGAAAAAGGTCAGTACCAGTTATTATCGGTTATCTATTGGCAGGCGCATTAATAGTCGCGCGCGGCCGCTGTCCTCAAAATTCTAAAGAGTTCTCAAACTTCCAAACTTTTTAAGATCTGATGATGACAAACTTTGTGATTTCCAATATTTCTGAAGTTTTGAATCCAAGAACTCGAAGTCTTCAAAATTCAAGACTTCTCAAGATAAGATGATAACAAAGTGAGATTTTCAAGATTTTTCAAGTACTGAATTCTAAATTCCTTTTTCAAGACCTATTTAAGCAGGACTTTTAAGTCTGCGTATGGTCCCTCTGTCCAGCTCTGCTATTGTGAATCCCATACGATGTTTCAACCGCGTTCAATTGTTGTTTTTTTTTTTATTTCAGGTGACACTAGACGTACCTCTGCACTGGGTGGGGTCCTCCTCATAATCAATGACGAAGCCGTCTTCACACGAGCAGGCAAAGCTACCTTCGGTGTTTTCACAGATCTGCCCGCAAGGCCCGTAACGAGACTGTAGACACTCATCGATATCTGCAATAGTATTGGTCAGTGTTTTCTCCAGGTCATAAAATTTGAGAGATTCATCCCCCCCCCTCCCTTGAGTCAGGGGGAGGAGAGGGGAGGTTGTAAATTATTAAAGGGATTTTAGATTTTTCTCAAGTAAAGCAAACTTTGGAAAGAAAAGGGAGATCGGCGCGCCTTCAATGTTTTTTTTTTTTAGGAGTGGGTTTTTAAATTTAAGAGGCGAATCGCGCCATTGCGGGGTCTAGAAAAAAACAACAAACCACTATTGGTGACAGGCGACCATATTTATATTTCTGAAGAGACGGGGAAGAACACCAAAGAGGAAGGAAGGAGGGACAGATGGATCAAATAATAAAGCAAGGGGGAGAAGTGGAGGGAGGATATGGAGGAGGGATGGATGAAACATAAAAAGTCGGAATAGACTCCCGGAAAAGCACAAAGAAAGAACTGAGTCATCCAAGGATTCCCGGAAAGAGGAAGACATACATTTTTTGGAGCAAAGGATGAATAAAAAGAAATGGCCAATTATCACTTTGGAAATCTGGCTTTATAACCTTTGTGATGCTTGTTGTTTGTTTGGGCTAGTGCCCCCCCCCCCTTTCTTTTCTATAGGTTGCAGGAGCCTAATTGGTCTAAAAAAACTGGACTATCCGAGTCGTTAGTAGCAGAGTATAAAATCTGTCCTTTGGACAGATTGTGTAGAAATAATCATATAACATGAAACCACACCGCAAAAGTGGTGAAATTCAGTTTTGAATTTGTAAAAAAATAATTGTTGCAGGCAGTGTTTCCCAATGGCTTCAGCGGATTTCATTTGTGCGGACCTGTGATCTGCAAAAGAAGACCAAATTTTTAACCCCTTTTCATGTAATTTAAAATTGTGAAAAATCTAACCGAAGGATCCCCAGCGTAAACAGTAAATAATTTAAGCACAGTGATGGCACCAGACCTGCAGACTAGTCTTGGCCATCTCGGGAAATTCCTGTGGTTAGAGAAGAAATTTTTATTAAATGGCTCAAAGAAGCTTTTACAATTTGGCTTCTGCAACCTATACGGTCCTGAACCGCGGCTCCGGTCCTTCATGATTCGAGAATGTTGCAGTTAGTAGCGGCTGACCTTGTTGGGATCAGTTGTTTTTTTCTCTCCTTTAACTAAGGCGGCAGTGCGTCCCGCCCGCTAGTAATAGTATTGAGACTGTCTAGTGTCAAGGTCAGCTCGACCGTATAGTGCTTTGAGTAAACGCAGTATTTGCCTTCCCGAAGGTTCGGGTAGGATGCTTTGAGTGAACGCAGTATTAGCCTTCCCGAGGGTTCGAGTGGGGCCGCGATCAACATGTTTTGATTCTAATTAGTCTAGAAGTTGCTGTTCGTACCTTCTAGACTAGCATGTTTCTTCGGGCGCATCATATGATGATGACGTCGTTTATTCCAGAATTTCTACTGAAATTATTATAAAAGGCATGAGAGTGAGAGAGTTGAGAGAGTTGGCTGGTATGGTCTGTGCATTGTGAATTATTTGCTGGTTACACCTTATCAATAAAGAAGTATTGTTTCCTGCACAGCGGACTTGGTTTGTGAATTAAAGTAGCAACGTCAGTGGCGTTTCCAAGGAGAGGCTATCGTATTCAGTGCCTCTTCACTACACGCCAATACTGATTGACACTTGCTCGCTACAGGCTTTATAGTGTATTTTGAAACTGTGCTGCTTTCAAGAGAGATGCTATTACACTAATATAAAGCTATTTCAAGATATGACACTTTTCCATTTAAACTAGATAATGTAAGCAGTCTTTGTTTTATCAACCGAAAATGGGAGAGGGAGAGGCGTTGTGGTGGATATTATAAAGTACAGTCTTTGTGATACACATGACCTTACCTTCACACTTGGATGGATCGGTTGAACTGACTTGATAGCCTTCCTTACAGGAACAAGTGTAACTGCCTTGAGTATTGGTACAGATCTGATCACAGATCCCTGTCTGTAGGCATTCATTTTTGTCTGCGGTAGGAAACATATAGATATTATCATCACAGAGATGGTATTACAGTAGACAACAGTTAAAGTGAAAAAATGTAAAATTTCCTCCTCTTCTTCTTCGTCCTCTCCCTTTTCTTCTTCTTCTCCTTTTTCTTCTTCTTCTTCTTCCTCTCCTCCACCTCTTCTTCTTTCTTCTCCTTCTTCTTCTTCTCCTCTTCCTCCTCCTCCTCCTTCTTCTTCTTCTTCTTCTTCTTCATCTTCTTCTTCTCCTCCTTCTTCTTCTTCTATTTGTTGTTCTTCGTCTCATAGTCAACTGGCAATAGTCACAACCGTTCTCTTATTTCTACCAGCAGATGGCAGGCTTGCAAAACATGCTGTGGTGTTTGGTACCGAAAGTACCGCTAAACGAAAGGAAACACGATGTCCCGTTTATTTCCCTCTTTTTAGGCTTTGCTGTCTAAACCAGACCTCTGTTTTTAAACTGAACATATATGTCTTTGTTTCCATGTATTTCGGTTAATTGTGTTGTACTGTTCATGAATTTCAGGCCTATCATCAATATATTGTTTAAACCCTATCTGAGCCATATACACAGGAAGAAAAAGTCACTGAATGATTTAACAATACACTGTAACTAAGTGCAGATCCAATCACTTTCTTTGCTAACTAGATCAAGACATAGCCTACATATTCATACATTTATTTGGACACGAACCCATCCATCCATCCACACACCCACTGATAACACACACACACACACACACACACACACACACACACACACACACACACACACACACACACACACACACACACATATATACACGCACATGCACGCGCACTCATGAGAAAATGTATTATGCGATACTTTAAGCAAGATTGTTGTAATAACAAACAGATCTAGATACAACAGAGGGGTCCTCGCCGGTTGAAACTATATTCTCATAACAAGTGGATTATTTCCAGTAAATCTGCTGACAATGTGAAAATGGTACCACTAAACAGAATAAAGTATTTCTCTGGGTAAATCATTTCAAGAACAATGGAACCTGTATATATCGCGACCACCACTCCATCTCACACTAACTGAGATTATGGTTAAGACATGAAGAAATTATTTTCCTCCTAGTTTTCAAGCTTGATCGCTGGCTTGGAGCTGCCATGTAGCACTTTAAGAAGATACATGGTATATCTACACTAGACAGAAAACCATTCTAAGCTAGATTGATCTCGAAACCATTGAACTGCCTTTATGAGATTTCAGGTTGGTCAGTAAGCGTTTTCCCTAGACAGTGATTTTCCCTATGCTTTCTATTATTTGAGACGTGGAAAAGGGTGATCGCGATCGCATAAGACAAGCAGTCGCCCGTTGGAGGTAAAATATCTAGGAAATATGAACGGTTGTCTATAAAACATTGGGTTCCGTGACAGGTGTTTGCGATAAACAGGTACGGTGGTCACCAGACCAAGTGTCAACAATAGATAGTTTAGACGGTGTGAAGAGCAGGTCAAAGTACATAAAGGGAGATAACATCCGGCGTTTGTTGCTTATTGGTGATGGCTAACGATAGCATAGACAAATGGCCGTATGCATAATCCTTGCGATAATTAACGTACTGCGTTAACTACAGCAAACACTACTAATGTTTTGGGAGTTTCTACTAATGTTTTGGGAGTTTCCCCGTGGTTACCGCACTGCGTTAACTTAAATGTAAGGATTATGCCAATGGTCACCAGCCTCTGACAGAGTGAGATTAAAATCTGAAGAACTCTATTTCACCGAGTCAACGTAAATGCAGTCCCAAAATGTTGAGACTGAGAAGATATATTTCTAGTGACCGTGTCCTTTCATTTGGCAATTCTGTTTCTGCAGCCCATTAATCCATTTTTGTGTTCACTCGGGCATTCTGTCATTTAGCAACTCTTTTGAAATTCTACAATTTTAGTTTATTTCCCACCCCATGTAGATCTCTCTTGGACTCTTTTAATTGCAAAGAACTATAACATTGCCGCCGTGCAGCGACAAACTGCAGTATAATCATAACACCGTAATGATTATTATTTGATTATACGGTGTTTTATTGTTGTACAGCAGATTGGTACTTCTGTTCTCCGCCTTTGTCAACCACTCTGTTAGCCTCTCTCTCTCTCTCTTTCTCTCCCCAACTCCCTCACCCCATTTCTACCATGCATACACAAAGACAAACACTCAGTGAAATCAAAAGAGAAAGAGAAAAGAAAAACAAGATACACTACCGATACACTTGGTCGGGTCAGCCGGATCGATGACATAGCCTGGTTCGCACGTGCATTTGAAGCACCCAGGAAGGTTCGTGCATGTTTGCTGACAAGGTGAGTTCTCTTTGCATTCGTCAAGATCTGGGGAAGATTAGTAAAGTAATGAGATTAGAACAGCCAAGCTACGTGTGACGCACATGTACGTCTCAACCCTTATGGCGCAAACAGTGTTTGGATGTAACATGTACGCACGCTCTGAAAGTAGCATTGTCGGGTCATATCCGATATACTGCTTCGTCTTAGTTATTGTGTAATGAAATATTCCAATCTAAAGTTGCGCAATAATGCTGTAATTGTACACTCGCCTGGAAGAACCCTTTCCGTATCACATCCGACGTATCCGTATGTCTTTTTTGGTTGTCATAGATCAAGAATAAACCATCCCACATCTTAGCGATTTTGGCGGTAGAGAGTTCTATAAGCAGATATTGACTCAAATCTTGCTATAAATATCGGTTAAACTGCTTTTTTTGTTGTTGTTGTTGTTTTTGGCCTGTGGGGACTTCTAACACCAACTTGTCTTTACAAATTTGTAAAACTCAATGACAACATAAACTTCAGCCCTCAATATCTCAAAACACAGTAAATGTGGGATGGTCCACGCGACGATTTACTGTGTAATGAAATGAACTATTCCATCTACATGCACGCTCTGTTGCTGTAATCATGTTAAAGCGCGTAAAATCTAAACTCAAACAAACCTACGCACAGGCTTTTGAGCTAATGGTAATTTGGTGATATCAATGGCCATATGCACAACCTATACGTTTAATAATATACTGCGTTAAATATAGTGAATATTACTAATGTTTTGGAAGTTTCCAGTGGTTACCGCAGTGCGTTAACTAACGTAAGGATTATGCATATGGCCACAACACTTGTGTTGAAAAACATGACGTTGCGAACTGGTTAACTGTAATTCCTGTTAACTGTAATTTCTACTGATATAAATCCATGGCATGTGGAAAAAAAAAGTTTGCCCTTACCAGATGTACAATTAGCATTATACCTAGAGGGTGAAATACCACGGTTTCATTTGAAGTATTCTAACAAGAATCTTCCTGCTTATTGATTGACTTCCCTAAGTAACAAAGATTGGTGCCTAGAGAAATAGCAGCAATTAATATGCGTCGTTCTGCTGCTCCCTCAAACTGGCGACTACAATACTCTACCCAGGCGGTTGTCCGCCCTCGAAAACAGATGTGGGAGACAAGTGGGTGGGGGTGGGTTAGGGGAGAGGGGGACGGATCTGCGACATCCTGAATTATTTGATTTGTACGACTTGAGGGGACTGCTGATATGTTCATGCCACAAAAAACAATAGCTCGCGATAGAAAAGGCTCTGAGACCAGGCGGGTGCAGTGGTTCAATTCTACAAATAGACCATGGTTGTTGACACTCATGATAAAGTACACTCAATCCTCGATAATGAGTATGCTTGTTTCCTTGGGGTAGGGTTTTACGGCGACTGAACGCGATAAAGGCTGTCTTGCACCTTTCTGGTTGTAAGACTGTTTTGAGGTAGAATTTTCATACCAGTTGCCTATGGGTATAGAAAAAGTAGGTTGATGAGTTTTGGGCAATTTTTAATCTTATTTTCCTCAAAAGCAGTTGACCTATTGGAAGATTTAAAAAAAAATAACAGTATCCGTAGGTGATGAAAGTCAGGGATGAATTAAAAAAAAACCGTAGCTATGATTGGAAAAGTATACTTTTTACCAAATCAAAGGACAGTAATGAATCCTTGCAACGTGAATCCATACCTGATCAAGGGGTAAAAATATCATTCAGGTGTGTGCGAGTAGACAATTGAGAGTTTGCGCATAAACGTCAACTATGGGAATCTCTTACCATCGTAATTTATACAATGGTAAGAGATCCAATGCGCAAGGTATCAACTGATGCACTGCTGTATCACAGATAAAGACATTATTCTCACTTACATATAAAGCACAGTCTAATGCTTGCATATTAATGTCAGTTTACGTTTATTCTAAATATTGCCCACTATACTCCTAAGTTATTACTTATCATACGGTAATATAATTCATATTAAAGAACTTGTGCATTAGCGGTCGTTAGTTATTAACAACCGTTAATTAACGACCGCGAATGCGCAAGCTCCCTGTTGCACATAAGCACATTTTCGAACCTTACCGTCGCATACGGTTGGATCCTGGGCATTCACTTTGTATCCTTCTTTACACGAGCATTTGAAGCTGCCCTCCGTGTTGGTGCAGATATGTGCGCATGGGGAGCCCTCAATGCATTCATTAACATCTGAAATGTTTCAGTCAGTAAGTTTAGATGCAAATTCAGGGTTAGTCTAAAAATGTGGGTACTTTCATCAGCAGAAATGCCTGTAACTACAAGGTAAGGTAGTGGTAGGCCTAGATCTACATCTCAGTTTGTTGCAGACAGTAGGCTTCGGTCTAAAAGTTCAGGGTCGGCTTGCACACCAGCATAGCAACATGTTCTTCCTCTCTTCCTTTCTCATTTCTTTCTTCCTTACTTTTATTTTTAGGTTCTTTAATTCTTCTTTCTGCTTTATCTGCCTTTTTCTTTTCTATTACGTTTCTTTCTTTCAGTATTTGTGTCTCGAGAATAATGTTCGATACTAGAAGTGAAAAGGGTGGTCCTTTTTTGCCTTTTGTATTAAAACATTCAGGAAATATCAAATGAACTTAACCCCTGGTATTTTGTTTGCAGTAAAATTTGAAAGGGTTATGAGTTGGATTAGATTCTCAGTGTTTGCTCCTGGTCATATGAGATGTGGGAGACACCTTGTCATATATTTGCGGGGGAATTTGTTAATATTTAGAGGCATTTTAGGTGTTTCTTTAAGTAATAGGGAGTGCAGGAAAGAAAAGGAGATAAGCGTGCTTCTAATCGCATCATCGCGCAAATTATTGTTTTTGATTGTTGGTCACCTATGTTTTATATAATAATATATATTCACTGACCCCAGTTATTAATTATGTCAGCTATACACTTATTAATTTATTTTGTTCGTCTGCTCATTCTATAGCTCTCTATTCATTCATTAATCTATCGATCCACTAACCCACCTTACTTTTAGTTTTAAACAATTATTATGGTACAGAACAAAAGGAATGGATTTATGTGCACATGTCATTAATAACGTTTAATTCAGGAGACATTCAGTATCAATTTACACTACTGCACACAAATGAAGTTTTCTTCTTTTTTTTTTTGGTTATTTTAGGGAATACTCCTACAGCTAATGTCTTGGCACGCACCATGGACAGAAATGTCACATTAGTTAAGCTGATCTCTAAAAAGCGTTGAATTTACAGCAATTGAGTTTCATTTTTTATTTTATTCGCCTCTGTATACTGTACAGACATGGGTCAGGGGCCCATCTCATGTCTGTACTTCCAATAACCATCGAAAAACCAGCCCCTATATGTGGACATAATAATGTACATGAGGTTTCACCTCCCTTCCAGTCATGACACTCGGGAGTGATCTGTCAGGTTTGATCGTTTCTAACCAGAGTTAATTCAACGTTTAAATCTGAACCGAAACTTGTTGCTGTAAAGTTAAAGTTTTTTCAGAAAGTAGGGAATTGACATGGCACTCTGCTGGAATTGTCCTGAGGTGGTTCTATCTTATTGTTACATGCCTCACCTTTGCATTTGGTGGGATCGGCTGGATCAGGGGTGTAGCCCGGTTTACAGGAGCACTCATAGCCTGGCGCTTTGTTAGTACAAATCTGTTGGCATGGCGATCCTTCATTGCATTCGTTCGCATCTGAAAGTAAATGAAAATTGCAGCAGTCGTTTGAAAAGAGTTTGAGTCAGGAAAGAAATAACTTTTGTTGTCTTTGGATCTCGGTCGGGTGACAAGGCAAAAATGTGTGTGTGGGGAGGGAGGGGGGGGAGGGGATATCAATGTGTGTAGGAGGCGGAGGAAATTAATNATTAATAGTAGCAACAATGCTGATAACAACGACAAATGATAACAGCAGCAGCAATAACAACAAGAAGTCTCGATACGTATAATAATATATTCCGGGGGCCACGATAAGGGAGTCATTGCTTCATTCAGATTCACACAGAAATCACTGTTCTGAAAAGGGTTTATAAAGTGTTTGTGAAATAAACTAATAACTGATCTTTCGAGATAAATCCTGGAAGGTGTCCAGTGCACATGTCTACTATCCACTTCCGGATAAACCCACTCTCAAAAGTATCATAATATGCTATGGACCTCGCATTTTTCGAGGGCCCCGCACTAAATGCTTGCAAGCTTTTTAGTGAGATGGGGCATCCTAAGCTAGATTTATTGTTTATCGATACTTTCTTGGCCAGATCTGTGACCGCATTGCAGAAGGCGAACGTCCGCGTTGTGTAATTTACACTCCTCTGCCGCCGCCCCCTCCCCAAGAAATATCAATATGGTAAAGCTACATGAATGGAACACATCATTTCTCTAAGAAAATATTGAGATATGCATTCTCTGTCATACTCTCTGTCTTTTTCATACTCTCTGTCTTTTTCATACTCTCTGTCTTTTTCATACTCTCTCTCTCTCTCTCTCTCTCTCTCTCTCTTCCTCCCTCTCTCTCTCTTCCTCCCTCTCTCTCTCTTCCCTTCTCTCTTGACTGTAACATAGAGGAGCCCCGGACTCTAAATCGGCTCCTGATGCTACAGGCGCCGCACCATTCTTAATTCGGCGCTGCTGCTATCATCTACTTTCATCATTAGTTAGTGTGTCTTCCTAAGCCACTGAGACAACATTTCTAAAGTGCAGTACCATCACACTTGGTGGGATCCGTAGCGCTGACCTGGTACCCTTCTTTACAGCTACATGCGAAGCTGCCGTCAGTGTTTTGGCAGGACTGCTCACAAGGCTGACCGTTACATTCGTTGATATCTATGGAACAAACAAACAAAACAAATTACAACGAAAATCTCGGAAAACATGAGTTGGGCACTTTCTTACATAAGTCATTGAAAACCTATAATAAAATGCCAGTACGACGTCATCATTGTTTTATCATTATTTCATACTGACCTCTGGAATTCAGTAGATACGCAATGGCTTTAACTGGGAGCATTGCATAATCAATAAATTCTTTCCTCTACAACATTCCACTTTATAGGACAGTTGGCCGATCATTTTCCTACGATTTTCGAATTAACAGTGACCCTTTTCCTCACCTTCGCACTTGGTAGGATCTGTTTGCATAGGTCTATATCCTTCTTTACACGTGCATTTGAAGCTTCCCACAGTGTTGATACACTGGTACTCACATGGTGAGCCTTCCGCTGCCTTGCATTCGTCTATATCTGAAAGGGTTAATAGTCATAAGAGTTAGCAAAGGGCATGTTGATCGACACACAAATTATAGTGAACAGTGTTGTTTGTAGTGACAGAAGTTAAGATAAGACAGGAAGGATACATTAACCTTTCGTTCTATAAAAAAAAAAAAAATACCAGTAATTATCAAAACTTCCAAAAATCAGCTTGGTAGATTTGAAATACCAGGCTCAAATATTTTAATACCTTTATCATTCTAGTGTGATTAAGCTTTTTCTTTTGAAGGAAAAGGAGGGTATTTTTTTTT
>JAWQUT010000161.1:1153269-1165769 GCA_033807755.1 Ellobium chinense
AAGAGAAGAGAAGAGAAGAGAAGAGAAGAGAAGAGAAGAGAAGAGAAGAGAAGAAATTAGAAGAGAAGAGAAGAAATTAGAAGAGAAGAGAAGAGAAGAGAAGAGAAGAGAAGAGAAGAGAAGAGAAACTAGAAGAGAAGAGAAGAGAAGAGACTAGAAGAGAAGAGAAGAAAAGAGAAGATAGAAGAGAAGAGAGAAGATAGAAGAGAAGAGGAAAGAGAGAAGAGAAGAGAAGAGAAGAGAAGAGAAGAGAAGAGAAGAGAAATTGTGCGCAGGACGAGTAATGGCGGCCCGGTCTCTTTGCAAAGCCAAAGTTTCACGACACTGAGTGAAAAGTGGGAAAGTGTGTGAAATGTAACTCACCTATACATTTGTTGGGATCGTTCGGATCCACTATGTAGCCGCTCTTGCAGGAACATTTGAAGCCACCCTCATTGGCACACACTTGTTCACATGGATTGGTCGTGGCGCAGAAGTCAATGGCTGAAAATCAACGAAAAAAAGAATAGGTTTTAAGTTTATGGCAGGTGGGAAAGGCGTGGCGTTTAGGGAGCAAAGGTGGCAATGTCCATGTAAGAAAAAAGAAAAAATCTGCTACCTTAGAGATTTTCTAAATTGTGAAGAGGGACCAAATTATAATCTTTGAGAAGTATTGTTACTCTATGTGCCTCAGGAAGATATTGCAATATCAAAAACATGTATGTATGTAGTACATTTCGAAAGCGAAATATGAGAATAGAATATCAAGGACTGGCCTGCGTACAATCTATGAGTAATTACCGCAAGGAGAATAAGAAGAATAGCAATAGACAGAATAGATCATCATAGAAGAATCCGGGCAACACCGTCCTAAAGAGACACAGAGCTGGCGTGAAGAGGAAGAAGAAGATGGAGAAGAAGAGGGTGAAGAAGAAGAAGAAGACAAAGAAGAAGAAGAAGAAGAGGAAATTAACCGATTTAAAATCTTACACTGTAGTTATCTTGAGGATTGAACGTTATAAACTTAAAGCAATGTAGACTCTTGGGTTTTATCATAATGACCTTTATTTCTATAGAGTGTCTGTTGAGATTTAGTCGTAATGGCCTTTGACCTACAAACTTGATCGTGATTTCTTAAATTAAGTAACCTTGCTTTCATCCTAAACATAAGATGAATACTAATTTGCTGTGCTGAGGTTCATTTCGTTCTTTTTTTACTTCAATACAATGCTCAACAGCAGCATTGTTTTTTTTTTCTTCATGTCATTCTCTTTCTCATTCTTCTTCTCTTCATTGCTTTATCCTCTCTCCTTATTTTGACTTTTTTCATCTCTATCTAGATCTAGGGGTGGGCAGGCCAGGCTTCTCAGTTAACCATTGCCTAGGAATTTCTGGAGTAGCGTCTCGTCTCGTGCTGTGCTGAACAAGGGACGAAAGAATTAGCTAGTACGCACATCAACTTTAACTGATAGCCCCAGTCATGGCGACATTCATTTTGGAATATTGGGCGAAGTATTAACAAACTGAAGAGTGAAAGTGCCAGGTCCTGTTCTTTGGTTTTGTTTTTTTTTGCCTCACCAAGAAATGCACTTTGTTCGACCTGCGTGGCATCGCCAACCGGAGCTAGGGCAAGTAGAAAAGTCAACCGCCCCATCTGCACTTTCTACCTAACCACCAGTCTACATAGGTATCATCATGTCTCACCGTCACATCTGTTCGGATCTTCTTTGCTGACTTGGTACCCAGGTTTACAGGAGCACTCGTAAGAACCCTCTAAGTTGGTGCATATCTGGTCACAGGGTTGCATAACCTTGCACTCGTCAATATCTGAAAGGCAGGTATTATTTAGGTATAATTTTACCTAACGAATGTGAGTCTCTTATCTAAAATTACTTAGGTTTCATAAACAGTGTTAAGTAACGAATGCAGGTCCCTTATGTAGAATTACTTTAGTATTATAAATAATATTACCTAACGAATGCAGGTTTCTTATGTAGAATTACTTAGGTATCACAAATAAATACGTCCTGTCTGAAGCGGCTGATAATGATAATCTGCTCAGATGTTGAGAGTGACTGAACCATATTCTTTTCTCACGTGCAGTCTGTGTTGTTCTGTGTCACGATTTCTTTTCATTACAATAAGGATGATGATAACGACGACTGCGTCGGAAATTATGAAAGACAACGACGACGATGATGATGATGGTGATGATGATGATGACAGGATACTCGTACTCTGTCTTGACACCAGGGCGATCACACGGTACCAAATATGTTCTGTCTTGAGTGTGGTAAAGGTGATGTGCTGATAATAACAGTGGTGATGATGATGATGATGATGATGATGATGACGATGATGATGATGGTGATGATGATGATGACAGGATACCCGCACTATGTCTTGACACCGGGGCGATCACACGGTACCAAATATTTACTGTCTTGAAAGTGGTAATGATCATGTCCTGATAATAACCGTGGTGGTGGTGGTGGTGGTGGTGGTGGCGATGGCGCTGATTGCGATGGCTGTGGCAGTGATGATGGTGATGATGGACATGATGAATAACATAATGATAATTATGTGGGGGTTGCCATCCTGATAAGAATAATGGTATAGGTGGTGGTGGTGGTGGTGGTGGTGGTGGTAGTGACAGAGTTGATGATGATGATAATGATAATGGTGATGATGGTGGTAGTGATGATGGTTGACACTTTTACAAATGTAAGTAGTATTATTAATATGCAACCAGTACTCAGACTGCGCTGGCTTAGTAAGTTCATCAGTAGCCACTTTGTGCACAGTACATTACCACATCAAGTTCCATTGGATACTTTACCGACGCAGTTGTCTGAGTCTGTTTCACTGACTTTAAACCCTGGATAGCAAGAGCAGGTATAGCTTCCATCCACGTTAGTGCAAATATGATCGCAGGGGTTTTGCTCTTTGCACTCGTTAATATCTGCAACGAAAAGATTTTTTAAAATGCTATTAATATTAAAATAGAGAATGTTTACACATTTCAACGTATTGTATCTATAGCATCATTATAGCTATAGCATCTGACTCAGTTAACAGTTGGTAGCGATTAAGCTGTAAGGTTCCATTTCAATTATAATAATGAGATTCATAAATCTCGTATCTAAGTTAATGCCAGTTTACACAAATTCACATTATTATTACCCTAGCAAGTTAGATCACTTTCTCAACTCCTTGGGAAGATATAAAATGCTGCTGCCATTTTAGAGGCGCTTATCACTACCTTTCTGATAATATCTTTCTCTGCCTATAGCCAGTTACCCGTTTTACAAACGGGTGGACTGAGAATAATGTGGATGAAATGCTTTCCCATAGCATTTAGAACACGACTGTGGTTGGGAATCGAGCTCACGACCTTTAGATCTTGAGTTCAACGCCACAACCTTTGGCCACGCTGCTCTAATAATAGCTAGTTGTATGGAACATTAGTGTTACGTTAAAAAGAGTCGTCCTATGGACTTATTATCCAAGAAAGGACACTCGTCAGTGAACCTGACTACAAATGTGTGGCCGCATGGGAAAAAACCGTCGGATCTCGCCATGGGTAATTTTGAGCTAGGGCCTTGAAAAGTCAAATTTCGACTTCCTGGGCCAAACTGAGATTTCTGCGGAATCAGATAGTTCATTTATTTATTTTTCCATTTCATGTAAATTTAGTTGATGAAAATGAGGTTTAAATGTTGTATTTTAGTGTTTTAATGATGCATCCTTCGCCCAAAGGCATGGTTAAAAAGATTTTAATCTCAATTTTCTCAGTATCTGTATATGACAAGGTAAGTTTACAAATTTGTCCATAACTAATAAAGATATTGACCTCAAATAACGTGCAAAATGTTCACTTATGAATAGGAGTCAATATTCTATCAATAACTCAAGTTTCTTATCTGGAAAGATGTGAAGGGTTTTCCCTTGCATCCACACAAAGTACCTTGAGTTTTTTTTAATGAGCTTTGGAGTTTTCATTTGTGTGCTAGGGAAACCGATAACTCTGTTTATGCCCCTTAATCCAGTCGGTCATCACTTAAAAATTCAATGAGACCTCTTTATTTTATGGAGCATTATCTGTAGGTTTAAAAATGTTGTAGGGTTGGGGAGGGGAGGGGAAGGGAGAGGTGGTAAGACTTCATCATCTTATTACCTTCACACTTGGTGGGATCCTCCGCACTGACTTTGTAACCTTGTTTGCAAGAGCACACGAAGCTGCCCTCAGTGTTAGTACAAGTATGATCACAGGTTGTAGGGATCTTGCATTCGTTTTTGTCTGAAATCATTTCAAAGAGAGCATCATTTCAAAGAGAGCATCATTTCAAAGAGAGCATCATTTCAAAGAAATAAAATATGCTGAGAAGGTTGTTCCCGACGCATATTGTATTACTGTGCTAACTTTCAGTTTTAAGACTGTATCGCAATCAGCTTTAGTAAAGCCACTTATCTGTGATCCATTTCTTGTTTCATCAAAACATTTTCAGATACCATGCATTATTGAAGTTGCCAACAACGCCTTTTAAATTATAGCATTTTCTGCTCCACTGTTGCTTGTCCATGCTCTTGCAAGGAACGCATAAACATGGGCATCCGTGTTTTTTTTTTTAAGAAATGGGGGGCTTAATTAAAAGACATTATAGGACTGTTTGTGTAGAAGGCTTGATTTCATAGATCACACCACGGGACGTGACACCACGTGAGGCTAAATATGATTATAGCGAGGCCATGTCCAACTACAGTAGACCACTCTCATTTATAATGCAAGCACGATCATCCGGGCATTGTATGCCACAACTCCAACAATGATTAGTTCCGCTCTCGGATATTTCATTGTCAGAGGAATATGATTGGCTGATATAGTCTGGTATATTTGGGCTGACGTATATTTTACTTTCAGATGCGAGATTTGATAAAGCAATCACAATACTATTTATGTCTACATTCTGCTTAAACCGGAAGCAAGCTTTGAGGTTGACTAATTAGAAATGGTCAATTTCTTTCAAGAATCAAGATTCAAGATTCACTATTCAAGCTTCAAGAAAGTTTATTTTCTCATGACAACATAACATATAAGCATGAAAAAAATTATTATAAAATAGGCTACTAAACAAAAATCAATAGCATAAACAAATAACAATGACAATGGCAGATATCAATTAACAAACCAACACAAGTCCCCCCGGAGAGCACTGCATTTTATATATAGGCCTATATTAAGCAAGAAATCGAAGTAGGCTGATACTATCTAAAGGTCTTCATTCCTTGTTTCATCTCTTCATTTAATGTGGGCAGTGCAGGATTTAGACTTGGCCGTATGCATAATCCCTACGTTAGTTAGCGCTCTGCGGAACCACGGGAAACTCCCAAAACATTAGTAGTGCCCACTGTAGTTAACGCAGTACGTTAATTAACGTACGGATTATGCATACCGCTATGGTGAGGCCCCAAGTCAAGTAAAAGTGTAAATGCCCATTGTTGAAAGTTTTCCCCGCATTACCGGCCAAAAAATTAAAAACTGTAGCTTTCGTTTCGGCTGCATAGCGGCTAAACTAAACTGGTGAAAAGAATCAGATGAATTAGTCTAGTCTACGTAGCAATATAAAAAAAAAAATCAACACAATGCCAGTAAATAGAAAAATGCTTTCCCATGGCACTTACAACTCGACCGTGGCTGGGAATCAAACTCACGACTTTAGATCTTGAGTCCAACGCCGCAACCGTTCGGCCACGCTGTTCTGATAATAGCTAGTCATCTGGGCTATTAGTATTACGAAAATAATCGTCCTTTGGACATAGTATCCAAGAAAGGACAATGGGCAATACACCTGACTACAAGTTACATTGAGTTTGTAGAATGAGCTTCGGAGTTTTCTATTACCCCTGCGAATTGTGAGACCCTAAGCTGTAACTTGTTTAACGTATGTCTAGATCCGGCTTTCTGTGGCTTAGATATTGTAAGCCTATAGGTCACCTACCCTTAGAGGGAGAGAGACACACAGAGAAAGACAGAGAGAGGGAGACAGAGAGACAGAGAGATGCCATTCAGTAAATGTGTCAGTTATGCACTCTTTTTTTTCCTTGCCTTTTTTCTTTTTCCTTTTTTATTCATTCTGAATTGTTGAATTTATTGTTATGTGGTTGGCTTTTGCCTAAATAAACAATCTCTTAAATCCAGTATTAACTGTTTAACACTAACCTGTCTGACCGATCGTCTATATTTGGTCGGGTCTGTTATGCTGATTGTATGATCCCTTAAACTTCATTAACTGCTAAACATCATTATTGTTTCGCCTTACCCACACATTTGGTCGGATCTGTGGCACTGAGCTGATACCCAGATTTGCACGAGCACTGGAAGCTGCCGGGAACGTTGGTACAAATCTGGTCACATGGTTGTTTGTCACATTCATTGATATCTGAGAAAACATGGGATGGAGTGGGATGTCATCAATAGATATTTGGTGAAGGATATAATATGTGCTATTACAAGTGATAGCCGGAAGTGATAACTTGACATCATGGCGGCAATCATCTACGGTTTCAGTTTGTTAGTGGAACAGTTAACCAACGGCCATGCGTTGGAGGAGGATGTGGCAAGAATCAAGCATTGTATGTATGCTAATGAATGACGCAAAGATATAAGTACAGCAAACACCGCTCATAAGTCAGTGCCTTAATTTCTTGCTCTTCAGCTTAGTCGCAGCCATCTTGGCTTGCCTAGAGATGATATTGCATTTGCTAAGGACTGCCATTTTCGCACAGATGCAGGGACCAACCTACGCAGCCCCAGAGCGTGTAATTATGACGTCATAACTGCCAGGGCATAGTGTATGTACTGTAAATCAAAAACAACAGTGCACTTCTGTGTTGTTGTTAAGTGTACACCCCGAAGCCACTTAAATAAGCTACTTGATTCGGTCACTCATTTATCTCTATATTTCTCTATTGAAAAAATATTCATCTTTACCGTCACACTTGGTCCCGTCTGTTTTGCTGACTAGGTAGCCCGCTTTACACAAACAAATGAAGCCACCTTGTGTGTTCTTGCAAATCTGTTCGCATGACGAGGCAATATCGCATTCATCGATATCTGAAATGATTTAAGGTATGTTGCTGATCTTGCTTAGTTTATGAATAGATTCATGTATGTATCAGAAACGTCAACGTAAAGTACTCTGGTGAAATATGTTTGTGCTGTACCTGCATTTGCTAACACTATATCATCCTCTGCCAGCCTGCACCCACAATTCCTGCCAAACCAAGACAATTCCATAAGGGTGGAAGTGAGTCCTCCTTGCAATTTTACCAAAAATGCAATGGACTTCGATCAATCGCAGTCTGGATGGTCACAACTTCTGCTTAATCTCAATATTTTCCAAATATATAATAAAATGCTATTTTTCTATAGAAATGTCAGTGGATAATCGCAGCTCCTTTTAACCGCAATTTATTATCCTCTCGAGGAGCTGCTAAGCGGAGCTGACTCTACTTTGATTTGAAAAATTATGCAGAATTTTTCTCTACAAGGTTTACTATTCATCGCTCTTTTCTCTACTATCTAACTTGAGCGATATGTATTGTTGTAGAATATCTCCATCTTCCCTCCTTCCCCTGCTAATGTCAAAGAAAATCTATTCCCTGTCCTCCATTCCACCCCTCCCCCGTCTAATTTAGCCATTACTGCTGTATAAGTGCTACTTCCACGAGGGGATCTGGTTTTCATGAAGTTGGAGAGTAGTAAAAATTACTTCCCGCCAAAAAAAAATGCTCTATTCAAAAAGTTTGTCATTAATTTTTTTTTAATGTGTAGGACGCAATAACCCTAAAAAAACCGCAACTGCTATGATTTCTAGTTCAAACACAACGTTAATTGGACATTCTCGATTATAGTATGTTTCTCTATCTGTTGAAAAAGATTAGCCAGATATGTTGTATCCGCAGTCTTCGGGTTACTCTAGAATTATGCCCTCATACCCACACTAGAAAACCATAATTAGATCCTCGCTAAAAACCACTTATACCGCATTTAAAAGAGATACTGAAACAAAACTTGAGCCTTTGTCTGAAAAAGCCACGGCGATGCTGAGAATGTGAAGAGAGGGTAAGGGGTCCGTGTGACCGTAGACTCACCCACACACACACTCGGGTCCAGTTCGCTGACTCTGTAACCATCTGCACAGTAGCACCTGTCGCTGCCTGGTGTGTTCTCACAAAGGCGTTGACCACACAGGGGTAACAAAGTACCACATTCGGATTCACCAGTACATTCATCAATATCTGAAGTTGTTAGATTATAAAGTATATTNAGGGGGGAACGGGGTAGGGATCAGTGAGGTGGAGTCAAATGCGGTTGAAATAGTTAGACAGGACGTCGTTAATAACTATCATACTGACAATATGTCTTTGAGTAAGGCAAAATGATGCTTAAGTCGCTGCTGGCTAACCTAAGTTAAAGGTATAGCATGAAAGCTTGCTATGTGTATTTTGCTTAGGTGAAGAAAAGTTCTGACCTAGCATTCTTTTCGGCTCTTGTGGCCTGAGATACATTTATTTGCTTAAAGAGGCAAAGGGACACCCTCATGCAATGCACAAAAAAAAAAAAAATGAGAAGGACATTGTTATATTACATGAGTATGTTCCTTTTAATGCCATTTAAAAAAAAAAACAACCTCTAATTCGTTCAGAATTGCTGATCATTTGCTGAAATAAGAATGAAAAGCAGTGTTTATGTATGGAGTACTGAGTGTATTCTCGATCTCCACAGCAAATACAAATTCGATATATGATGAGCCTGCTCATCTTTAGAGCCTTATACTTATATCTCAGTAGCTCATATTCTAGCAACAAAAGCTTCATTTTGACTATATAGGTATATGCATTTTAGTTCACTTGTTTACGTATTAATGGAACATCATTCTTGCCTTGCACCAAGAACGCAACTATATCTATGGTGTGTTCCCCTGGTCAGGATCAAGCAATTGTTAGGCATTCGTTCCTCACCTTCCTTGCGTCTGCACTAAAATGTTGCTTTCTTTCTTTTCCTTCTTTCCATCCCTCTGTTTCTCTGTCTGTCTGTCTCTCTCTGTCTGTCTGTCTCTCTCTGTCTTTCTGTCTCTCTGTCTCTGTCTCGGTCTCTCTGTCTCTGTCTCTCTCTGTCTCTATCTCTCTCTCTCCCTCTCTCTCTTTCTCTCCTTCTCTCTCTCTATCTCTCTTTTCCTTTCTTTCCCCAAAAATTTCGGACGTCCTATATTTCCTTGGGACCATTTTGTCCGTGGACATCAGGCTGCAGAAAGAATAGCCCCACTATTAGGTCTGTGAAGACCTCATTACATTATGTTCACCACTTTGATTTATGATCTTACCAATGCATTTGCTGTCATCCGTGGGATCAACAATGAATCCTGGTTTACATGAACAGGTGTAGCCACCTACATGATTGGTGCAGACCTGCTGGCAGTTATTTCCCTCTTCACATTCGTTTATGTCTGCAAAAAATAGGTAGAACGTTTCACTTATTGGCGTAACTAATGTTATTGTTGCTGTTGTTGCTGCTGTTGTTGTTGTTGTTGTTGTTGTTGTTGTCGTCGTCGTCGTCGTCGTCGTCGTTGCTTTTTTCAGCTATTGCTGTTATTGTTGTTGTTCGTGGTGGTGGTGATAATGTAGGTGAAAGTGTTGGTGAAGACCGTGCTGTCGCTGATCTTGCTAGTATCGATGTTGTTGTTGTTGGTGGTGGTGGTTTTGCCAGTGCTGGATATTTGGTAATGATAAAGGTGGTGTTAGTAATATTGTGAATGCTGGTTGCTGTTGGTAATGAAGGTGTTTTTATCAGTGATGGTAATGTCATTGCTGTTAATGTCGTTGTGACCCTTCAAACAAAAAGCTTGGTAATCGAAAACGTCATGAACACTTCGGTATCACCTTAATGTTTCACTTAAAATTATCATTGTGTCATAGACTATATAAGTTAGGCCCAAGTCTTTACTGTGGTAGAATCAGTTGCTTGATTGTATATAACGTGTATTCTACAGTCTGTCAAACTAAGACAACATAGGTGATTCAGCAATGCCACAAGTAATCGTAGAATGTTAAAGGGACAGGGGTAGTTTGCTTCACAGCTCAATAAGTCCACATTACTTTTTCATAAAATTTAAACATGGTAGGCTACAATTTTCTTTTCGCCTTACAGTTTCTGAAAAAACCTTACAGCAATGTCGGGATTTACATTCTGTGTAGGCTGTCATGCTTGTTGCGTGACGTCAAAAAGCGAGAAAGGCTTGCAGGCATTTACGCATACATCTTCACTAGACTAATCATCTCCAAACTTTTTTCACTCTATGACCTCACGCAGCACGTTAAATGGTCGTGTTCAGAGGGTGAAAATCCCGACGTTCCAGTGATGTACTCTTAGAAATGGTCAGGGGGAAGAAAAATGTACGCGGTGTAAAAGTTTTGACAAAATAAAGTGGGTTTTTAGGCTGTGAAGCAAATATCTACACCTGCCCTTTTATTCCCTTTTTTGAGGTTCCTTTGCAGTATAATTTATGGTGTAACATGTCATGAAAAGTGCAGTGAAATATAAACGAAAAATTGCATATATCAAAGTGCTAGATAGTGTATTTTTTAAAATGCCTACTACCTTTTTAATGTGTCAAGTTTCTTTCAAACGTTTTTGAAGATACAATAATGAATATTTGCTGGAACATTTCTTTTTCAGTTTTCTTGATTTCGTACCAAACGATGTAAAGTCCATTGATAATTAAATAATAAAGGGTTATAATATATTATTTCTTTGAATGAAGAGCACATAAAACTTATCATTTGATTATTTATGAATGGATTTCATTTATTTTAGTTCAAAACCAAGAAAATTGACAAAATAATGCACTAGAGAAATTATATTATTGTATCGCAAGAATTTTTGGAAAAAAAACAGCTTGACATAACTGAATGGTTATTAAGTTATTCAAATATGCACTGGTCGGCACTTTGGTGTGAATATTTCATACCAATTTCATTATACTTGGCATAACATCTCACGCACCAAAGTATTTGCAATGCAGTCTCTGAGAAAAGGTTTAAGTCTCCTTAATATGTCATCAATAGAGCTTGCCTGCATATACGCCTGTCTTTCTCCATGTTCATCAGCATTCCATCCTCTTTGTCCTACAAATTGTGTTTCCGTCTTATTATTGTCATCCATTCATCTATTTGTTTCACTATCTCTTCGTCCATCTGTCTATTTGACTCTCTATTTATCTGAATTTCTAATTCCCCCTATATCCATTCCTGCTGATTTTTTATTCTTCTTCCGCCTCGTCATAATGATCTTTCTACATGTATCTAGGTCAAAACTTCTTACCGACACATTTCTTTGAATCTGTGGGGTCAACTTTATAGCCGGGCTTGCAGGAACACTTGAATCCATCCTGGGTATTGGTGCAGATGTGCTGGCAAGGTTTATTCTTGCAGAGGTCAATGGCTGGAATGACAAGGAAAAAAAAAATTTTCTATGACCGGCCCATCCATCCTTCTATCCATCCATCCATCCATCCATTAGTCATCCAGTCACTACTTCCGTTCATCTCTCAAAAGTCAGTTGGTCAGTCAATCATCCTCAGTTGGCCAATCCATCTTTTCACTAATCATCAATCAATCACTTAGTCACTACAACAAGCATCAATATGCAAAGTTTAACTAAACTCTAAATTTCCTTGTGGTCTAAATACCCAGCCTAGGGACAGAAATCGTTGGAAGAAACCGTGTATGGTCTAAATAAAGGAACAACAGTGATATAAGGAGTTGTCTAAATCTTTCTGCTTAATCCAAATTCCAGTATGGTATGAAAAAGGGCGATTAATTAGACTAATCGAGTTAAGCGTTATCGTTTCTTTACTAATAATAAAACTAATAATAATAATACTAGTAATAATAATAATATATTATATTATATTATATTATATTATATTATATTATATTATATTATTATAGTATAGCAGTACAGTATATAGTACATATTATTATATGTTTTGGCTTTTAGATTATAATGATTATTATTTTCTATTCTTTCTTGAATAATTCATATAGCCAGCAGAAATGTGTTTCGCCATCCGAATCTGAGCCAATTAAAAAAACAAGAGAGGAAAAAAAACGAAAAAAAAAACTAGTAATAATAATGCTAGTAATACTACTTCTAATAATAATAATACTAATAATAATTTTTTTTAAAATGTATCTTGAAAATGTCAGCATTAGGCAAAAAAGAAGATTACAAAGGAAACAAAATTGACGGAAGAAGTGATCTAAATCTCCCCACTTAGTCCAAATTCCGGGATGGTATGAAAAAGAACTATTAATCAGATGGTTCGAATTAAGCTAGCCGTTTGTTTACTAACATTAATTCAAAAACAAACAAACAAATAAACAAACACATTTTTGTGAAAAATGTCAAGATTAGGCCAAAAGGGCAATTTAAAATAGAACAATAGTGACGAAAGGAG
>JAWQUT010000161.1:1168269-1179524 GCA_033807755.1 Ellobium chinense
AACGTACAAAATGCATATATATAAACCAGAAAGTTGGAACACAAATGTCGTGGGGCATTAATCTAACGGGTCAAGAGTAGATATCTGCTCAAAGCCTAAAAAAAAAATTCCACTTTCTTTTTTTTTTCTAAATGTTAAATCATGTACATTTTACTTCCGCCTGCCCAGTTCTGAGAAACACCGCTGGAATGTCTGGATTTTCACCCTCTGTTCGCGCCGCATTTGCACGTGCTGTGTGACTTTATAAAGCGGAAAGAATTAGCAGACGATGGGTGCAAAAATGCATGCGTGAGCTGTCTCGACCAATCGTCTACCAGCCAAACTCGCTTTTTGACGTCAAACAGCACAAGTACTGTGTGTGTGTGTGTGTGTGTGTGTGTGTGTGTGTGTGTGTGTGTATAAAAGGAGAAGGATTCCAAAGATATGTGATGTTCTGATGACTAATTTAGACAGGTAGTGGCGAGACCAAAGTCTGGTGTGTAATAATAATATACTTGTGCAGCGACGAAACACCATATAATCATCATTTGGCCATAAGATTTAAATGATGTTTTGTCGTTGCAGGGACAGTTTACTAGAACCTCAAGACAGACTTCATATTCCAAAATTCTTTGCTTCCTCGGCGCCAAGCACCGATCCATTGCTTTTGTTAATATAGAGCTATTTACTACTGCCACACATGCCTGTGGTTCGTGACCACCAGCCACTCCCTGATTGGATATTCCATTGTTTTCCAACCAGCGCCACCGTCTTCTACCAATCAGCGTGCTGCGTTGGTCGGCGCCGCCAACCATGACCGTAACCTGTAACCTGTAGTATTCAATTTATCTCACGAACAGGGTTGCCAGACTTGGCTCTTTCGGAGCCAAACACCATTTATTTGGCTTCTTTTGAATGTCTTTGGCTCCCAAATAACTGACAGGGTCTCTGGTCCTTTTTTGACCAAACAGTCTTCTGGTCACAACTGATTAATTTTCTATACAAAATGTACCTTAACTTCTCGAAGACTGTTTGGTATTTTAAATGACTGGGATTTTGTCATAACTGACTGCTGAACACAAATCCAAGAACGACCTCTGTGTTTATTTAACAATCATTTCTTACTATGTTGCTCCACTGAATGTAGAAAGGTTTATGATAACAATAAAATCCACGTATATCTAACAGATAAACAGTTATGTCGTAAATTTTTGTCGTAAATTTTTGTCGAACAACAAATTCTGACCCCAGTAGGAGCTTTACAGACATGGTTTGGCCTTTTTGTGTGTGGCTCTTTTTCATGTCATGCGATTTGGCTACAGCTCGAAAAAAAAAGCAACCTGAAATTCGTTCGTGGGGTTTCTGCTGTATTCTGTTTCCTCAAACGTATTGGACAAGGATGAGACATACCTCTGCATTTTCCATTTCCCGCTGGGTTGCGCTGAAATCCGGGAGGACACTTCGAAGTAGCTTTAAGGAGAAGAGAAAACTAGACAATAATCTGTAAACGTTGGAAGTGGAACGAACAACAGGTCAACAAACACAGGCGACAGTTCAATGAAAATGGAGTAACAATTCGTAACATACAGTGGAAAAGATAGAAAAAGTAGTCGTTGTTGTAGTGATGGTCATAGTAGTAGTAGTAGCAGCAGTAGTAGTAGTAGTAGCAGTGGTGGTGGTAGTGCTGGTGGTGGTGGTGGTGGTGGTGGTGGTAGTAGTAGTGGTAGCAGTGACAGTAGCACTAGTAGTAGTAATAGAAATAGTAGTCGTTGTTGTAGTGATGGTCAAAGTAGAAGTAGCAGTAGTAGTTGTAGTGATGTAGTGGTGACAGAGTAGTTGTGGTAGTATCAGATGTAGGTAGCAGCAGTAGTAGTAGTAGTGGTAATAGTAGTAGAATAGAGAAGTCATTAGTAGTAGTAATAGAGTAGTAATAGTAGAAATAGTAGTAGTAGTACTAGCAGAAGCAACAGCAGCTGCTGAAGTAGTAATAGGAATAGTAGTAGTAATAATAAAAACAGTAGAATATTTGTAGTAGCAGTAGTAGCATTAGAAGTGTAAGAAGCAGGTTAATACTTACAATCACATTTACTTGGGTCGATTTCATTCATGATGAAACCTTGTCTACATTTACATTCATAGCTCCCGTAGCTGTTAACACACGCTTGCTGACAGGGGGGATACGTGAAGTTGCCGCACTCGTCGATATCTAACAAGAGAAACCAAGCAGCCAAGAATTTTAAAAAAAAAAGGTAGAAGCACCAACCCCTGCAAATGACGTGACTAGCAGACATCCCCCTAGTAAAGGTGGGCGTTAGCAGATATTTTCAGATATCTATCAAGATAAGTGCTCACGGCTTGAATATCGTAGGTTTGTAACGTCATTTTTCAACTCGTGTGATGTAGGCTCTCCTCGATCCAACTGGCGAAGGCCATTCCCCGCCCCCCCTTTTTTTCTTCGCATACGTTAAAAAAATTAACTTCAGTTCAAAAGTAATTATAATCGTTGATGTATTTGCACTTTTAATAATCATAATTATCTTCTCTCTCATGACATGAAGCGATCATACGATCATAAACTGTGACAGTAAATTTTACAATCGTGTCCGCGTTATCTTCTCTATGACATCAGTTCCCTGCCTTTGAAAACAGACACTCTGAGGGAACTGATATTATCAGTTACAGAACTCTGACAGAGGTACAGTATTTGAGTGCCAGCTTGCTCAAAAGTGGGTATGCCATTTCGTTTTCTTTCCAAAACTTGACATCTTCACCATTTTAATACAAATTATTTCTTCAAAGAGAAAGAAAAATAAAGAAACGACAATACAAATTATAATTAATTGTCTTACTGAGTATCTATTAAGGAAATGGCAAAAACCGAGTACTCGCTACCGGAGCCAAATATCTAGAGCACTCAGTATCGATATCTAGTAGGCCCCCTCTACCCCCTAGGTCGCTATGTAAATACATTTACGACTTTTATTTACCCCGTGTAGGAAAACTGGTTTAGACATTCATACAATGTTATACATCTCATTCATAATACACACACAGAGCAATACACATCATATATGTAAATACATGATATTACAATTGAAATACTTTACAAAGTAAACTACATTGTTTTTCACCTGTATATACAGTATATAACGCACAGAATCATTCTTGTTGACCGCGTGCTCCTATGAACTAATCGCTGCTGTTTGAGAGTATAAGTCTCCTGTCCGATGATGGCGTGCTGCCATATCAGAGAAATAACTATGAGTGCTAAATTCTGTAGGGTGTTTTTTTTGTGTGTGTGTTGGTCCTGCTGAAAACTACAGGACAAGGAAGAGTTTTGGGGAGGGTGAGAGATGACCCAAGGGCACGTAGAAACTAATCTGTAATTGTATTTTTGCTGTTCATGTTGTCGTTGATTAAACAAAAAAAGAGCACCAAAGCTTGAGATTGGGATTATTATCTTGCGCTGTGTAGTAGAGTTCTTTCTCCTCTTCTAAAAAACTCATTCAAATGATATTATTATGAGAACCGAATGTGAGTGAGACGACATCACTATCTCCCAAGCAACTGTGGATTACTCAGGTCGATGAATGATAGACATCTCTTACCTTTACACCCAGATGGGGTCTGGGTCGTTCCGCTGCTGCACGTGCCACCGCCGCCACCGACAGCTATAAAAATAAGATTTCAAAAAATCTGGTGGTTGAGTTTCAATCTTTAAATGAACTTATGCAGAACATGTTCAAATCAGAAAAGATTCTTCTTCCTCTGTCTCCTTCTTTTTCTTCTTCTTCTTCTTCTTCTTCTTCTTCTTCTTCTTCTTCTTCTTCTTCTTCTGTCTGCTTCTTCTTCTTCTTTTCCTTCGTGTCTCCTTCTTCTTCTTTTTCTCCTTCTTCTTCTTCTTCTGTGTCCTCCTTCCTCATCTTCTTTTTCTTCCTCTTCATTTTCTCCTCCTACTTCTACTTTTCTTGCCATGTCTTCAGCTTGGTTCTGTTGCTACATCTGACGTCCTCTGTTGGTTTAAGAGGGAGCCCATACAGCTTGGTAAAAAAAAACTGTATTATCGTACCCGTTCCGGGAGTTACACTGTGTCAAGCAATGTGTGGTGTTAAATTATCTGATGAGACAACTATAGAGCTAACCATTACTGCAGGCCTACTATTGCTTTTGATGCACATTCACGTTAATGTGATATCTTTGTGCTATGGTGCACTAAGGAAAAGGAAAGCACAAACATGTTTTCTCACAAAGGATATGTAAGAGCTAGAAGATGTACTGAATACCTTATTCAAACTTATTTTATCGAGAGCTCTGTTAAGATCTTGATACACATACTTTGACATTGAGTCTCATCCAGTTCCTAGCCACCTAAGTTTGGCGCATTAATGGAAGGAGTAAAATAGCTCATATTTATCTAGAAACAAGAAAGAGCAACAACAAGTCTGAAGTTTAACAAAACTATAACAAACGTTACTTACGGTCGCACTTGGTAGGATCATTTTCGTTCATGACGTACCCATCCTTACAGTAGCATTCAAAACTGCCTTGACTGTTTTTGCAGATATGCTCACATGGATTCCTGTGACATTCATCGATATCTGTTGCAAACCAAAGTATTATGATTTTAGTGGTACATGTACACAATGTTGAAAACATGAAAGTCATAGCGGCATTGGCAAGAAAAGAGTATCTGGCACCCTGTGTAGTATCTTTAATCATTATTCATTGTCAACCCAATCCTGGTTTTATCATCAATGTTGACTGTAAATCAATCCAGGTTTGGGGGAGAAGACACAAGTATGGTCAGAAGACGTTAGAAGCCAGGGGCTAAGAATCCACATAGTCAAATAATCACTGATTACCAGCCGAAAATGCTGTTGGTCGACCTTGGCCTTCGTGGCAAGTTTACAAGAACACCACCGAATCCTATTTATTTGCTCTTTGTCAGGCCTATTCTTACTTTGACCCACGTTCAGAACCTCATATCCCTCAAATTTTCTCTGTTCTATTCACTGATTAAAGGGATAAAGAAGAACCTGGACACTCCTACATCCAAATGTGGAGTGGCCTTACGAAAAAACTCAACGAAAACAAGGAGATTTCACCGGCTTGTCAAGAAATGCTCCTAATCAAGGTCTCCACTTGATTTGTGGTACTGTCACCTACTGCGGTTTAATGTGATGCGGAACAAAAATAACACACTGATAAAACGAGACACAATTCTATAGCATTTAGTGAGATTCATTATTATTATCAAGGGCCTCTTTATTCGACAATAATTAACACTGTTGCTGACAAGTGGCATGCCTTCAGTCACAAGTTTATGACCACTTTTATTTTTCGCTCACTTTAGAAATGAATCCACACTTACAGAAAGCCACATGAATAGTCTCGCCACACACATACCTCCGTTCACAAGCCCAGTGCTGGTGTTGCCAGGTTGCCTATTTTGTAGCGCAATGTAGCTGGTTCCCAAAATCTTTGGTTGGGGTAGATTTTTTTTTTATATGACGGGAGATTTTTGGCTTTATAAAACATACGAACAAGCTTATTAAATAAACATAAATTCTTCTTGGGATATAACATGAATGACAAAACGGTTTGAAAAAGTAATTCATTTGGCCCACTGTTTCCAAAACCGGCAAGGTTTGACGATGGCATCACCCAAGAACACAAACCTGTACAATCTGCAAACTAAATGCTGCAAAAACAGAAAAGTAAAAGTCAGTGCAAAGACTGAACCATTTTTGTACGTGTATAGTTTCCTGCTTTTTAGACTATAAAACAGCCAATGTTATTCCAGGAAATGCTCAGTGATCACAAGATGGACATAATCATTACAGTATTAACAACTCATCCACCAAGAAAAAGTAGCTCTGTATTATTAACAAAATCAATATGCAAAACAAAAGTTAAACCCGTTATATTCTTAACTAACTTCTACAATTTTGGAGCCATTACACCTTGGTGAGTGAAAATATACATGTATTTTTGTGCGATTGTGGCCCTGTAACTAATCTGTACTTTTTTTATGTCTTTTCAACCAACCTGTTTCTAACTACTCAAACTTTTGTTGTAGCTTTCCAGGAATTGCGATGATGCCTACGGATTTTTTAAAGTCCATACTCTGTGCTACAGTATCATACTGTGAACATCGAATGTGACTCTACGAACGGGTATCATAGCACTTTCGACTACTACCGCATGCATGACTATAAGTGACAAACTATGATTATCGTTTTGAGAAAGTCAGCCTTCGCTCCTGTTAGAAGCTCCAAGCGCAGAGTTTTTTTTTTTCATTTATAAGCCGCCTAGACTGAAGGATGCAGGAAGCAGCAATGTTACACCCAGCAGGAGAGATACTTTAGCGCCAACATTATTCTTCAACCCTGAACCTTCCTCCCCACTGCCCAAACCTCCTATACAAACCTCCAAAATTCACCATTGGTCCTGTCTCCTTATTTCATTTTTCTTTCCTTTTCTCTACCTTCTCCTACAACACTCTCCCCTCTCCCCTCCTTCTCTTTCTTCTTTTCCGTTCTCTCGTTTCCTCTTCGCTCCTGAGACTGCACCCCTCCACAGTTTGTCTCTCCCCTTCCGTCCTGTTTCTGCATAAGAGTGGGCTACCTAAAGGTGCCAGGACACACTTTTTAAGTAGGCTTTGGTCGTCATGGTCACAAACAGATGCATGTCTCATAATAATGTTTTGTTAAAGGCGCACAACAACAACAACAACAACAATAAACAACAATAACAACGAACCAAACAATCAAACAAACAAACAAACAAAGTGTCAGTTCATTCAAAACGGCACGAGTTAATCAAAACATATTTGTCCTCTTTTTTTTTTTTATTGTTACCTCGGCGTTGACGTCTCTTCAGGTCACGTGGATTACGATTTTTTACCTCAACACGGGTACACACTTTATGGGAAGTGACGTGACGATTTTGGAGCCAAACGTGCCTAGGTATTATATGCCTTTATACTTTCAGCCGCGGCTTCCACCATCCCCACCCATTCTACCTCCCCACTCTCTCCCTCCCCCAATCTCTATGTTACAAGGAAATTATAGATTAATTTACAGACTTTGTTACCAGAACGATGAAGAAAGAGATAAACAATATACCAGTGAAAGTATTTATCTAAGCTAACATTTGTATTGAGATATTCAAAACCCGGGATTCGCATTTTTTTTAAGGGACGGGAAGGAGGTGTGTTTCGCAAAGTCACTTTTGAATTTGCAATTTTGGCGAATGACAGATCTCCTTTACCTACTTTATCTACTGAGACTGTATCTTGTGTCCCTTAGAGATATTGCCCTGTTCGGAGATTAAAATCTTACCTACACATCCAGATGGGGTCTGTTCAAACCCGCTACCGCAAGTGCCACCAACAGCTGTGGGAAAATATACATCGAATTAACGGAAACCAGTAGTTGTCATGTCTCACTTCTCAAATTTTCCTTCCTGTAAAATCTGCTCAGATCAGAGAAGACTCTGGTCCTCTTCCAATTATCATTATGCTATCATTGGACTTCATCTGTATCTAGTATAAATCTGCTCTGTAAAATCATCTGAATACTAACAATATGATGAAACATATTTTGGTGCCATTATAGAGAAAGCACCAAGGAACAAAAGTATAGAAGAATCATCATAATCATATCATGTACTTGATCTCTGTCAAGTATAAAATTGTTTTGTAAAATCATCTAAATACTAACAGTAGAATGAAACATATTTTGGTGCAATTCATTAAGAAAGTCTGTGTTTCGCGAGAATCCAGTTTTAGTGAAAAGTCATAACTGGCTTTAGAGAAGATCTTATTTTCATGCACCGGGGATGATGATTTCCTTATGTGTGTATTATTGCATAAGTCAAGAGTAAAAACCGGAGTTATATTACAGGGCTCCCAATGAAAATAGCTGGCTTATCTTGGCACTAAAATTGTCAAACTGGCAACCCGACTTCGCATATATAGAAAAACATACTAAAATCGATAATGTCCAAATAATGAGGGGTAGTAACCGCAGTTGCTGTTTCCCATTTTATTTAGCCTTGTTGTGAGCCTGTTGAAAAAAAAATTAACTTAGTCTAGATCAATGTTTTTGTTCACACAAAAATGCAATTTTCTCCAGTCAAGCTCAACTTCCAAAATTCGCGAAATTTAAATTCTTGCGAAAAAAAACCACTTCTGTAATAATCGTGATATACTGGACTGAGTAATTCAGTGGGGAATATGGTATTTTAATTGGTGCCATCGACTTCCTTGACCCTGAAAACCTCAGTTTAGGCACCAAAAATATTATTCTAGACCCATTTATAAGAAAACTACAACCGCAGCGGTGGCCATCTTGGATTTGACCTAGTTTTAACACACTTTCAGATGTCAGATTTGAGTAGACTTATGCAGAATGTGTTCAAATCAGATAAGATTCTTCTTCTTCTTCTGTCCCCTTCTTTTTTTTTCTTCTTCTTTTTCTATCTCCTTGTTCTTCTTTTTCTTATTATTCTTATTCTTCTTCTCCTTCCTCTTCCTTTTCTTCTTCCTCTTTCTCTTCCTCTTCTCCTTCTCCTTCTTCTTTTCTTGTCATGTCTTCAACTTGGTTCTGTTGCTACATCTGACGGTCTTCTGTTGGTCTGAGAGGGAGCCCATACAGCTTGGTGAAAAAAAAAAACAACTGTACTATCGTACCCATTCGGGGAGTTTAACTGTGTCAAGCAATGTGTGGTGTTAAATTATCTGAATACTACCAACAATGTTATGAGACAACTATAGAGCTAACCATTACTGCAGGCCTACTATTGTGTTTGATGCACATTCACGTTAATGTGATATCTTTGTGCTATGGTGCACTAAGGACAAGGAAAGCACAAACATGTTTTCTTACAAAGGATATGTAAGAGTTAGAAGATGTACTGAATACCTTATTCAAAACTTATTTTATCGAGAGCTCTGTTAAGATCTTGATACACATACTTTTACATTGAGTCTCATCCAGTTTCTAGCTACCTAAGTTTGGCGCATCATTGGAATGAGTAAAATAGCTCAAATGTACCTAGAGAACAAGAGAGAGCAACAGCAAGTCTGAAGTTTAAAAAAAACATAACAAACGTTACTTACGGTCGCACTTGGTAGGATCATTTTCGTTCATGACGTACCCATCCTTACAGAAGCATTCGAAACTGCCTTGGCTGTTTTTGCACAGATGCTGACATGGATTGTTGAGACATTCGTCAATATCTGTTGCAAACCAAAGTATTATGATTTTAGTGGAACATGTACACAATGTTGAAAACATAAGAGTCATAGCGGCATTGGCAAGAAAAGAGTATCTGGCACCCTGTGTAGTGCATTTAATTACTATTCATTGTCAACCCAATCCTGGTTTTATTATCAATGTTGATTGTAAATCAATCCAGGTTTGGGGATGAAGACATAAGTATGGTCAGGAGACGTTAGAAGCCAGGGGCGAAGGATCCAAATAGTTAAATAATCACTGATTACCAGCCGAAAATGCCGTTGGTCGACCTTGGCCTTCGTGGCAAGTTAACAAGAACACTGCCGAATCCTATTTATTTGCTCTCTGTCAGGCCCATTCTTACTTTGACCCACGTTCAGAACCTGGTACCCCTCAAATTTTCTCTGCTTTAGTCACTGATTTAAGGGATAAAGGAGAACCGAGACACCCCTACAGCCAAATGTGGAGTGGCCTCACCCTCCCCCTCTCCCCAATCTCTATGTTATAATCAAATGATAGATTAATTTACAGACTTTGTTATCAGAATGATGAAGGAAGATATAAAATGCCAGTGAATTTATTTATCTAAGCTAACATTTGTATTGAGATATTCAAAACCCGGGCATCGCATATTTTTTAAGGGATGGAAAGGAGGCGTGTTTCGCAAAGTCACTTTTGAATTTGCAATTTTGGCGAATGACAGGTCTCTTTTACCTACTTTATCTACTGAGACTGTATCTTGTGTCCCTTAGAGATATTGCTCTGTTCGGAGATTAAAATCTTACCTACACATCCAGATGGGGTCTGTTCGAACCCGCTACCGCAAGTACCACCAACAGCTGTGGGAAAATAGACATCGAATTAATGGAAACCAGTAGTTGTCATGTCTCACTTCTCAAATTTTCCTTCCTGTAAAATCTGCTCAGATCAGAAAAGACTCTAGTCCCGTTCCAGTTATCATTATACTGTACTATCTTTGGTCTTCATCTGTATCTACTGCTCTGTAAAATCATCTGAATACTAACAAATTATGATGAATCATATTTTGGTGCCATTATAGAAGAAGCACCAAAGAACAAGAGCATAGAAGAAGCATCATAATCATATAATTAACTTGATCTGTGTCAAGTATAAAATTGTTTTGTAAAATCATCTAAATACTAGACTAACAGTAGAATGAAACATATTTTGGTGCAATTCAATAAGAAAGTCTGTGTTTCGCGAGGATCTAGTTTTAATGAAAAGTCAGAAATGGCTTTTAGAGAAGATCTTATTTTCACGTGCCGGGGAGTGCTAGGGGAGTGCTAGGGGAGTGCTAGGGGAGTGCTAGGGGAGTGCTAGGGGAGTGCCTCCTCTACACATTTTCGAAGTTTAGCCAGGTGGTAAGGCAGGTAATGCAGGCAAGATTTCCCTCCACATTTCTGAGAACGATTTCATGTGCTGAATAAAGGCGCAGTTGTTATTGATGCAAAAAAAAAAAAAAATTTGGACCGACGCAGCCACACAAAGAACAACCCCTCTCTGGGACTATCATAATGAATATATATATATATAGAGAGAGAGAGTGTGTACCTTGTCGCCTTTTGCTCAGTAGAGCAAGGAACGCTCTTCGAGAAATTCCGAGGCAATGATTTACTGAGTTAGCCTGCCTGTAGTTGTGTGCTGCACCAATGAAAGAAATAAAAGCATCTAGTCTAGATATTTGTTCACATCGAGAACTAACTTTGTGTGTTAACCAATTACAGGTCTGAAGGCGGACAAAAGAATGACAAGCGTTACTTACGGTCACACTTGGTAGCATCATTTTCGTTCATGACGAACCCAGCGTTACAGAAGCACTCATAGCTGCCTTGACTGTTTTTGCACACTTGCTGACATGGGTTATTGGCGCATTCATCGATATCTGTTGTAAAAACAGCTAAAAGATAAGTCAAAATGACAATGGCAAGAGTAGGATACCTTGTACCCGAAGGCCAAATATATTTTGCCTTCTCTCTACTCTTTTGTTTTCTTTCTTTGTTTCTGGGCCTAGCC
>JAWQUT010000161.1:1180590-1230241 GCA_033807755.1 Ellobium chinense
GGCATTTTCGGCTGGTAATCAGTGATTATTTGATTATGTGGATCCTTCGCCCCTGATTTAATGTGCACCAACAGGCAATCGTTGATAACTAGGCCTACTCGCCACGGTAAATCTGTTATATGGTCACTGGGAATATCCGATTTTCATATTTAAAGAGTTATGCATTAAAGAGCTAACTGGCCTAAATGCACACACTGCATACACAGACAGAGTAACCGCGGGCTGTAGTAGTCGGTGAAAATCGAAGCACTCAATGCTTGGCGGAGCCTACCAATAGACAACTTGCACAATTGCGTTTGTGAGATTACGAACGTGAAAATAACGAAAGGCAGTTGCGCAAATTGTCTGGGTAATGAATGCTTCAGTCAAAACCTCGGCTGGGATCAGTCCATCAAACACACAGACAGGAATCCCCGATTTTTCACATCACTAACAATGATGTCACTGCCCGAGACCACGTTTGTTGTTGTTGTTTTTTTTTTTCTGGCATGTCCGGCTACGTGTCATTCGCTGTGTTCTGGAAGTGGAAGTCTCCCAGTGGCGTTTCTAGACAACCTGGTAATAGCTAGTAACGTTTCTATCAATTTTTTTGTTCCATGGCCCCCACCTCCTCCCGTTATGCTTTTGCAAAGCTGTAGTAGGACATAATTTTAGCAGGCTATATTCAACGTGGTTGCAAGCTGATGTCTGTCTTTTTTTAAAGAAAAGTTCCCTTGAAATGCACAACAACAACAACAACAACAACAACAACAACAACAACAACAACAACAACAACAACACCACCACCAACAACAACAACAACAACAACAACAACAACAATAACAACAACGACAACAACAACAGCAACGACAACAACAACAACAACAGCAACAACAACAGTAACAGCAACAACACCCCCCCAAAAAAACGAAAAAAAAAAACCACCAAAGTTTTAGTGCATTCACAGCGGCAGTAGTTTCAACAAAACGCTTCGCTCAGTTATTCTGTATAACTCTTTCTTCTTCCCACATGCAGGAAGTTCGTTTACTTCTGCTTCACTTGAAATAATGATTGGCTGTATACATGTAGGGCTTTCACATAACAAATTATATCGAAGTCTGCCTATTTTTTGGTGGGAATAGTTTATTGAAAAGGATGATGGGATGGGAGGAAGGGTGGGGTGAATATTGGTCTTTGAATGGTGATGACTGTTGCCATTGGGTTTTTTTTTTTTTTGTGTAAAGTTTACTGTTACCAGACGTTTGACAAGAAAGATGGATGGATGGGCGGGCGACCGGGCACAGACCGATCGACCGACAAACCGACAAACAAAGAAACAGACAGACAGACAGACAGACAGGTAGTTAGGTAGGTAGGTAGGTAGGTAGGTAAGTAGGTAGGTAGGTAGATTGATAGATAAACAGAGATGGATGGGTGAATGGATGGATAGATGGATGAATGGATGGATAGCGAATGAAAGACAAAGAAGAAAGAAAAATTCCTGATGTAAGGAAGGAAAAAAAGGAATGCACAATACCTTTACATGAAAGTGACCACAAATCGTATATGAAACCAGGGGCACAGAAGGTTCGCTTGCTTACAATGCTGTCATCGATGTCCACGAGATCAGCAAGCGTGGTTGACACTGTTGTTATAAAAGAAGAAGAACAACAACAACCGCAGTGATAATACTGACTGTTTCATGAAAATTGACGATGGTGTTGATGACAGTTAAGGTATTTTAAATAATTGAGAACTTACGTATTAACGATGGGATCTCCTACCATGTTAAGCATTACATTAACTCTGCATGTTGAAAGCTACTGAGGATGCATTCAGCATCGATGCACTTATGTAGTTCTTACGATGATAAGAGATACTACCGTTAATGTGCAAGCTCTCCGTTCTAGTTTATGTTAGGAAACTGGATTCACAGAATCCTGGTAGACGATATTATTCTAAATAGGTTTCATGTTTACATAATGATGAAGAAGGGATTGTGTTTTATTTTATGATTTGGGATAAAAATGTCCACCTGTAATAACGTATAATATTGTTTTCGAATTCTATGCTAGGTCATATTTGCAGCTTGCCGAGTAAATTTTTCAGGAGTGTAGAATTATGCACACAAACCACAAGTTTATTTCCATTGTAAAGATCTTACATAATATCGACATGTAGCTACTACTATACTGTACCATACCATACCATACCATACCATACCATACCATACCATACCATACCATACCATACCATACCATACCACCCCATACCAATAAAAGGTTTACTGGAAAAACAAGCCCAAACCACAAAGTTTCATATGGACAAACATTATTGCCAACAAGATTACAGACAGAACATCCAAAATTCATCAATCAGTAAAGCAAAATATTATTCGACTGTTAGTCAATACATTAGTTCATCGATCAGTCATTCTATTTATTTACTCATTCAGTCCATTCTCTCTATCTACAGTACAGGGCATACATATGTCATAATTAATGACAAATTATTTATTATAAGTATATGACGTTCTCTGAGTTCTGCCACGTTTTCACAGCCTCCATTATTTTCTTAATTGGTCTTGATACTCCTTTTAATAATATTTCATCTGCTGTTCTAAATAATTCCAAATACTTTTGCATGCAGAGGCGGTTACAATAATGAGTAGGCAACAGTCGTTTACGATGTTGAGTAAACTTGAGGACAGTAAAGGTACTAATGAAATTCATCTCCATTATCTTTTATGCATAATTGATAAAATCCTATCCTTATACTCAATGTGTTGAAATCTTCCTGTTTCTACTGGTAGTTGATGGTTGGCGGTCCTATATTTTATAATGGGGTGCAATTCAGAAGGTTCTAAAATAGTGATAGAAGTTTCTGGTATTGAGTTTCTTTTAGGACACGTAATGACTTAGTGCAAGAACCCTGTATTTCAAGGTTAAAGAAGGGACAGGGAGAGGTGGGCCCTGAGAGTCTAGAGATGGCCTTTTTGAACGAAATATTCTTCTTGGCATGCTTGAATTAGCAGAAACGTATTGAAAATTTTCAAGATTTACCTATGGTGGCTACGGAAACGCTGCCATATGAAAGTGAAAAGTGGCTGTTTTCGAAATCTAACTAGTTCGCCAAACTTCAGTAAAACAATCTGAAAATTTACATACATGCCTTTCAGTTCACTAGAAACATTCTGATATATGAAATTTTCGATATAATTTTTTTTTTTATAATGATGTGTAGCAGACACGTATTTTTTTCGTATTTGCGCTTTAAAAATATATCTGAAATGCCGCAAAAGATAGCAATAATTGGTATATAAGGCCGTCGGGATTGGTGTAGGGATATGACTATTGCACGCAAAATGTTATTTCAGCGGATTGAACCATCAATAACTAAATAGATTTATTAGTGGCTAAAAATGAAATATTGGGAAAAATTAGTTTGAATTTTTTTTAAAGAAATAAAGTTAGATAACCATTTCACAAGTATCCATAAGATGCTGTGTTCAAAAGAAAATAAAATAATGTGGCTTACCACAAGTAGTTATCAGCATGACAGCTACCGCTGTAAAATTGATCAGAGCAGCTGACCACATGATAAGGCACAGTCGTTAGTCTAACCTTGAAAAGCGGAACAAAGGATAAACCGGAATGTGAGTCAACTTTTGAAGTTTTCAATATGGCTGGCAAGATGATTGTTTTGACGATCACAACGTGAATACTGTACATGAAGTGTGATAAGAGAAGTCTTGTGTTTTCAAGCTCGGATCTCTTAATGGTCTTTATGGCAGCGGTAGGCACGGGCATGTAGTATTTCTTGATGTTTCGATCTTATTACACGGTACGAACCAGACGTGAATTTCACATCTGGGCCTAATCTGTATAAGGTGCAAAATGAGCGTAACACCAAGAAATACCATATGTGCATACCTACCTCTGTCAGACGAGAGCCAAAGTTAAAAATAAAACTTCTCTGATAACGATGTTTATGATGGTGAAGACGATCGTGGTGCCAGTTTTGACAATCACAATCATAATTATGGCAGTAATGGAAACAGCGGTGTGGAAACAGTGATAATGATGATGATTGTCTTGATATGGGAGTGATGGTTGTTCAGTCAGATATAACAGTAAATCTTATTCCTGATGATAAAACACAGTCAATTTGTTCTGAGTAGTTGATAATACATATTATAAGACTGTGGGGTAAAGGACAGGTTGTCGGCACAGGACTCTGCTTGTGCTAAGGGTCACTCGATTCCGCTTTACTTTGGCTTGATGCCGCTCTTGCATGTGCATACAGAAGTTAAAAGCTGTTGTTTTGTTCATCTCAACCAAAATCGGCATTAGACTACAAGAGAGCCAAATGAGTGACTCCTAGTGTAAGCTGAGCCTTATTGCAACGACCTACTTTTATTCTTAATATTTAATCTTTACATATACTTGTGCCATCTTGACGAAAGAGCAACGTTATAGATTTATTCTCACCGGTAAAGTAATGACAGCTTTTAGTTATTTTTCCCTTAATGATTAAGGTGATAATTGCATTTATCACGATGATTAATAATTTATTGGCGACTGTGAGTATGAAGATGACTACAAATGATTTAAAGAAATAGTTCTCAGTAACAATAACAATCGTTTATTTAGCTCTAGTAGATATCTACACCAGAGTAATGCATACACACAAATAATGAAGAGAGAGGAAAAATCAAGGGCACGTGAATTTCGCAAATAATGCATTGACATGGAAAAAAAATCAGACGAAAATATCCATCCGTAATTAAGATGGATTATAAGCTATTTTTCACACAACGTCATCAGTTACATAACATACTGACTTCCATTAACAAAATTTCCACAAACGTACATACATGCAGTCCTAATTACTTCAAAATTATGCGTACTTAGTAATTCGACATATTTAAACACATTTGGCCTAATGCAGCGGCTTTTGATAAGTACTTGTTTCTGTCAGTCTTGAAATTTGGGCAGCATAGAGGATAATGGTATTCGTCACCTACGTCTGTCTTATGTAACTTACAAATTCTGTCTTTATATTCAATGTCAGTTTATCCACCTAGTTCTACGGGAAATCTGTGGTTACTAGTTCTAAACCATAAAAGGTTATATATTTCATGTCTCAAATGCTTAATATTACCACGACGTGCAAGTCCCCAAACAATGTGAGCGAGCTCCTCTCCAGCTAAAACTTTAGCTTATCAGTGAAAAGACACATGAACACGTTAGCAGATTGATGCAGCAGCTTTTATCCTTTACAAAATGTATGTATGAGCTTTCCGTGCCTCATAAATCCTGCGCTGCGCCTAATCATTTGTTCCCGTATATTTCCTGCTGGGAACTAATTATACTTTTTCATTCTACTGCTTGAAAATCATTGAACCGCCTGGAACTATTACTTAAGTTTATGGGAAAATTGGATAAAGTTAGTATATCTATATGAGATCTAGATTAATTCCGCTGGGGTGTTGATGAAATGTTTTATAGCAGGCTGCCTGATGGCGCTGCAACCTCTGGTTCGCCAGCAGAAAAGGCTCACTGAGAAAAGTCCATTGCGATGTGCTACACTAGGGGGAAGAGAGAGATTGCGAAATGGAAGGGTAATTCATTTACAAATTGCATGTATGAGATCTCTGGAGACAGTTAGATCTAGACTAGGGGATACTGAATGCAAAAAGAAAGAATTATTGAAGTTTAAGAGCGATTCAGTTGGGGACAATTTGATCTAGACTAGGGAATACTGAATGCAAAAAGAAAGAATTACTGAAGTTTAAGAGCGATTCAGTTACAAATTACATGTTTGAGATCTCTGGGAACAGTTAGATCTAGAATAGGGGGATAGAGTGACGGAATAAAAAAAAGAAAGAATTACTGAAGATTCAGTTACAAATTACTTGTATGAGATCGCTGAACATAGTTAGACCTGGAGTAGGGATAGAGAGAATGAATAAAAAACAAGAAAGAATTACTGACGTGGAAAAGTGATTCAGTTACAAAATAAAATATGAGATCTCTGCGGATAGTGAAGAGTGGATGGAGAGGGAGCCGAGAACTGAATGTCATCAATGAAAGCCGGCCCTAGGTGTGATAAATACGAGGGATGACAGTGGAGCTCTGCGGTTGGGCGAAGATGAGTATCTATGAACTTTTAAAACCTTTCACTCATAATACGAGGTATACCTTTTATATGCTCGGACTAACCTATTTCTACTGGTCCTATTGGTTTCAAATTTGGCAGAAGTTTGCATAAAATATGCTTCATAAGATCGGGACATTTTTAAAATAATTTTTCAACAAAACTGACATGTTTTATGACCGGAAGTGTGAGGTGAAGTAAGGCCGTCCATACAGGCCTTTGCGTCAAATCATTGCTGTCGCATTTTATGCTTCATCATATTTGCAGCTTATTGTGCGCATTTTAAAGGAGCACATAATATGCTATGCTATGCTATGCTATGCTATGCTATGCTATGCTATGATATGATATGATATGATATGATATGATATGATATGATATGATATGATATGATATGATACTTGTTACTGAAATATCACAGCACTCCGGACCTGACCAGATCCCAAAGCCAAAACCTGCCTCAAAGAAAGCAGCCTAATTATGACTGTTGACAACTGGCTGAAAACAGTTCTATTCCTTCCAGCGAGTCTGCAGCTTCTACCACTTCCTTTCACCATGCCCATATCCTTCATACGACTCCCTACAGGACTGTTATCCCAGGTCTTCTTTTCCTCCTCGTTAGTTTCTTCTTCACGTCCTTGAGGGCATCTGCCTTAAGCAGCTTGGGCGTATTCCCGATCTGTGCCCTGCCGCCAAGGTATCAGAAGTCTAGTATCCATGCACATCTGCATTGCCGGGGCAGTACGTCTAAGTGATTGCCTCGATGGCTCCGCCTTGAATGATTTGCAGCCACTCAGCTTGGAGCATACCTTTTTTTTTCTATTTTCCTCAGCATGCTTTGCGAGTCTGTTATTATCACAATTATTTTTTCGCATGCTGGAAATAATTGTATCATAAGCCCCTGATTTTCTTATTATGGACAGTGCTACCTCCTCAATATGCAACAAAGTCCTATCCACTCTTTTTGTCTTTTGCTACGGATCCGTCCGCAGGGGCGAAATGTCCATATAATCAAATAATCACTGATTACCAGCCGAAAATGCCGTTGGTCGACCTTGGCCTTCGTGGCAAGAACACCGCCGAATCCTATTTATTTGCTCTTTGTCTGTCAGGTCTATTCTTACTTGGACCTACGTTCAGAACCTGATACCCCTCAAATTTCCTCTGCTCTATGCACTGATTAATAGGGATAAAGAAGAACCTGGACATCCCTACAGCCAAATGTGGAGTGGCCTCACAAAAAAACCTCAATGAAAGCAAGGAAATTTCACCGGCTAGTAAAGAAGAGCTGCTAATCAAGGTCTCCGCTTGATTTGTGGTACTTTCACCTATTGCGGTTTAATGTGATGCTGAACAAAAATAACATATTAGTAAAACGAGACACTATTCTATAGCATTTAGTGAAATTCATTATTATCAAAGGCCTCTTTATTCGACAATAATTAACACTGTTGCTGGCAAGTGACATGCCTTCAGTCACAAGTTTAGGACCACTTTTATTTTTCGCTCAGTATAGAAATGAAACCACACTTACAGAATGCCACATGAACAGTCTCGCCACACACATATAATAATATCTCCATTCACAAGCCCAGTGCTGGTGTTGCCACGTTGCCTATTTTATAGCGCAATGTAGCTGATTCTCAAACTCTTTGGTTGGGGAAAGCACCTTGGGGTAGATTTACTTTTTCATGAAGGAAGTTTCTGACTTTATGAAACATGCAAACAAACTTATTAAATAAACATAAATTCTTCTTGGGAAATAACATGAATGACAAAACGTCTTGGAACGAAAAGTAATTCATTTGGCCCCCTCTGTTCTCAAAACCGGCAAGGTTTGACGATGGCAATACTCATATAGGCCTACCCATTTGCAAAAAGGTGGGCTCGGCTTCATGGTGTAGACTGGCCTGAAAATTATGTTTTTAATACGATTAGTATCTTTTTGTTTTAGGTCTGGAGATTTGGCTAGGGGTGGAAACGGGGGAGGGGGAGGGAGTCGCTGAGCATAAAGTGGATTGTCCAAAGATGTTAGTCTGCTACCCAAGCAACCAATGGTCATTCTTTTTAAAGCTTGACAAATTGTCACTCCCCTACGGTTTGGATGGGGTTTTTCCTGCAAGGTCGTGTTCCCAATGTTTTGTTTATTAGCCTAGGCCTGCTAGGTCTAGCCTGACTGAACCTAAATTCTACAATTTTGGAGCCATTACACCTTGGTGAGTGATAATATACAGGTATTTTTGTGCGATCCTGGCCCTGTAACGAATCTGTACTTTTTTGGTGCCTTTTCAGCCAACCTGTTTCTAACTACTCAAACTTTTGTTGTAGCTTTTCTGGAATTGGGATGATGCCTACGGATTTTTTGTCCATACTCTGTGTTACAGTATCATATTGTGAACATGAAATGTGACTCTACGAACGGGTATTATAGCACTATGGACTAATACCACTATGGACTAATACCGCATACGTGACTATAAGTGACAATCACGTTTAACTATGATTACCCTGCTGAGAAAGTCAGCCTTCGCCCCTGTCCGTCCGAGTAGTTCATCATATTATCAGGGTTAGATATGGATTCCACCGGTTCTCTTCTTTCTAAGTCAGTCGTACCAGCAGTCCAGTCTCTGCATTCTCTAATAACATAGCAACTCAACGATATAGTGTGAGAAGAAGAGCAATGACGACTGCAGATAGAAGGACACAAGGACACTCTGAAGAGCTCACCCCCACCCCTTAAAAAAAAAAGTATAAATGGTGAAGAAGCGGTTCTTTCCATCAAGCACCTCTACTTAGAGACGTCGCGTAGTGGTAGTCAAATACTCATACCGTTTGGAACTAATGAAAAAGTACGTCTCAAATTAGAAATGTCAGCGCTCATAGCCCATTAAGAATCTGTAATCTCGTGATAGACTAAGCCAAAAAGACACACAAAAAAAACAACCCAAAAAACTGCACAAGTCACTTGAAATTTTTAAACCATTATATGGTACTTGCACCCTAACTGAGCCCCAAGCGCAGCCCAGCGACAAGTAGTCATTTTGTATTTTGACTACATAGATAACTGGCCGGCAGTATTGTATTCTACTGAATTATGCTCGGGGTACCCTCGAGCACTGGTAGAATGTCTATGCCTGTAGGCACAAATCTAAAAGCCTGGAAAAAAAAACAACGGGGTCATGAAAGAAGAGAGATGAATGACTTTTCCTGTTTTCATTCGCCGACCTGGAATGGGGTCGGGCATGTTAGCGTCATTCCTTGTCTCGGTGCTTATAGACTAGACAGAGCTAGGTCTACAGTCAAAATCTAGACCCTGAATAACTTGAACCTTACTGTTCTTCGGTAAGATAGATTTAGTGAAGACCCCAGCAAACGTGGCTGTTGTTTTGAAAGCATTCAGTGCTGCCCGCGGGCATTCTCTTAGCGTCTTGCAACGGACAAAAGACTACATAACCTTAATTATGAGCCAGAATAAAAAAAAGATATGTAGAATTTTCCTTGCCAAACTATCATTGACGCCTTCTTTCTATGACACCGTCCACGTGATGGGGCGACGCACCAATCGTTATGTACAAGGACTAAACAATAAACAATACAGTTTATACTGTTGCGGTCATCGTTGATTATTTTATTGTTGTTGTTGCCATGATATTGCATAATTGTTGTCATACATTCTTGGTGTAGACTAGTAGAAAGGTAGAGAGGGCGCAGACGAGGCGGGGTGACTTCCTCCACGTACCAGTGAACTCCGGCAGTAGACGATCCCATACAGGCCGAGCAAAGTGCAGTTCTTGGTGAGACGAAGAAAGGAGTTGGCTCTCGTGATGACAGTTTGCTGAACCTTCAAACGATATTCACTAGAAAAGGGCGCCGCCCTCTCTGGGGCTACCGAATTTGAATTTTATATGCTTACTACTCCCTTCTTCGTCCCGTTGTTCAGCACAGCAAGGAACACCACGCCAGAAATTCCCAGGCAATGATTCAAACTCAGTCATTTCACACCATCCCACACTGGTCTAGAAAGTAAAGCAAATCTTTGCTGTATAATACTGCGTCTGTTTATTTCATGGATACTGCCGCGCCTCCTCTTACTGTAAATGTAGAATGACGTTGAGTACGATGATTCGTTTTGCCTTTATGCAAGTCTGCCTTCCTGGTTTCGATCCCCGCGCTACGCCCCTATCCTTACCAAAGGCAATAGCAGAGACCATTGGGTTAAGTGGGTTGGGGCATGGGGAAGGGGGAGTAGGAAACAAGATCAGTATGCATACAGCAATATGCATGCTGATATCTAGAGACAAGGTGAAATCTGGTGTTAAACAGCTGGTGCTATCACAAATGAGAGTTGTCCTGAGATCATCAACGTTGGGGGAGAAAATGTCATCATTCAGCATTTCGATGTGAAAATGTACATAGAATATCCAATGCACTCATGGTGATAGGCTGCACACTGCACGCCATGTTATATTTGTTACAATCGCTGGAAAAGGGTAGTGTCTTCCCTTAAAAGGGGGAGGGGATCCATAAATACCAGAGAATTAATTTTGTCAGCAGCCCTGAGCAGCTGGAATTTAATTGATTCACATAACTACAGGAAATTAAGCCTCTAAAAATTTAAATCTTATGAGTATGTTTGAATGTGCCGGTGCAGCAGATGTTTCAGTTAATGTTTCAGCAAATGATACTCGTACAGAGTGGCAGAATTTGCAGTACGTTGTAGTTCTACACTAAAAATATAATAGCATGTGAGACATACATGATACAGTATAGAGTGACACAATCAGACAGCACAAATTAGGGATACGCTCGAGCAGGATAAGGCAGATATCCTCAAGGCTTTGGGGAAGAAATTAAGGGAGGGGGAGGAGAAAAACCTTGAACAACAATCATGTGGTGATGGTATGAAGGAGATGGGTATGGTGAAAGGAAGTTGTAAGAGCTGCAGACTCGGTGGAAGGAATTCAACTGTCCTCAACAAGATGTCAACCGGCACAGTTGCCTTGTTTTCTTTGAGGCGTCTTTTGGCGTGGGATCGGAGCACCTATGGACATGTCCGGAGTGCAATGATGGTGTTATCAGCAACAAGTATCAAGTAACATGTAACAGCCAATGGTAAAAGGTCTCTGTGATCATAATTATGCATGTAATCACTGATAACCAAGCTGAACATGTTGATGGCCGAACATGTAATCGAAATGTCTTTAAAAAAACGACTCGATACCACCATTTATAAAATTATGGACATGAACAAAATAATTTAGTGCCCGCAAAACGGGTGGAATTTGGGCTACCTGAGTGCGCTCAAATCGGGTAGAATTTTTCAAATGTGCGCGCAAAACGGGTGCACCGGGCCGAACCATGGTCTCCTTAGGAAGAATCAAAGGTTACATCAGAACCTTTTTGGATTATTTACTTTTGAACCTATTCTCATTTTGCCCCTATTTCAAAACCTGACATCCCTCCAAAGAACGCGCCGATGTGAATATCACTAATATGTATTAACTATTATGGTCCATGTTCTACAATAAGCGATTACGAAGGAGGGGGGAGAACTTGATGCTTCTAACTTCTACAGTGCAAAACGGGGTGATCTCGGCAGAAACTGAGAGAAAACGAAAAATCGTTCACTGAGTTCGAAGGACACGTATACAGGTATTCCAAATCAAATTTACAGTAACTAAATTTAGTAAGCGTTTTACCCATTAGACTCCTAGGCGGATCTGGAGATTTTAAAAAGTACGACTTTTAGAATCTAAGGGGGGCTGGAGCAATATTTGGTGAGATTTATTTCTTACGGGTCATATGAATTCGAAAGTACGAACATTTGTTAGAATGTAAGAGATTTTGCAGGTTTCAAATGAGAAACATGTAAAAAGCTGTCATAAATTAATTATACATATTATTATTATTCATTAGTGTACTGTGTTTATTTGTGAGCTGAGGGCAGTGATTTAAATGTCAATGATTTTTTTTTTGACGTTCAATGTTTCGGCTGGCCTGCCCACACAAGTTAATGCGACATTTAGTTATAGAGTTTACCGCAAGGCTGTTGTGTTGGGTTAGATCGGTCTATTTTTCAGATATCCAGTTAATAGAAAAATAATCTAGCTCATTTCGAAATGGTGAGCATAATCCAAAAAAATGTTGTCTGAGCGAAGAGAGCAATACATGCTGGCGTATTGGCATGTAGTCAAGACTGAAATTTTGTTTGCCCGCTTCATTGTTTTCGGCTTGTAAATTAAAATCTATGCCCAAACAACATCCTGTAGCCGCACGCTTAATCGTTAATTAAGACATTGTGGTAAACGAGAGATATCCCGTATCTCTTCCACCCCTCAAAAAAACAAAAAAAAATAAATATTATTGTTCACGTAGTTAATGCAATGCGCAAATTAACTCAAGGTTTAATTATACGGGCCCAATGGCCGTATGCATGATCCATACGTTAATTAACGTACTGTGTTAAATACAGTGAACACTACTACTGTTTTGGAAGTTTCCCTTGGTTACCGCAGTGCGTAAGGATTATGTATACAGCCACAGAAGATTGGGTTCCATAAAAACACTGATAGCTTTAATGGGCTAGCTGTGGCAGACATTTAACTCATACATCAATAAACACAAGCAAAATTTGAAATAACAACAATTAACCTAAACCCGCTTATATGAATTGAAAAGTCCTATTTTGGTATATTTTTTGTTTTCGTCTTTTGTTCAGGTGGTGTGTTTTTCATATTTTTAAAAATTGTTTTGGGACTAGACTAGATCTAATGTGTCCCGCCTGTATAGTTTATCATTATTGTAAAAACAAATGTGATGTTATCGTGTCAGATCGAGTGAAATTTGAAATTAGAATGTGACATATCAGCATTGTATAAGACTAAATGCAGGGCCTTCACTCGCGATCCCCACAGGCCTTGCAGTGCGTTTTGAGAGGGAGTGGGCGGCATAGGATATTTATTTTTTTAAAAAATAAGAGGAGAGACGAATACTGGAGAGGAAGAGAGAGAGAGAGCGGAGAGAAGGAGAGAGAGAGAGGACTTCTTGACACACGGATAATAAAAATGACAGTGTACACACACACACACACACACACACACACACACACACACACACACACACACACACACTACTTTATTTATTTAGGTGGGAGGAGGGAAAGCAAATTAATATAAAAAGGTAGCCCCCAATAAGTTAATTTTTGTTACGTTTTCGAATGAACATAGCGCAAGTTACCATTTTCGTATCACACTGGCCTACAAATAATTTCAAAGAAGACGGCTCAAGTAGTGTATTTTCTGTGATCTTTTTAAAAAAAATTTGCCGAAACACAATCTACATAGTCTATCACAAAATTTGGCGATTCACATTGTTTTAGAGACGTATCATCTCGCTAATTCCACATTTGCCTAAGAAATTCTTTTTTAAGTTTTGAGAAATTTAGCGCTCTCAAAGCAAAATAGTCAGGTAGATGTGGTTTAGCTTGTGATACCGGGATATAATATTAATATCGAGGCAAACCTTTTTTTTTTTTTTTAAAGTAAAAAGAAAATAAATGGAAGACCATAGTAATATAAACAATTCAAATTAAAAAAAAACCCCAAACAGGCAGATGTGGAATGAGCGTGACGATGTGTGTGAACTGCCTTTGAAATTTAACATGGAAATGGGATATTCCAGGTAGTAAAGTGTCAGGGGTGGATGCTAAAGTAGGAGGTCAATAACTATACTTGGGTCTGGGATCGACGTCACATTCCCTTGTTCACTCTGTCCCCCTCTCGACCAGTCAACGAAGAGTGAAGGTACTGACTCTGCTTGTGATGTGACGTTTTCCTGGAATTTCCACAGACTTGGGAGTGTCTGCTAGATCCCTTGGTGACACCATCATGTTCATTGAAACTTTCGATGCTGTCCACTGGCATGTTATCATTGAGAGCGTTCCATTCAGGGTTGGGAATGTTTACCAAAAAAGTACACTTCAGTTCACTGAGGGAAAGAGAATAATAAATCACACTTAGCTCAGTTCCGTGAACGTTCAGATCAGATCAGTTCCCCTTGGTTTTTGAAACTGGCATTTTGTTATGATTATCAAGGTATATGTGAACTAAAATGTAATTTAGGTAGAAAATTAAAGTTCAGATCAAACATCTAAAATTATCACAGTTCAGTTCCAGACAGTTCCTCTAAAACAGCTAGACTATTACTATTAATCTCAGATGAAGTTCACATGAACTGAATTTAAATTCACGAACGATTTTCATACGATCTCATTTCTGCCCAACCCTGGATCCACACAGCACAGTTTAATACCTGCTTGGTCAAGTTTTAATCCTCAGTCTTTGCTGCTCTCACAAGATTGTCTGACTGCGCATTCCCACACTTTCCTGCATGTGCAGGGGAGAAAATTCAGGTGAGTCCTCTGGATTTCTGCCATCCTGATTGATTCTACCCACTCAGTCCTGGACCATCCTGCCTCAGTCTTGCGTAACATGTTCTGGGAGACCTTAAAAATACACAAAGTATGCTTAAAAGCTTTGCCTGTTATTATTATTAGCTAAAAGTGACCCCAAACTGCTGTTTTTTTAAGGGATAGTATGCCCCCGTAATGGCCGTGGAATGTTTTATGTGTTTGTCTTTCCAAAACTCTACGTTATAAAAACGACCAATCGTGTCAAAATATAAAAATGCATTCCTTTGAGACTTTTCTTGGCAACAGTCTTGAATAATCTTGAAATAGTAATGTATGCAGAGAAAAAAAAAAAGGAAAAAAAAGATTGGCCAGTATGGGGGTCGAACCCATGACATTCGCGTTATTAGCACGACGCTCTAACCAACTGAGCTAACCGGCCACTTGTGACATTGTCAAAATAATTTTATATAAATTTAGGGAGCTACACCAATGACACTTACATCGTGAAATTGCAAAGTGCCGAAAAGGAATAATAATTTTCAACGGTTTTTTAATTGTGCTATACAACTTGTTGTTATTATTTCTGAACCGTTGTCTTTTGTCTTTGTTTATTTCGTAAGCAGATGAAGTCCCGCTTGTTAGGCCTAGAATCTAGGCCTACTTTTTATTGGCGTTGTTTACACCGGAAGCACGTGCAATAATACTTTCTTTCTTCGTGCTTAGCAAAGTTCATTGACACAAGAACTGTCAGGCGGACTGGTGTTTGTTTTGAAGTCTGTACATCCCTAATAAATATCACAAACCGTAAATTGACAAGATGTCTGGCGACATAGGTGAGCCTTAATGTATAAGGCTAGAAATAACCAGAGTTTGCACTGCTACAGTCTATCTACTAGTGTAGACTAGATCAGGCAGGGTTCTCTGCACTCTTCTCTTTCAGTTTCGCTTCCCATGCCGCATCATGCATGCCAGATTTAGTCTTAGATCTACACTAGACTATTGTCTAGACTCTAGATAGATCTTGATATTTCTAGCACTTGTTTGGAGTTTAGCAATCACCGTATTGTTGTTGCCATAGAAAGGTACAGCAGAAAGACCAGTACTCAGGAGACTGAGGCTGGTAATAACGTAATAGCCCAGCATCAGTTACTGAACTAGTCTCTAGAGTCTAGTCTAACTAGACTAGGAGGTGTCTGTGACAGCTGCAAAAACACACTTAAACGTACTACGATGAAACAACATGGAGAACAACCCAACCAGTCTGTCTTGAAACAGCTTTCATTGTATTGTTGTATGCACCTGATGCAGCGGAAGATTTCCGCATGCAACTCAACACGAAGCAATAACATACTAAAGTAGAGGGATTATTTTGATGGGGCTGGTATAAAAAAGAGGGGGAGGATTTCCATATATGGTAACTGGCGTAAGGAGTTACACTCGCTTCGACTGATGCTCCTGTCTCGATGAGCATTGATTAGTCTATGATTAGTGTTAGGGTTAAGGGTAGGGTTAGGATTAGGGTTGTATTAGTATGTTATTCGGAATTAAGATACTGACCGTAGTTGTAGGAGTTACCACATCTGAAAATCCTTCCTTATTTTGTTTTTAAAATGGGGTGGGGNGGGGGGGGGGGGGGGGGGGGGGGTGATTGCATTACCGTAATCAATTACCAGTCCAAACAAGAATTATCAAAGGAGTGAAATGTTTCTAGAAATATACCTGTGTGTGTGTGTGTGCGCGCGCGTGTTCCTTCCCTTTTCACTCTTTACCATTTAGGATGATGTGGCTTTTGAGAGAGTTACCCAGAATGGATTCCTACAAAGATGTCAAGAATTTTAATATTAATATTCTTTTTTCTTTCTGATTACTTATGTCAGAATTCAACACACAGTATTAAATGTTGTATTGTCATGATGTGTTGTGTCTGATTCTGAGAGGAAAGTGTAAACATTAATGCATGACATTGTTGGAGAAGCAGTTTCATTGCCCCTGTGCCTTGTCAGATGTACTTTACTTATTATTTCCATTTAGAGTTTAAAAGCACTTTTCCTTTGTTTTTTTTCAACCTTGCAGCTGTCCTTAAGTGTAAGTAACATATGGCAGAAGTGTATAAAGTTCACAAGTTTCAAGTAGTGTAAACTAGGCATATATTATGCACTTGTCAACTGTGAAAGTTAAAAACAAATACACACTTTTATTCACATACACACAAGTTCATTCAAGTACCATACCACGCACTGTTTCATTTGATTGGTCAGCCTTTTTTTAGTAAAAATACAAAAAAAGATGGAGCAGCACTTATTTTTGTAGTAATTGATTTGACTCAGATGAATATATTGCATCGGTCTTACAAAAAAGGGAAGAGTCAGAGTTGCTGTTCACTATGTTGTCATTAAATCACTCCTTTGATAATTCTTGTTTGGACTGGTAATGCAATCACCCCCCACCCCACCCCACTTTAAAAAAAAATACCATCCTTCAAAACAACTTCACTCCACTGAACACGCGCACGTGGTAATAGACATATTTAAATTAGTAATCGGAATTTAAGCGATATTGCGTATTTGATACTCGATTCCCACCAAAATATCTCCCTGATCGAGTATTACAGACGGGACCAGGATTCTTATGGAGTGCCTAGAAATCTAGGCTTCATGATTTGTGTCTAGTTCAGATCTCTAGATCTAGACTAGATTTAGACAGATTCATCAGTTCATGACTGTAAGATAAAGAAATAATGTGAATGATATACATTGTCTATCATCTGGGGAGTAGCTTCTGAACGGCATTATTTTCTGAATAGCCATTTTAAAATCATGTTTTTTACCTCACAGTGACAGTTCTATGGGTTTTATTTTTTGACAGATGAAGTGCTTGTTCTGTATTGGCTTGTGCTTTTTTTGCTGTTTCTTCAGTTCAAGACAATCTAATAGTGTGTGTAAGGAAAAAAGCTTGTTTCCATGGTCTAGATCTAGTCAAGTTAAAATAGTCTTTTCGCTGTTTTTGTTTTTTTGCAAGTTTATTTTGAATTAATATGTAGGGTAATATATTTCAGGTTTTCTTCACGATGAAGGCTTAAGTCTCAAAAAGTTTCTCAAACCTGTCATTGCAAAAAATAGATCTAAATTTTGTCACGAAGAGTAGCCAGGAACGTTATTGCTGTTTAAAAACCAATTCCTAGCACATAGGTAGGAGTGAAGATCTCAGTCTGTTGGAGGTCAAATGAAAGTGACATGCTGTTGCTTAAATATCAACCCACTTTGAAACAAAAGCTGACACTATCAAATTAAAGGTCCTTTTTTCATCAACTAAGTGCAGTTTCACTAGATTCCACTCAGAATCAAAAATACACATTTTTGGGCTGTTTTACTTAAGGTTTTTGGAAACCAGTCCCACCGGGATATAATTTAGACTTTAGGGGCTACTTGCGTAATGCAGTCTAACTTGGCATGTGATTATTTATTATGGATTTTATAACAGTTCACAATAGTGTTCACAATAAACTTTGGATATTGTGGCAATGTGTCCTCTAGACTGTGTCCTCTAGACGCAATTCCCCATTAAATGTTAAAATTTTCCCCCAAAATTAACAAAACATGTATCAATGCCCCTTTATTTTCAACACATAAGCTTAAAAGAATCAGAAAAATCTAAAGCACCCCTCAAAATTTACAAATCGCCCACCGAAACTTATGATGAGGGGGGAATGTCGCCCCAGTCTCATATGACGCTTATATGGCATTCAATTACCCTTTTCTTGGAACTGATCCACTGTGCATATCATTTTCTTTGAGTGACAGCAAATCATTTTGTTGACTGATTTCAGCCCTCCTGAGTGTATCTGACAAAACTGGCTTGACTGAGTTTGCACAGGAACTTTCGTCATGTGGTTTTAGACTGGTGGCCTCAGGTGGAACAGCAAGAGCCATACGAGATGCCAATATCCCTGTCAGGTTAGTAACCAGTAAGAGTTGTTGAACCTTTGTGAAGCTAGTGTCATATAAATTCTGATTGATACTGTACCGTTTTTACAAACTTGAGTTTTTTCTTGCATGTTAGTGGCAACTAGGGAGACACCACCCTTGAACTTGTACATCTGCTTCACAATGAGGAGAGTGACTATCTGCGAAGTAAAGCGAAAATATGGCCAACACTGGGTCAGACAATGAGGGCATTGCATGGACCACAGGTGTCTAGTATTACAAATGTCAAATGTAGTCTAGTGCTGATCGAAAAATTTTTTTTACTTCCATAATGATGAGTATACTGTAACTGAGACATGGATGATAGCTAGTGTCAGTAAACAGATTTTTTGTGTCTCCAGTCCATGATAGATGAGATGAGCAGCATAACACTTCATATTTTTTCTGCCACATTTTGGATTATCCATCTACTTCATTGGCTTGAGGCCTTTTGGACATGTTTAGACTATTGCCTGCTGCACATCAGCGTAACATACCGCACTGCTTGCACATCACTCTGCTCATGCACAGCAATGCACTTGTAAGTTGTTGGAACATATGATTAGTTTAAGACAATTATTAGCTGGTGGACGGAATTTCAAAATGCTAAAGTCAGCTTTTGGTGAAAATAAAGTCAGTCTCCCATGAAAAGGTGATTGTTTGCATATGATGGTAATGGTTTTTGTCTTTTAATCTTGCATTGCCACAGTGAGGTAGAAGAGGTGACAGGTGCTCCAGAAATGTTGGGAGGACGAGTGAAGACACTTCACCCAGCTGTACATGGAGGTATGCACTGTTAGCTCTTTTCATCACCTTCTATTGTCTTATAAAAAGTACTATTAGCTGGTATGCCACAGCATGAAATCCTTCCTCCTTGTGTTCCATTATAACTTTTTGGTGGAGAAGGAAGTCCTTTTTGTCATATTCCTATCACTTTTAATTTTCTATCTATGAAGAGAATTTTAGCCTCCCTCACTCACTCAGAGAGATCTCCAAAGCCAAGGCATTTTCATCCATGAAAATATACAAAAATATTTGGAATTGAAAATCCATTGAAATTTGTTTTAATCATTGATATATCGTAATCCAGCAGCTCAGAATAGCTTGTGTAGTGTTTCAGAGAATGCAACTTCTGATCACAAAAAGAGCATCATTTCCTTTGTTATCTAAGTGTGTCAAAGAGAAGCACTTCGAATATGTCAAACTAAATGCTGATAAGAAATTTATGCAGAACCTCAGAGGGCAACTTTTATTTGCCCACTCTGTTTTTGTAGTGTGCTTTCACCAAACAACACCCTGCATAACCCTGGGTAAGCTTGTTGCTGGTAAAGATAAAGGATGAAATACAGAAAAAGAGATATTTCTGTAATATCATATGGCATGTCATACATTTGGATGTCAAATGTACACACTTTGAACATGAATTAGTAGATTGTTCATTGCTTGGCAAGTGCAGGAATACCCACCTCATGGATTCTGATGTTAGCACACACTGTGGTTTTCTATGCACAATATTTGTTACATAACTGGTCTTTAAACGCCTTTTGCATCAGTATTAGGCGTAGAAAGTGTTCCAAAAGTAGTAATGCGTTTCTGTTTTTAAAACTTTCAGGAATTCTAGCCAGGCTTCAAGAATCAGATCAGGCGGATTTGAAGAGGCAAAATTACCAGATGATCAGGTGAGTTTATAATGCATAACAAGAAACATTTTCTCTTCCGTGCTTGTCATTTTCCTTTCCCGGTGTTTTATCCGTGGTTTGATTTGCCACTTAAATTTCAAAATTGCCTTCCCCACACCCCCCACCCAAGATAAGATTAGATAACTTAAGTCCCTTCATAAATTTATGCTGCTCACCCCAGCATTAGCTTTAAGCCAGTACCAAACATTTTAGTGCTATGGTTTAGTTAAAACCCAGAACTAATCTATAATTTCACAATTCTGTCCCCTGCAGAATTGTTGTGTGCAACTTGTATCCATTTGTCAAGACTGTGTCTGACCCAAATGTCAAGGTGGAGGATGCTGTGGAGCAGATTGATATTGGTGAGTCTTTTCTTTGTTTCTTTTTATGTTGAAGGTGGTGGTGGAGGGGGGTGAATGGAGATCAAGGGCTTGTAGTTCATCAGAGATGACAGTTACTCAGCTCAATCACTTTGCTACAGATGATGTACAAGTATGTCTTCACTCCTTGTTACAAACAGCTCTTGGACATCCCAGCATGGTCCCCAAAAAAGTGTTTTCATGTCTATAACATGGATCTTGAATTCGCAGTCTTGTGCAGGGATGCCACATTTCAAAAATTTTAAAAATCAGAGAATGTTATTTATAAAAAGTAGTTTGATATTAGTCAGAGAAGTTGCTGGGCCAGAAATATTATAATATAAAGAATGGTGCGGGTTTTTTTTTCCAAATTTTTTTTTGTTTTTCATAATTACTTGCCTTGGGCATAAAATGTATATTTGCACTTAAATTTTGAAACGAATAAAAATTACATCAATACATGAAACTACAGAAAGTTCTGAGAACTGTATAGAGGGTGAGTAGCTTCCCTGCTTGTGCCAGTTACTAGATATTCACATCATTTAGGAATGAATGCACTTATCTTAATATGGCAGTGGTATCAAATTTGTTTGCGTCTTCAGGTGGAGTCACTTTGCTAAGAGCTGCAGCCAAGAACCATGCTAGAGTTACGGTGGTGTGTGATCCTCAAGATTACAGCAGGTTGTATTCTGATTATAAGTAATACTATCCATTGTTGTTGCTGTCTATCTGTTTTGTTTTTTTAAGACGTGCCTTCATGCCAATATTCTTTAGCCTCCCTGTCCATGGAGACTTATTCCCATTTTTCCATCATCCCTTTCATCTGATAGTTGGCACATCCTCCTGCTCTTTTATCAGTCAAACAGCAGAACTATGATCACTGTCATATCAATATTTCAGCCGCCCACATTTATACAATGCTTCTGTTTTTGTGTTTTTGTTCTCAGGATTGCCTGAAGTTGTTCCTACCCTCCTATCTTTTTTTTTGCTGGCTCCATGCATAATCTCCATGCTTACATATTAAGTATACCTAAGAGAGGGATAGGAACAACAGAATATCATAGTTAATGAACAGCAGTGTATTTTTTGGTCATGTGCAGTGATGACACAACCCAAGACAAGTCTGACTTCTGGATGATTTGACTTATTGACTATGAGCACATGGCAAAAGCAGTTCTCAAAATTGTCAGGACCAATAAGAAAAATTCACTTTAGCTTAGAAGTCTTAATACCTGAATGACCTAAAAACTCAAAACAATGCTTTGTTCAATTCCATAGAATTCTCGAGGAGATAAAGACATCTTCAGATAAGGACACAAATCTGGATACCAGGAAAAGTCTTGCTGTGAAAGTGAGTGCAGAAAAAAATTGCTGTAAGATGTATACCGGAAACACCATCATCTTTGTGATGATAATGACTTGCAGAAAGGATTTTCTGATAGAAATGTTTCATTCTGGCAGATTTGAGCATTGTCATACCAGCAAACTTTTGTGAATGGTTAGTGTTGGTGCTGGAATAGTGTTATTTAGAAAGGTGAAGATCTGTGTCCTGTTAACATCAATAATGATTATGAAAATAAGGAATTAAACACGGAAATTCTTGACATTTCATTATACATTAAATGTCAATGGTGAAAAGAAGCAAGTCTGTCTCGGTTTGAGTGACAGATCTCAGTCAGTTGACTAAGTGATGGTCACAAACATTGCTATAGCAATAAACTTGCATCATGGAGAAGGCTTTTAATTTATTTAGACTCAAACTCAGTTGAAGCATCACCTATGGTAAAGGGAAAAACTTGCTTTCATTAAATTGGGTTTTTTTGTAACATGATGGTCAAAGGCCTCAGAATGTGCGGACAACTCCCAGTTTCTTTCTCTTCCTAATTTGTGTAGTTAAGACTGTATTATGCTTTCCTAAATAATCATAGAAATTCAGCTGCAACCTGAACATGAAGGCTGACAGAAAATGGATTCAGGGCAGCAAAACATACATCAGGACTCTAGAAAGTGTTGTATTAGAATTCTTGCCATTTTTGGTAATGTTTATATGTTGTGAGAGCGTCTCCTATTGTTATGGTCCTCATGACTGACACTGATCCATTTTCGTCAACCAGTGTCACTGCTGAATTTACAAACCGTATTAGGACCTCAAGTACGACATCATGAGGTATTGGAGATAATGAAATAAAAGTAATCTAGAAGTATGCAGCTAAATATTGAAGCCTGCAAAAGCTGTAAAGAATTCAAATCCTTAATAACTGAGATGGAGTTTCTACTATTTGACTATTCTCATTTTCCTTTTTCAGGCTTTCAATCACACTGCGGACTATGACGCTGCCATTTCTAACTACTTCCGCCGGCAGTACAGCTCAGGACAGTCTCAGCTCCCACTGCGATATGGAATGAATCCTCATCAGAAGCCAGCTCAGATTTACACAACACTTCCTCAGCTTCCTCTTACTGGTAAGGACTGAATTTTTCCTTCACAGATTCAATGAATATAAAATACTATTTGAAGTTTTTAACTTGCATCTTGTGGCATTGCTATAGAACTCTTGCACTCCACACAAAGTTTACATTACTTGAGAAAAGTCTAGTCTGTCTAAATATTGACAAATTCCCACTCAGATTTTTGATACAGGGGGGAATGTCTCCTCTTACTCATATTGAAAACACTGATTCACCTATTGATGTGGTTAATGATGATTAAGATATCTGAGACTGGCCTTCTTTCCTCTCAGCTGTTTTTGAAGGCCAGCAACCTAACCCTGGAATAGTAGCTCGATCATGTATGCCCACATGAACCTAAACCCTTGTTTGGCAACCATGTTTTCTGTATTTTCAATCAAAGTTTAACTAAATTCTTTCAGTGGTGAATGGGTCCCCTGGTTTCATCAACCTGTGTGACGCCTTGAATGCGTGGCAACTTGTCAGGGAACTGAAGCAAGCTCTGGGTCTGCCAGCAGCTACATCATTTAAGCATGTGTCACCAGCAGGTGGGTTGGTTATCTCTGTTGTCCCTATCAGGGCAAAAATAAGGGTCAGGGGAGTTGTGAGTCGAGTTTGTGGTTTGAAATGGTCTCATTCAAAATGAAGAACTTTAAGTTGTATGACAGCTCATTGTCATGCCGTCTGGCCTGCATAGTTGGTTAATGGAAAGAAACACAAATTTGCATTGTAAGTGAAAACAGCCTGTCAGAGAGGATATTTCTATGGTCATTATATGAGTGGACTTCTGTTGACTGAATGTAAGAAGCATGGAAATCAGTAAGATTTGAGTGTTATTGGTCTGCTATGTGTTTAGAGCCCATGAGTGGTCAGTAATAGTCTACTATGTTAATATCTGTGCAACCTTGAGATTTTTTATGATTTTAAGTAAGCAAACACTTTCAGTCCTGCCTAATCTATGTTACCATGATTGTCAGCCACTAATCACTTTGCACTGACCACAGAACTGACACACAGCAGTGCTTTGTGACCTCAGAAGTCATTTTCTATTAAATGTGAAAGAAATAACACATTTTTTTAACTTCATAAAGCTTTGGGAAATGTCATGATAAGAATTATCATTATAGCATCAAGAAAAAATCCCCAGCTGAAATAAACACAGATCTTCAGGTGACAGACTCAGTGTAAGCTTTGCTGGTAAACTAGCAAGACTACAAGTATATTGGAATTCCTTTCCTTGCATTTCTTCACCATACTGACCTGTCTCATCTCCAGGTGCTGCAGTTGGTGTTCCACTCTCCACAGACCAAGCTAAGCTGTGCATGGTTAGTGACTTGAAGGACTTATCTCCACTGGCTATTGCATATGCAAGGGCTAGAGGTAATCTATATATAATATGAACTAAGCTTAACACAAGCTGTGCAGTCTTATTTATTAAACATACTAACCGTTTGTTCTGATCTTAACTTTGGTAGCACTTTTCAGTAAGGAAATCTTAAGTATACTCCTCAGCATGTTGTTACCAACCTTTTTCGTGATATTGTATGAGTGAGGTGGGGGTGAGTTTGTGTCATTCAAGGGAAGAGAGATAGCATTCCACTCACAAGCCATGGCATCTGTTGATGCAGAATGTTGCGTTTTTTGCCTGTCTACAGGATCTGGTAGTGTAAAACAGGAAATTCTCTTAACGGTATGAATCAAATGAAACTAACAATTTTCTGATCTGTAAAAGGCATCAAAATTTAGTCAAACAATTTAGATAAAACAGTTTTGAAAATGCATGTGTTAGCTTCATTGATTTCTGGACTCCCATGCTGACATTCAGTTACCTGCAATTCCCAGTGCTTCATTTCTGTAAAATAGCATCAAAAGGTCTGTGAGATACAAGGATGTGGATTAAAAGCAGCATTGACCCCCATTTGTCTGTTAAATTTGTACTTGTCAGAGTCTGATGATGAAATGGGTCATTTTTCATGGTGGTGATCATCGATTATGCTGGTGAAGTGCTATGATGATTACATTTGTCTCGTTCGTATTACACCACAGATAATGGTGAATGATTTAAGATTTTATTCTGAGCACTTACGGTCACCCCATTCTTCTTAATTTTTTTTTTTTTTTTCCACTTTTAATTTTTTGTTTGGCCCATTGTTCTGTTGGTGGCTGACCAGCTTGATGCATTAGATCCATGGCAAAGGAATAGTGACAATGATAATGTTTTGTTTTTCAGGAGCAGATAGAATGTCATCATTTGGAGACTTCATTGCTCTGTCTGACATATGTGATTACTCCACTGCCAGGATCATTAACCGAGAGGTGTCTGACGGAGTGATTGCACCTGGGTATGAACCTGAGGCCCTGGAGTTGTTGAAAAAGAAGAAGAGTGGAGGGTACTGTGTCTTACAGGTAAGGAGAATAATCAGGATATGTCTTGGGTAATATTTTGTTAATGGCTGTATTTTGACATCTTGACTGCGTTATTCTTCTGTTACTTGTTCATTACTTGTTCCTAGAACTTTCATCATTTTACTCAGGACATTCCCATATATCGTTGCTGTTCTAACATAGTGAAGGAGATCGATCTGGCTAGTGTTCGTCAAAATTACAATCGCTATAACTAAAACACTAATTAGAAAATTTTGCAAAATTGTTTATACAAAATACAGAAGTCATGGTAAGGATACACATGGTGTAAATAACTCTATATCCCCAAAATGGCCATCTCTGTCACAGTGTTAGAACAGCCAGGATATGTTCAAGCTCAAACAACCATCAGAGAGTCTGCTGGCTTACTGTTCCCAGCATTTTCTCGTTGTTTGTATTTTTGTATTGTATTTTTCTGTCAATCTGCAGATAGACCCAGCTTATGAGCCACCAGAAATGGAAACCCGCACACTATTTGGCATCCAGATGGAACAGAAGAGGAATAATGCTGCCATAGACAGGACCCTCTTCACTAACATTGTCACAAAGAGAAGTCAGGTAGGTCAAATGTCACAACATATTTTCTCTGAGTTACTCTCCCATCTGCCAGCTGGAATGAACCATATGATCAATGCAATATGGTGCTATGATGATTCTGTATGTCTCGTTCGTATTACTTTACCTAGTAAAGAATGATTCAACATTAACGCTGAGCACCATACAAGCAACTTGTAAATTTTTTCATGTATATTTATGTTTTCACACTGATGTGAACTGATGCTTCATAATTTTCACAGTTAACAGAACCTTGTATAACAGACTGACTGAGATTTGATTAATGTTCTAAAATCTGATGTATAAGATTGCTGATACTGTTACATACAATTAATCATATAAGCCGATCATGCGTAGATGCATTCATGCAAGGTATGTCAATTTTTTATGTGNAATATTTTGTTAATGGCTGTATTTTGACATCTTGACTGCGTTATTCTTCTGTTACTTGTTCATTACTTGTTCCTAGAACTTTCATCATTTTACTCAGGACATTCCCATATATCGTTGCTGTTCTAACATAGTGAAGGAGATCGATCTGGCTAGTGTTCGTCAAAATTACAATCGCTATAACTAAAACACTAATTAGAAAATTTTGCAAAATTGTTTATACAAAATACAGAAGTCATGGTAAGGATACACATGGTGTAAATAACTCTATATCCCCAAAATGGCCATCTCTGTCACAGTGTTAGAACAGCCAGGATATGTTCAAGCTCAAACAACCATCAGAGAGTCTGCTGGCTTACTGTTCCCAGCATTTTCTCGTTGTTTGTATTTTTGTATTGTATTTTTCTGTCAATCTGCAGATAGACCCAGCTTATGAGCCACCAGAAATGGAAACCCGCACACTATTTGGCATCCAGATGGAACAGAAGAGGAATAATGCTGTCATAGACAGGACCCTCTTCACTAACATTGTCACAAAGAGAAGTCAGGTAGGTCAAATGTCACAACATATTTTCTCTGAGTTACTCTCCCATCTGCCAGCTGGAATGAACCATATGATCAATGCAGTATGGTGCTATGATGATTCTGTATGTCTCGTTCGTATTACTTTACCTAGTAAAGAATGATTCAACATTAACGCTGAGCACCATACAAGCAACTTGTAAATTTTTTCATGTATATTTATGTTTTCACACTGATGTGAACTGATGCTTCATAATTTTCACAGTTAACAGAACCTTGTATAACAGACTGACTGAGATTTGATTAATGTTCTAAAATCTGATGTATAAGATTGCTGATACTGTTACATACAATTAATCATATAAGCCGATCATGCGTAGATGCATTCATGCAAGGTATGTCAATTTTTTATGTGGTAATTCATCATTCAGTGTTTATTATCAGGTATCTTCTAACCAACTCTAGAGCTTTCATCTAAAGAATATTCATAACACATGTCGATGTTTTTTTGGTTTTTTTTCCCCTAGCTGCCAGAGGAAGCAGTTAGAGATCTGATAGTAGCCTCCATTGCTCTTAAATACACACAGTCCAACTCTGTCTGTTACGCCAAAGATGGCCAGGTAAGATGTGAATTTGGTTGCAATCCAGGGTTACACAGGTCTGGGAAATGTCAAAATGAGATAAAAACATGGGGAAATTTTGTTGGCATTTCTAGATGTGGCAAAAACTTGAAATCAGGAAGAGAGACCAGCCTTCTTCATAAATATATGAAGTTTTATAAAACTTGCCTTGACCATTCATACTCTTGTTTAGAACTCTGCATTGACCAGAGAAAAATATTTGTGAAACACAGGATTGCTTTCACCTGACAGAAAATGCCATGAGACCGTTTTAATTATGCCTTACGTTAGATAAAAATGTAGACCCTTTGGAAAAATGACAAATATCACAAAAAGAAATTGGTTCAACATTTTTGGCAACACTGGAAATATATAAATGAAAATGGGTGATTATTCAGCAGTGTTTAAGCAGAGCAGACTACCATATTCAGATACCTCTAACCCTCCCATTAATATAATTTCCCCTGATGAAGAACGTGTGAGAATATAACTTTTAAGAAATTAAAAGAGATTTTTGAGACACTTGTTTGCTGGTATTCTTCACAGGTAATTGGTATTGGAGCTGGACAGCAGTCACGAATTCACTGCACCAGACTTGCAGGAGACAAGGCCAATAACTGGTAACCCATTTTGTACTGTAGAATAAATTTAGTAACCTCCCTTTATAATTTAGCTCTGTGTTGGTCTTTGGAACCTATTGTTTTTTCTTCTTTTGGCCTTATTAACATTTTGTGTTATTCTTCAAATACACTGTGATTTCAGAAAATTTCTTTCATGGAGGTTAAAATATCTCTTTTGCCCGATCTTTTAACGGGAAGAAAAAAGGGGGGCCCAAATTTTTCCACAAATCTCTTTCGAAAAAGGTCACCTCGAATTTTGATTTGGTCCCAATTTTTCATTTGGCTTGTTTTGACCGTGTGCTAATACATAGGCCTACACACATTATTTTTTTTTATCTAGAAGGCTCAAATTGTACCTGAAACTTTAAAATTGAATGCTTTAATTAGATCACTGGTCATTTTACATATTTCTACACCCTGACACTGGCTGGCAGAGTTCCAAAAAAGGGGGATTTTATATATTAGCGGATTAGTTGGGTTGTACAAAATGAGTGATTTGCCCCTCTAATAAATACAGTGAAACCTGTGTGTGATCATTATATCATCCTTTTGTGTTTGAGAATTGCAGTCACCTTAGATGGTTGCCTTGTACAGGTTGATTTTTGAGCTCCAGATATAAAGAAACCCTTTCCCTTCTAGTCCAGTTATTATATCTTGATTGTAGGCATGAGGCTGCCACATCACACTTGAAGAAGATAAATCGTATGCAGTGTTATTTGACTAACAATATCGCCATTCTAGCCTTATGGTTGATCTTGAAATCATTGAATAATCTTTATTATGCTGTAGATTTGCCAATTGTCGGTTGCCCTAGACTTTGCTTTTCTTACATTTTATACTGTTTGGAACATCAGAAATTGTGATTGTTTTTGCATTAGACAGGTTGTTGGTTGCCATATGGAGGTATGAATGAAAGCCAGTTACCATGGCAGATGGTCATGCTGTATACCTAATGACTATCACTTATCAATAGTTTGAAGAGATTCCTGGATAGGTTTACAGTTCTGAGAAATATTGGATCTCTGAAATTTATTGAGATTTCATGAGAGATGCGGGAGGTAGGACTGGACAAGTTTTTCAGAAATGTTGAAGCTGTTTAAGCAGCATCTCTTTTCTTTTCTGTTGCACCTTTTTCACTCCTCACTACTACAGGTGGTTGCGACAGCACCCAAAGGTGATGGAGATGAGATTCAAAAAAGGTGTGAAGAGACCAGAGATATCAAATGCCATTGACATATTTGTGTTGGGTACAGTTGGACAGGTAAGATTTTACAGTGTCTTTCTTAGTCTGGTTTTTGTTTTACGCACTGATTATAACTTTCAGGACATTCTCTAACAGTTCTGCTTTATTTATGGAAAATTTTGGTATGCATGAAAAGCACAGTTTTACAGGATATACAGCGTGGAGAAACATGGCAGAATAATCGCGGTACTGGACTCATAATCTAACAGTTCAGGTTCGATTTCTGATTGTGGTCATGTTATGTGTGCCTTGAGAAAGCATTTCATCTGCATTTTCTTCAGTCCACCTGTCTGTATAATGGGTACCTGGCTATAGGCAGTGAAAGATGTTGAATTGTCGGAATGCTAGAGATCGGTTCCTCCAAATGGGATTGGCAATGTATACTCTCCACAGAATTGAGAAAGTACTAAAGTGATCTGGCCTGCTGGGATAATAATAGTGTAAAGTCTTGTGAGCAGGCATTAGCCTGATACAAGACTAATAAATCACATTATTAATATGGTGCACCTCACTTTATCAGAAAGCAGTGGTCCATAGGGTTGGTTATTTAAGAAACTATAAAAGCTACAAGAGTAAAACTCAGATGGAAAGAAAAAGAAGATCAGACACTGTACAGAAATGCCAAAAGATGAATTTGACCTATCTGGCTAAATACATCCTTCTTTTCTGTAAACCTGCAGACTTAAGTCATTAAATTGTCTCATTAGTAACATATGAATGAAGAACTTTAAAAGTTTGACTTGGGACATTTTGAAGAAGCAATAGAATACAGTCAAAACTTCATGAAAGATGTGTTCTTATTTGTAGTTGTGCCTTTTGAATGTTTAGGTTACAGTAAATAAAGCCAAAGAATGAACGAAGAAAAAAAAAAGTGGGAAAATTTCAGATTTTTTTTAATGGCGTGATGGCAGCATTAGAGGCCTGTTTGCAATGGATCTTTGGAATGGTTTCTTTTAGTTACCCTCATATTCAATGTCCATTTATTGCTTGCAAACCTCGCTGATCCATTTATTGAATGGGTTTATGTGTAAGTAAAGTAAACATTTTCTAAGAGCAGTGGAATGATGGGAGGGAAGATGGTGGCAGTGACAGTGAGCCTTTTAAGTAATTTATATATGAATTTGTGTTGAGAAGATGAAGGTGGATCAGTAAGCACACTTTTGAGATTTGCCAAAGGCTACTTTGTCAGTTTTACAATTAGGAGGGTTAACTTAAAATTCATTTGGTATAAGAGAAATCATGGGGACATTTTTTTCTGATTCTTAACAGGACATGGAACTGTCAGCTTGGGAGGCACTGCTGGAAAATCCACCTGCTCAGTTCACTGAGGTAAGTTGAGCCACTGTTGACAGTGGCGACTATCTTTGGTGTTTTGTTGATAAGCTGACACTGTGGCTTGGCAGAGATAAACTCGAAGACTATTTTTTAGGTATAGAAGAAGCCATGTATACCCTTGAACACATTTATCCAGTATATAAACCTGCAGTAAATCGTTGGGATCTTGAATTCTCAGCAGATTGTTGCCAAGTTCCAGTCCCTTGCAGTCTATATCACTATATGTCACAATAAATGTTTAATTTACCTGACAATCTCAGATATTCAAGGTGGGCTTCTGGGATTCATGATCATGAGATTTTACTGTAGCTCTATTCCCAAAGTGATATTGGGTAGAATAATCTTATTGATATTGTGAAAAGTGCGTAATGTGAAGCAGTTTGTAGCATCCTTGAATTTCTTTTTAAGCATGTTGATGAATATGCATATCTGGGTCCAACAGTGACATGTCACTGGAATGTGAGATTAGGTAGAATTTCTTCTTGTGGTGCTCCACTGTTTGTTTGTTTGTTTTTATTGCTGTTTTAACGTTGAATCTGTGAATCTTTGAATGGGATTTCTTAAGACACACTTTATTGTGAGAGCATCCAAGCCCTGTAATTTCAAGCCACAAGTCTGTGTTTGGATGTAAAATTTAGGGTAGGCATGAATGTTAATAGCTGACCAGTTTTCATATTTTCTATTTATCAATATTGTCATTCCAGGAAGAAAGAAAGGACTGGATCTCAAAGCTGAAAGGAGTTTCTCTCAGTTCTGATGCCTTCTTTCCTTTCAGAGATAACATTGATCGGGCCTATCAGGTATTATTCATTCATTCACTTTCTTAGTCATTGTTCTTATCTGTTCAGCAATAAATGTTATGTGCATATAAATATGCTTGCCTCCTCTGGTTGTAGTTATGATTATAAAGGCTTATTTCACAGGTACAGGCTTTAAAGATGCAACAGCAAAATTTATTACTGCTATGTTTGATAATGAATGAGAGCTAAACTGTTTGGCTGCTTTTACACCTTTAAATACAGTTTATTGATTTTTCTTATTGTTTCTGTTACCTCAAGGACAACCTTTTCATTCAAAATTCGGATTTTATTGTGTCATTTAGTTATTGTTATGAAAGTTTTCTATTTTGCCTAATTTTTAAATGAGGCTTTACCATTATTTATTTCCTCTTAATCATCACCCGTTTTGCACTGATTCCCATATTTACACAATTGATAGAGAGTGAGAAATTTTTCAAGCTCTTATAGTTTGAAGTAGCACATTCTTAATGGTGTTGTCACAAAAATGGAGGGTGCAGGAGCACTGAGGGAGATAAAATATATTATCTGTTTCAGGCAATTAAAACCACATTATTTCTTTGATCTCTTTGCAGAGTGGAGTGGAATTCATTGCTTCACCTGCAGGGTCCACCAATGACAATGTCGTCATTGAAGCCTGCAATGACCACAACATTGTAATGGCTCATACTAACCTCAGGCTGTTCCATCACTAAGTCTTCACTTACTGCCTCAGGCCACAGTCATTTCTTTGGAGGTTCCATTGCTGGTATCCACTATCACTGCTTGGGGTGTTATTTCAATGATCCATCACATCTACCAATCATGAATTACCTGAGGCCGTTCGTTTACATGAGGCTGTTCCATCACTGATCATCACCTTCCACATTTTGTTCTATCACTAATCATCACTCCCACCATCTTGGACTGTTCCATGATTGGTTGTCATCCCAGCCATATGAGACTCTTCAAATCCATAATACAGTCTGTTTTTTTCACACCACGCAACCGCATGATTTGCCCCTTGAAATTTCATAATCTCCACTACAAATACATAGAAGGCCCACATGCTCTCCCATAGGGAGAATGTCCTCACCCAACTCATATGAACTGGAGAAAACACTGACATTACCGTTCTGCTTATCAGATTCAGATCATTATGTTCCATTGTAACAATTGTTGCATAATATGAATACTTAGCTTGCCATTGGACATACACATAGAATTGACTGGTTTTATTTGGGGGTAATATGCATGCATTCCAGACATTGACACTACATGACAGTATTAATCATTGGGGAAGTAGGTCAGTCCTCAGTTTAAACTTAACTTTCTTGCAGTGATTCATGCAAATGTTGTGGTTTGCAACAAAATTTCCTGAAGACAATGTTCATAACCCTTGCAGGGTTGCATCGTCATACTCATTCCAAACCATGCAAAGTTTGTGGAAATCTTTGTAAATGGTATCATAAATCTATGCACCAATTCGTTTCCAGTTTTATTTTTGATAAGACCGGGATTCTAATGTTACTGCATAGAAAAAAAACTATGAATTGGGAGAGAGTTAACCTAGTCAAGTTTTGAATGAACTAAAATAGATACAATAACAGCGGGAGATGTTAACAGTTTATTTTACATAATTACGGTCATTCACATAAATGGGTGCCAGTGATTGAGTCAGCCAATTTTTTTTTACTCTGCTCTGAAGTTTGTTATTGACTAAACTTCATCAAACACACATGCCACAGTGCCCAATGCAAACATTAGAAGCAATAATAGGGGATTCTGAGGGCAGACTTTCATTTCAAGGGCTCTCAAAGGTGATCAGATGATTAAAAAATACAAAAATGGGATTCCGTGCATAACATATATAGAAGATAGGGCTTATTTTATTTATTGAATGGGTTCTAAATTTGCATATTACACAAAGATAAATCTGTTTCTCCTGTGTGCAACAAATAACAACATATTTAAATTTAAGATTTAACATACATTTTGAGATTACTTTTTGTGCCATTTAAGCATTTACTTACAGAGATCAGTGGAGGTATATGTAATACTTTGACAAAGTAAAACCAAATATGAATTTTTGGAAATTTGTGTAATCCATATGCTCTAACTTCAGTATTTGTGTACTGCATGAATAATACAGTTTCAATATTATTGTTGTTCAGTGATCTATATGAAACTATTTCACACATATCTGACATTCTACTTTGTATATATTTTCTGATGATTTTGTCTCCATTTTGCCACATTTATTTAGATTAGCTGCCGAGGAGGATATTGATTTCATTTCAAAGAGAAAAATTCTCATTTATATCATTCTTTGTTCTTATTTTGTGCCATGGTGTTCAGTTCAAGTCTCTACTTCTTTTTTTTTTTCAAACATTTAACAACTTTTGGTGCATAAAAAGAGAAAAAATCTTTAATGGAGAAATGTTTTATGTTTCTCAGTGCCATTTTGATAAAACTTTACATTGACTCAATATCGCTTTAACCAAAAACAGTTGATGTACAATATTAAGCCCATCATACTCTGCTTTATCACATCCATTTTATTATTGATATTTGCCCACCATTTGTAATTCATTGGCAGGTAAATAAGTCCTAAAGAATTTTTTTCAGTCACCTACACTTCCCACTAATCACTAAGAAGTGATTACTTGCACTTTTGTACCATATCAGTAATAGTAAAAATGAATAAACAAATACTAAGTTTTGATTCTTAACATGTCCTGAAAATGTCCCTGACCATTCTTAATTTTTGTTTTACCCGATACAATGGTTATTCACAAAACTAAATACTGTATATCTTACTACATGTAGGTGTAAAGATTTGCTTATTGAAATTATCTCAATACAGAACTGCCTCTATATGGTGTTTAATGGAATAAGTATTCTGATTCCAAAACACAAAGATCTCCCATAATTCTACACTCATGTCACATCACATAATACAGTTCGTGCAGTTGATATTATCTTTTCAATGATAATTTTTGTGTTCTTAGATTGTATGATTTCTCTTCACTGCTCAATGCATTCAGAGGATCTCTGAAAAGAGCTTTTCATCTTTTCCTATGTAGTTATTATTATAATCTATAATGATGTGTTGCAATAGAGCATCTATATCACTGTGTTGTTTTACCCAGATTTTGTAGTGCCAGGCCTAGTATAGGTGTATGTGATGTAAAATTAAGTTCTCTGAATTTTGATTTGGTAACGTTTTTCATTTTGGAGGGGAGGGGATGGGAGGGGGAAGGGTTTGCAGATGTGAAAAAAAAGACCTCATAGCAGTACTCCGGGGCTATGAAGTATTTGACATGATCTCTTATTCTGGCGCTGTTATTGCCGAAAAAATTTGATTTGACATCATGAAGTCATTTTTTTTTTTTTTGGTTGAATTTTGTTGATTTATTGTGATCACTTTTAATTTTGATGCAGCCATTTTACTGTTGTTTTGGATGTTAACATCATTTGTGGAAGGATGGAGAGAAAGAATGGATCATTGAAAAAAGGACAAAGAAAAGATGGTTGTGGAACATTTTGCTGTGATTTTGAAGCTAGAAATCTGATTTGCATTTTTCTAAATCTCTGTAAGTTCACTTTTTTTTTTTTAAACTGAATTAGTTTATTCAAAGATGCAGTCCTTGTTCAGACCATTTAAAATCCAAAAGCAATTGCCTTTTATGAATTTCCTTTACCACTTAACTGGGTTTTGGAAAAAAAACATTATTCAGTTTGCTGATTAAGTGTATTTATCACAGATTTGATCAACATTGTACCAAAAGTTTTTTGATGCTATTTCCTGTTTATGACATTTCAATGTTGGCTGTAATATATATATTGTGATTGATTGTGAAGTGACCTGTAAGGTGGACCATGCATGAGATATGTTTATCATAGTTACAGATATCAAACTTGCATTCCTTCAAGTCATGACATCCTTAACTCGGACTTCCATTATATGTTTGCTCTGTTGACAGATATTAGACTGAACATATTATTGGGGCTCAAATGGGAAAAGCGTGTGCGACTATAGCAAGTCTCTCATCTTTAGTGTGACTTTTGTTATCACTGGGTATTGTGTTTGTCATATAACATTTTTGGTTCGGATGACTTTGTGTAACTAGATGCTTTATTTTCAGGGTTTTTTTTGTTCCTTTCCACATGGACATTTCTTGAAATACTGACAAATTACTCGCACTGAGAAATTTCGGAAGAGAGGAAAGACAGCCTTCATCAGTTGGCATGTGTGGGTTGTTCGGAGAATGGGTTAGGAGAGTCTCTTAACTTCTGTAACAGCACCTATTTTGTTGTAACAGTCACCTGTTTGAACAGTGGCCTTAGGATACATCAAAATCACTGTGAATTGATCAGTTTTCAAAGTAATATGTTACATAAAACAGAAAGCAAGAAAAATTATCTGAATCCTTGCTACCTTGTTACCATAGTGATTTTTAAAAAAATGGGATGTGAAATTTTGCCATGAGACGAAGTCTTTCGTTTAACTTAATAAAGACAGCAGTCATCCCTAACAATGAGCCGCGATTATTCTGCTGAGCTCTGGATTACCATTATTAAACAGCCCCGTCCAGTCACATTACGTTGTAATGATTTCAGTGTTATGATTATAAGTGATAACATTTGTCAGTAAGGAAGAGGAAGAATAATCTGAAGTGCAAAAATCTCAAGCTATAATCAAGTTTTCATTAGAAAGTTGATGTCCACTGGTGTCGTGTTTAGTATGGAACAAGTATTCTTTATTCGCAGTACTTGTAAGTGTTTAAATCCAGTTTCCTGTTATGGTAAGATTTTGCCACACTCTGCTATCCCGTTATTTGCATGTTATTGCTTGAGACCAACACATTTACAACCAACTTTACGATTTCAAGAGAGGTTTAAAAACAGTGTTTTGTACAAGTATTATGAAACTGGATGGTACATTAAATATTATTTTGTGCAAAGACTTTTGCTACATTACTTGTTTTTTTCCCCCTGATTTTATTGAGGACAGGCTTGGCGTGCAATGACAAAATACTGTGTAATCTTCATTTGGTTTTAGCATCTTAAGGTGTTTTGCTGTTGCACAGCAGAATCTATGTGACTGTTGAAATCAGATGTGTGAGCTCAATAATCCATTTACTTTAATGTCTTAGATCATGTTACACAAGTTTTCCACAAAGGATGCAGTGGATATTATTATAGCTTGAGAATCTGTGAATTCACATCAGCTGGGAATCTCAGCGTGAAAACAATGCTAGTGAACCCTACAACAATATAGAGTTGTATTTTATAGAGACTGAACAGGTTAGCTTCATTGTTTTGCTTCTGAAGATACCAAGAACTTTACACTATGGATCATTGGGCATTAGTGTTCTTTCCCACTCCAAGGGCGTTATCTGTATTTCAAGAGTAGATGGCGACATGGAGTGCTACTTTCCAAATGAATAAATACGAAAACTGCTGTCCATGAAATTATGGTGGTATTAGTAACTTGAACAAATCCAGTGACAGAAGGCATAGCACAAATTTTTGCTCACTGAACATTCAAGATTCCATTAATATAATAGTAACTCATTTGTGGGCAAGTTTGTGCCATTTTGTCCTCTTTAGAGATGAAAATTAAAATATCCAGAGCAATTCCACCCCCTTGTCATTGATCATGTGATACCATGTAACGCCCTTTAACAGAAGAATAGTAATGATAAAATTATGTTTACTGTTACATGCTGTTTCAACGTTATTACTACATTAGTGTCTCATACCTTTGCATAAATATTATTTTGAATATTATTGTGGATCAATTTCAGGGACAGGTTTAAAGTCGGTAGGGCCCTGGGCAGGGAAAAGCTGTAGGGTCTCCATTGCTATATAATCCATAACAAGACTGAGATAAGAGACAACTATTTGACTCTTCCCACTATCTCTTTCCTGCTCTCTCTATCTCATCATCAATGAAGAAGAGAAAAATAATTCTTCGGCATAGGGCCCTGATCATTATGCCCATCGCAGCCATCCCTAAATCCACCACTAATAAGTTCTCAGTTCACATATGGCTCAACATGTTTTATGTATTTTGCCAGGAAACTTACATTTGACACAATATGGTACAAATACCAATGATATTGAAAATATTGCTTCCAAGAGCATTTAGGATTGTAACCATATGTTGTCACTGCAGACCAAGAAAAATTAAATGTTTGAATAAATGTACATGAAAGTGTATTTTGTTTTCTTTCATTCAAAGTGGAATCAAAAAGTTTCCTGCCATCGGGGAAGTTCTCAGTAAAAGTGTTATTTATAATACTTAGCTGGCTCCACTTGATCGTACTGCACTTAATTGCAACTCCTCCTTAACCACATCAAAACCATACATGGATTACTACACTTCCTTTTAATTGCAATTTCTCCCACATTCCTGAGATGTTGGGATAAGCGAGAGTGACTTTATTAGTAAAATTAACCTTTTACATACCCAAAGATCTAGGTATATAAAGTCACATTAATTTAAACTGTCATCAACATTCTTGAGGCCAAACACAGCATTTGATTTCTTCCCTCAAAGGGGCTTCTGCAGTAGATCCTTGATAAGAATATACCCTTGGTGCATGAAAAAAGAGTATACTTATTACTGAAGTATACTTAATATTGAGGTCTGCCTAAAAAATGAATAGGAAGAAAAATATTGAATCTGTGCATGTGAAATTCATACATAAGAGCAAGTGTGAGCAGTCAGGAAGTGTGTTAGGGTCACGGGTGAATACTAGGCTCGCACATGGAAATAGGGACTGATTCAGGCAGTAGGTATTTAAGAACTAAATTGCTGTGGTTAGCATCCCTGTAGTGTAGTGGTAACACGTTTGACTTGCAAGCTGAGATGCCCTGGTTCGATTCCCGCCAGGGACAGGATCTAGCATAGGTTTTTTTCTGCCCATCTTCTCAAAACTGAATAATATTCACAGTAATTTGGAAAAATCCTTGGTAACACACTTCCCTACAAGAATATGTAACATCATAAAGAGTACTTAATATTGAAGTTCCACAGTAGTTAGTTAAATTTATAGATAAATCATGTCTGGATATAGTTTTGAACGGTTTCAGTGTTCAGTATCAAAGTGCCTTGAAAAAAATCTTCCAAATTAACTTTATGTTGTCATGGTTAAACAAGGCAAGTTGTATCTTCAAATCTTTCTCAGAATTGCGCTTTTTTTTTTTAAAGACAAAAATGGCCAAAACAGTCAGTTTCAGCCAGTTCAAAAAGTTCTTGGTACGCTTTTCAAGATAGAGAAAAGGGTCGCAGTTCCATTACAATTTATTCAATCACAGTTGTTTTTTTTTATAATTTTACCCTTAGAGAGAAAAACTGACAAAAACGTAGGTTCATCTTTTGACGCCAGCTTAGACAATCTGACAGACACACAGATCACAGATGAATGGATGGATGGATGGACATGCACAGAAAAACAATAATAGACAGACAGCACCTAGAAAGGCCGACAGACAGACTGTTAAATGTATTGACAGATGGGCAAGAAGATAAATGGATGGACTGACTGACTGACTGAAAGAGATGCAGATGGATGAACGGGCAGAAAGAGATGAAGGGCGGACAGACTGAGTGATACAGACGAAGGACAGACAGACCGATGGACGGACAGACAGATGGAAGATAGACGGACAAACTGACAGGCAGATAGGCAGATGCAAACAGACAAAAATAGAAACTGAAAGCAGTTACTGAGTGGGGCGAGACCGGAGATTTAAAATAAAAATAGGCCTTCACTGATTATGTACTGGACCTGTTTTACAATGCCATACTATGGCATATATAGGATACAGCTGAGAATGAGGAAAGATCCGTAGGTGAGTGTGTGTTGGTGGGGGGAGGGAGGAGGCAGGGGGAGGGTATAAAGAAGCTGAGCACACGGACTAGAAAAATGCATGACGCAGGATTTCATTATTTCAGATTCTCTCTCTCTCTCTCTCTCTCTCTCTCTCTCTCGCTCTGGCAAAATAATGTTCCATCCAAACATGATAGTATATCTGTTCCTGTCATAATTATTATTAAAGCTCCGAAAGTCGTGTAGTTTTCCGTTTCCAGGAGTAATTTATTTTCCCTGCGGCCACTAATGAAGACTTCCTTAATCATTAACTAAGCCTTCCCCTACAAATCTTGCAGAATATGCGCTCAAAATACACCCCAATGAAGTTTCAACATAGTTTTTACCCTACGGCCACAGAAGCACACCGCGCAGAGAACACCCAAACCGTGTGAACATCTGAATAAGATCTGGAAAAAAATGCGCAATAATCTGCCATCAGGTTCATAAAACACAGGTGTATAGTGTCAGGTGTTCTTATCTATCAAACCTGTCCTCGTGGTTTCATTTGTTTTGCATACTGCCACCTTTGTCTTGCTTTCGTTTTTTAAAATTTTTTATGCTCTGCACGCTACGAACTTTCATTTCATTCAAGTACTGTTAACGCTAGATTTAGGCCAACTGCAAGGTAGATAACTATATGCAGTGTATGTCTAAGTTTCGGCAGATGAATGGAACAATCATAAATGTTGGCAGTATTTCTTAATTGCGAATGACACGTTCGAAACCAGCCTAATTAAAAAAAAAAGTGATCAATTCAGAATGAAAAATATTCGTTTGTGAATGGAATTTGTGGAAAGTTTTTGGGCGTGTCCCCCAAATCTCCTCCTTCCCCCCCCCTTTTTTTTTTTGGGGGGGGGTTTCCCTTCAACAATGCGACAATGAAAGTACTTTAATCTGCATAATCCCAAAATTCCAAAATCCCTAGCGAGTGTGTAGAATAATACCGTCCATTGAAAGGACCCAAAGAAGAAGAAAAAATAGATTCTAAAGACTTTACAGTGCTTCAGCATGATTACATTAATACATGTATTGCACATTTCAGATTGCAAGAGTAAATTACTCAGTAGCATATTCCTATATATTTATCCCGGGAATAATAACGTGTTTGTATTGCAAATGAGATGTAATCATATATATACAACATGGTTTGGCATTGTAAAACGGGTCCAGTACAATGTCAGCGAAGGCCTATTTTAATTTCACATCTCCGGTCTCGCTCCACTCACTAATCGTTTTCAATTTCTCTTTCTCTGTTTGTTTATGTCAGTTAATCTGTCTGTGTGGCTGCCTGTTTGTTTGCCAGTCTCCTTGTCCATCTTCCATTAATTTGTCTGTTCGTCTATCCTTCTGTCTGTTCTTGCGTCCGTCACTGCTACATTAATTCTGCCTGTTTGTCTGTCTGTCGGTCGGTCGGTCGGTCGGTTCTTATTGTCAAACGGTCCGTTCTCCTTCTGGCTGTAAAGATATCGGTCGTTCTAAAGGTCCGTATGTGTATCTCTTTGCCCATTTCACGATCATCGATTTGAAGGTTTTTACGGGACAATAGGACACTTCATGAATTCAATCGCCCGTTTTACCTCGGAATGGTTTTTTTTTTTTTTTTCCAATTTTCACGAGTAAAGATATCATATTGCATAGAAATTTTACAGATCACTTATCAACTCTCTCTCCGAACGTTACAGAGAAGAAAACAATTTGTATGAAAATATCTACTGTAGTATTTGAAATATCAGCACAAATCCATCTGAGTCAATGCATTGTCCACAGCTATTTATAGGCGGGGCTTGTTTTTCGACAATAATGGCTGGATGGCGCAGCTTCAAGTGCCAATGACAACAAATACTTTGTTTTATTGATGACATTTTTTTTCAATGGCGATAACTATACTACTGCGTCGGTACACACCTAACGTCTTCCGACAAAAAGGCTCATCTTCGACAAAACTGCTTTTGAGAAAATTGAGTGGTTCTGTCTGGAAATGTTCTTTATTTAAATAAAGTCTTGCCCAGTTTCTGTTAAGATATCAAAGGCATTGCAGCATCGTAAAAATAGTTTCTCTAGGAAGATGAATAATGACAAATGGATCATGAATATGCAGAAAAGTAATTTTGGTAGGAAAACCACGGAAAGCTCTTTGTCAACTGACGTTGGACATACCCACTCCCCATAGGCCTACATAACACTTCAGTTCAACTTATCACTTATCATCTTATCACGTTTCTTCCTTCCTGGGATTCAGTGTTGCTCACGTAGCGTACACTCCACCTAACAGCAACAGTACCACGCATATTCAGCCAAATTTAGATAATGAGAGATTCATTGCCACTTGACCCTCACTCGCCCTTTGCCATACACTTGGCAATACATTTGACGTCATTTTATCGCAAATGCTCGTAAGCGTGGAAAAACAGTTGTGTTTAAGTGCAAGATTCAATTAAGCGTTACTGTTTCTCTTTAATTTTTATATACTATATCTGTTTTCTAGAAACTATTGTGATTATGAAAAAAGTTCGATTACGCGACTGTGGGTTATCGGGGTTGTTTGATGAAGTGACTGATACCGGACTACATTATAAACTGCATGAACGGGACCTAAAAAAACAACAACCCAAAAACCTTGGCTGTTTGGAACTACACTCAAAATCAGTACAGTTTTTCTTATTCTGTTTTCGTGAGTGCATAGGAAGAGGATCATCCTATGACTTCCAAATGTTATGTTATATAGGATTGTGTTGTGAATGTATTTCCACGGTAAGTATCGGCGTATACACAGGTTGTAGTTTTATTTAGACCTATAGTTCGTTATAAAATATTTAGATTAATACACACACATAATAATCAAACAAATTCCCTGACCCTCAACCCCCCTCTTTTGTCGTCTGTCTGTCTGTCTGTCTGTCTGTCTGCCTGCCTGCATGCCTGTCTGTCTGTCTATCTGTCTGTCTGTTTGTTGTTCAATTATGTCTCTTCACTTGCTCCTCTCTCTTTCTCTCTCTCGTGCTCAAAATCGTGTTCTTTCTCCTTAAATCACATTAATACCTTTATCCGCACGCCCACCCGCATTCCCTCCTTCACCCCCCCCCCCCCCCCNCCCCCCCCCCGCGGCCTCTCACCTACACACACATCAATGTTGTGATATGATGAAACTGAGCAGAATAGAGGGAAAGGATTTGAGTGGGCAGCGCTTAATCATAGTAGTGAAAAACACTTAAAAATGTATATGTATTTATATATATATATATAAGAACTTCGACTCGGTCATAACACACAGGATGCGGTATTCAGAATGATTCGGATAAGAAAAGAAAATGGAGATGAGATGATGAAAAACAAGGCTTATCACCAGAGTATGCAATACCTTTTTTTTTTTTTTTTNNNNTTTTTTTTTTTTTTGGTTCAAATTTTATAAATGAATCTGGATCTACAAGTGCCCCGGAGACAGCAGCAGAGACTGTAACTCATTGTTCAATATTAATAGAAGCTGATAAAATGTATTTTGACAACACGTTTGATAAACAGCAGCTGATGGCTTTAATTAATTGTTAAATTAGTAGCAATGGGTAGTTTTAGCTTTGTGTTTAATTACTAAGAGAATCGGAAGAAAATTTACTTTGCTGTAGTAGCAGCAAGGGATTTTAACTTAGTATTAAATTAAAATGAATTAACAGTTTTGATTAGAAGTTACATTAATAGCAGCTTCTTCTTTGAGGTCGATCTTAAATTAAAACCAGCTGACAGTTTTAATTCAGTGTTAAATGACTATTAATTGCAGTCGCGACTTTTAACTCAATGTTAAATTCATTGCAGATGATAATTTTAACTCTGTATTAAATATTAATAGCAGCAAATCGTTTTAACTCGGTGTTAAGGTACAATAACAGCTGATCAGTGTTAAATAAATAGTAGCTGAGAGATGTACCTGGGTGTTGAATTAATGGCAAATTGAAGATAAACTCATAGATAACAGGTGCTCATTTAGTGTTAAGACAGCAGCCGAAAGCGGTGTTCAGTTAACGACAGCTTATGACAGCGATCGTTTACCTGGAAGCCATGTCACCATGTGGCGTGTGATCTTACTGGGACAGTCAAGGGGAGCGCACTCTTAAAAAAACGCATCGCGCGATATGAACACTACCTTGGTCACGGTTGAAAGCAAGGGCAGGCCTATTATGTTAATGCTATTAGGCTATGCTATGACCTAGAGCGTTCGCTTCGAGCGCAGTACACACTTCGGTGTAGGCCGAACACTCGGTGATCTAGTCTAGTCATAACAAAAACAGCATGCGTTTAAATTACAACACGTCAACGTCTTTCAGTACCTGGAATCGTATCTGTTCTCTTGCTAGACATTATGCTTTGACACATTCTGTTCCCGATTAGAAGGCCAGGTACTCCTGGAGTTGTTGTTATTGATTATTTCCTTTGTTTGCGTCGGTTGAGTCACCTTCGCTTATCACCCGGAAATGTGTGGAGAATTCTGAGACAAGTGTGCACAGATTATGTTTCTTGTCCTAGCGGCTGAAACGTCCAGTCCATTTAAGTTATTTTTTTAAAAAATTATTATTTTAACACGTCGGTACATAACAACAGGACACTGAAGTTCTGAAACCTAGCCTAGTCTATGCAAGAATCGGTTCATGATTCAATCACGTCTCCTGCCAACAGCAAACAACATCGCAGTTGGCCACAGGAAAGGATGTAGTGACAGACGATAGGGACTTGTTTACTGTTTGAAACTGTAAACTAAATCATCACTTAGTGGCTGTGTATCGCGCCTAGCTTCCGAGGAGTGTAGCTTCGAGCAGTGGTACAGCTGGATCCAGGACAGACATCGGAGTTGAACCGTAATGGTGATAGAGTGCTAATCGCCCGTATGGGCTTGGCTCGGGCACAGTAGCTGCTCACTTCAGACATTGGTTACATTACAGTTTACAGCTACGAGTGTAATCTATCATAGCTGAGTAATTGTCGTTTATTTCACGATACCAGCGTAGTCTTAATTGTGTGGTCTATGAAAGACACGATGTAAAGAGAATGTTAGTCGCGATTGGTTGAAGTGATTCCGGATTAGACCAGTGGATTAGACCTAACACAAAAATGCGTAAGTATGCTGGATTGTCCATGTATTGTATTTCATGTCTTATTTCCTGTTCTGTTCTCCCATCCAACTTTATTTGTCTATTTTGAACAGTATCAAGTACAATCTGGTCCATGTTGATGTATATAACGTAGGCTTTCACGAGAACTGATTCTTGGAAATGGAAACTTCAACAGCAGGTTTGTTAGCGTGAAGACATTAAGATAAATAATTTCTCATAAACTTGCTGCATTCTGAAGTAAATATATTAATATTTTAAATGAATTTCAATAGTCTGTCAGAGCCGACCGAGCATGCTGAATGATTTTGTACTAATAAGTAAATGGAGACTTTCACACACACCATTCACTTCATCCCTCTTGAAATTTGTTAAAATTTCCCCTCGTAAACTATGAGTGTGAGCCTTGTTAGGCTGCTAACTGCTAGAAGTTAAGCCACTCAGAGGGCACATTTAGCATTTCTGTTGGCGTTGAAACAAACACAAGTTACTATCTGAACTGAAATTACATTCCTTTTTTTACAGTTAACAATACGATAGGTACATGTATTATATATTACTAATGCTATAGTCTTTTCCTGAATGTAAATTTGGGTCTACAAATTCTGATCTGATACTGTCTTATCCTTCTATCATTTCGAGCTTTCTCTCCCTTCCTCTCCCGCCAATCTTTTCCGACCTCACCACCATTCTCTCTCTTTCTTTACCGATTCCTCCTTCATTACCAATCCCGCCTCCCACTCTTGTAACTACTGTGCATTTACTTCCATTCTTCCTAGCACCGTGGTGGTGTTCGTTGTTGCAAACAGGCCGTGTAATCTTTTCGCAGTGGTTCCAGCTGTTTACCATCATAGTCTTTCGCGTTGGTCTTATCTTGACTGAAGATGTGTGAAGATGCATAAGCATTTTCGCTGTTGGCTCTAGACTACAATGCTTTTACGACCATCATTAAATTATCAAGGGGTCCCTTTCTCAAGATATTGTCCACACGTGTTTTATAACTCTTTTCCCAAATTTTGACACATAGAAAATGCCCCAAAACTTATAAGATTTTTAAAGCTTTGACAACGAATTAGGTTGCTTAATAATTTAGGCTTTTTCACACAATCACAGGATAATCTTACCCACCTAGCAACAACCACACAGTTTATACTTGAGTGGCAAAGCCCCACTTATTCTGAATCTGTCGAAATATCTGCTTCCATCTAAACCTTTGAGTTCCAAAGTCATCCCTTCGCCCCCTCCTCCCGTCGGCCAATTTCCAGATTTTATAGTGACTTTTTAAAAGTGCTTACTTATGCCAAGCACTGTTGATACGTTCACACACGCACGATCGTAATTATGTATAATATGTGTAACTCGGACTTGAAGAAGCTCTCTCCTTCTCTATTCTTCATCGCTTCTTTCGTCTTCTTCACTCCCTGTCTATCCATTTTCCTGTCTTCGATTCCCGTCATCTCGTCCCAGCTTCTTTTGTCCCCCTCTTTCCATCTTTCACTACCCCCTCGCCCTTCTCACTTCTCTGTCCCTGCATTCTTTCATCTGTCAGAATCTGTCCTTTTCGTTCGACCTTCATTTTGTCCCTAGACTGACTTGTTCATTCTACAGCTGCAAATCAGATTCATTCATTCATTCATTCATTCATTCATTCATTCATTCATTCATTCATTCATTCATTTCCAGCTGTATCTTCGTTGAGTTAGTCGTTCACTTATTCATACATTCGTTAATTCAGTTTCGTCTTTATCACATTTTCATTCATACACTCTGTAGCATCTGACGTCAACATCGTCTTGAACAACACTGGCAGCGGCGTAGATGATGAAGATAACTGGAATGGAATCAGTGGCAGTGGTGACGACGGTGATGGGGGAGATGGTACCACCCCACCTTTTACTTCTAGTAAGTGTGTATGTGGGTGTGCATGTGTGTGTGTGTGTGTGTGGGGGGGGGGGGNNNGGGGGGGGGGGGGTAACCCAGAATGGGGGTGAGGTGGATGAGGTGAACGAACTTTTGAACAACCCAGAAATACACAGGTGAAAAGTAATTATTAAGGATTTAAAAAAAAAAGTGTTACTGCATCAAGTCTAGGCCTTAGGTCCTGTTTACATGTTCATGTCTAATTATAATTAATAATTGTTGATGGTCGTAAGGGACAAAGAAATCACACCAGAGATTGTACAGTCCAGTTAGTCCCTTCGCTATGTCATGTTTTTTCAAGTGCTGACTCATCAAATTGCCATGGTTTCATCAGCCTGTCTGTAGACAAGGAGAGCTACATAGAACGTACGGGAACGTCTTTTATAGGTACACAGGAATACTACTTCCGGAACATACATGTGTGAGCAGTTGGGAAGTGTGTCAGGGTCATGGGTGAACACTAGGATCAATCGTGAAAGTTAGGGAACATATTCAGACAGTAGGTAAAGTTTACATTGCTGTGAAGTTAACGTCTCTGTGGTGTAGTGGTATCATGTTTGGATTTGCAAGCTGAGAGGCCTTGGGTCCGATTTCCAGTAGGGACATGATATTTTCTATTGTAGATGTTTTGCGATCCTTGTCAGAGTTGATCTTTCACAGTAATTTGGCAAAATCCCTATGGGCACGCCTCTTAAGATATTGTGTAACAGCTTTCCAAAAATCTCAGATCGGGCTCACATTCTTCCCCCTTAATAATATTAGATACTATGCCTTTCCACCCGGTATACCATGTCTGTTCAAGGGCGTTTTCTACCACAAATATGTACGTCATACGCATAGAAGAGGTTGATTTTTTTTTTAATACTTGGAGCATGAGGACGTTCCATACTTGCGTAAATGTATTGAGAACTTTGACAGCGAATCAGGCTGTCTAGTATTTTAGGCTTCTTCACACTACACACAGGGTAATCTTACCCACCTAGCAACAACCACACAGTTCATACTTGGGTGGCAAAGTGGCTTTAATAAGAAGCATGCTTGAGTGTAACTTCATGCGTCTTTGACAACAGCCGTAAAGACTGTCCCGCTGGTAGTAGTGATGAAAGGGGAAGAATATTATAATAAAGAATGGCAGCAACGAACTCTATAAAACTACTGACAACGACAGCGGACTCATAAAACCACATCAAATATGGGGAACGAATTGAGAAGTGAAACCAGGCCAAGATAGGCTGGATCTACTGCTTTTGTTTTATCTCGTTCGTGCTGACCTTTAAGAATAGGCCACAAAATAGGTCACCGTAATAAGTTGCATTTGAAAAATTGGCAGACTAAATTTTAGATGTGTTAAACAATTTCGCTTTTTTTAATGCCGTTTGACAATGTACTTCCTTTGTAAGGGTGCATCTGATGAATTGTGGGCCTTCAGTAAAAAAAAAAACAACAACACACACACACATACACAAAGAAGGAAGAGTCGAGGAAACTGAGGATGGGGCCAAGAAACTTTTAACCCGCAGCTCGCCAACCAGTGGCAGAGGATCTTAAAATGACTACAAAATCTAATAACATTTCTAACAGAGCAGTGCAACCTCGTTTGCATAACAGTGGTTTAACCCAGTGTTTTCTTTGCACGCCTTCATTCATAAGCCCCAAACCCCGATAGACCTGCCACTCAATGCATTCTACTTTCTAGATAACACACTGTCCTAGTAATTTGGTAATACAGCCAAGAGATGGGTGGCTCTGTTATCAAGATTTTACTGCACCTGGCATCTACGTTATCTTCAGGTACTTCAAGAACTTCATCAAACAAAGAGATGTCTCTCATTATTTTATCTGTGCTTGATTTGAAGGAAAAAAAACCAACATAAAGAATAAAGAGTTGTCATTGTTGAATGTCGGAAGTAGGCCCTAGTGTACATGTTCGCTGATTAAGGATTTAGAAGAAAAATCTTATAATGCGGAAATAGCCATACCCAGGGCCGTATTAGGCTTGAACTATATGGGCCCCGAGGGCCCTGTGCATCTCAAGGAATTGAGGAGGCCCGAAACCTCTCAGTGACATCTGGACCCTTTCTCATTTTGCCTACAAGGCATAGAGTGGCCACGGAGGTCTTGATTGGCACTAGACCTCACACCATGTTAATCTAGCCTTGAGCATACCCACCGCAAGTACAGTAATACTAGTAGGGCTCAGAATTCAGATTTTCACACCATAAAATCAGGACAGGATACATGCAGTTAATAGAAGGCATTTGCAAGTTGGAAACTCTTATCAGTCATTATGAGAAAGATGAGCATGCGCATAAATATGTCATTTTCTGATATTACGATCATATTGCACGTCCACAGACTAGAAGTAGATGTGAATTTCATGTCTTGTTCGTAACATGCTGTATCATCGTAACACCAGGAAAGGTCATTATGGGTATGGCTTCCTCTCCTATATAGACGCAGTATAGGTTTGAAGTTACAAGTAAAAGCTACCGTGCTCACGTTATGACCGACCATTATTAGAAATACAGTGGAGCACGGGCACGGCGTACCCCTTGGGATCGACCAAAAATGTACTTATTAACAGAAATACGTATTAAATATATACGTACCCCCAGAAAATAAAGATGGGGACTACAACTATTATACTCAGTATCCATAATTACATACTAAGCATGTCCGTAATATATGTGCCCCACTGTAGTATACCAACACCCTTGATTACACCTAATTAGTGTCCACAATTAAGCTGAATAGTGTATACCATGCACATGGAAGCTTTGAGCGTTTGTGAAATACAAACAGCATGACTTTTGGAGGATTCGGAAGCCGAGTCTGAGGTGGGAATCAACATGGCCACCCTTGCCCTTCTCCACACCATGTGTGGTCCGTGTGAACCCAACCAGCTTTGCTGCCATGACATTACACTGATGTGCTGTGTAGAATGATTCCATCTAATCAAATTATCGACAAAAGTCATTCCGGGGGCAGATGGCGTTTACGCACGATGAAAACTGCACGACATGATACTCGGGAGGAGTCAAGGAAACTTTGCTAGGGGCTCCATGAGTGGAGATAAGAGATACAGGGACAGATAGAGAGAGGGGGGAAGAGAGAGAGAGAGACAGAGAGAGAGAGAGAGAGAAGGGCGCTTTATAAATATTATATAACACGTCAAACTGATAATGGAGCGGTTGCCGTGGGCACGCGATAAGAAGTTTTAGCCAGGGCGATCCCGGATGGGGATGGCACGCGAGGGGCCCTTTGCTAG
>JAWQUT010000161.1:1236328-1262807 GCA_033807755.1 Ellobium chinense
AAAAAAAATAATTGTTCTGATCCCTTCCTGTTTTCTTTATAGAAACTGACAAGAAGTATGAGAAAATTTAAAATCCCCCTCAAAATTTACAAATCTCTATCCAAATTTATGATGAGAGGGGAATGTCTCCCCAATTTCAAATGATGTGGAAAAATACTGGAAGACCTGCTAGGTTCTTATACTACTTACAGACTTTTATGATTTGAAAGCCCAAGAAAAGCTTATCTTAAACTGACTGTGGTCTTCTACATTACTCTTGGTCGAATGTTGGTATTGTTGTTTCAGCTTTTGGCATTGTTCATGGTTGGTCGCTTCTGGTGCAGAGCCTTTATGGCCATATAGCTTTTGTTGTAAAGGGTAAAGGTTAGAAAAGTGGATTGGGGGAAGAGGTTACTCAGATTTTACAGAGATATGGCTTGATAACTGTTGCAAGTGCGCTCTTAATGTTATAGGATTTTAATTTATTTACATGGATGACATAACCCAAGGACAAAGACTGACCCTTGCCACTAGTAATAGCCATATTTTTATGTTTTATGTGTTCATTGACTTTCATCTTGACTACATCTAGATCTGTCTTTCTGAACTGTCTCTCTTTCTGGCACTTCCCGAAGAGGTTATAATATTATAACGTCTTTGGCACTTCCCCATTTCGATTGAGACTTCCTCCAAGCTCACCTGCCATGCCACAATATTGCCATTGTGGGGTCTAAATAACCTCTGGGCAGCTTTTAAAATGATTTACACCATCTATACATTGACTTCATCTTTGTCATTTTCCTTCTTCCCCTCCTCATCATCATCCTTCATCATTGTCCACACAATTCACCACCTTGCCATCATCATCATTATTTGATTGTATGTATTAAAATTGTTTTCAAGAGGAATGCAAGAGATTGGAACCTCACATTAAATGTTTTTCTTTGCTGTAATGCTGATGATGTATTGTTTCATGCCTAAAATGGAAAGAAAGAAGGAAAGAAAGAAAGAAAGAAAGGAGGAAAGAAAAAAAGAAAGAAAGAAGGAAGGAAAAAAAAGAAAGAAAGAAAGACAGACAGAGGAGATAATCTGATATAAAACACTAAACAAATGGCAAACTGTGATCTCCAGATTTTGTGGTCTGATACTGCCCAGATCAAAGATCTTCTCACATTCCTTGAACAGAACAAACACAAAAATTTGAAATGATATTTGAACTTTATTTTCATGATTTCAAATTAAAACAGACGAAAAGCAGAGAAAAACAAGGACAATTTCAAAGACAGAGAAATTCCGTTATGAGCAAACCACACATGGTTACGAGGTACAAATGTCAATGACAGGAGGAAGAATACCATGACAATGAATATGCTATCATATGACAAAGCTAAAGACCAAAACCAAAATACATGGTTGATCCTTGAAATTTGTAAGGAGTGAATAAAAAATATTGCCATCCCAGTTTGCAAGTGTTGTGTGTACATTTGGCGAAATCCTGTGTATCTGGATAAGTGTTAGGGGCAGAATTACAGTAAAGGAAGTATTCTCTTGAGAATGCTTGGGTCACTCTCTTCTCTTGTAGTCTTGCTGCTAATCCTTACCCTAACTCTGACCCTGAGTCCCAGAACTTTACCAAGTGGACATATGTAACACTTGTAAACTGAGATAACCATAGGACAATGTAATAGACAGACCCTGACAATGTGGAGTACTACTACCAGTATCCAAGACATGATGTGACAAAGTGAAAAAATGGATAATGTTTCAAATATTGAGACCCACTGTTGCTACAGAGAATCGAGTCCACGTTTACTTACTACATGTCTTCTCATCATTGCAAAAAATGACTAGAATAGTATACCATACTCGAGTAAAGTTCATTGCTTTATGACCTGATAATGTCATGTCATGTAGAAAGGGAAAAAATGTCCTGACTTGATGAACCAAGAGAAAATATTGGTCAATTGAAAAAATAAAAAAGATGTGTTTGAGCAGATTATCAGGACTAGATTGGAAAGAAAATAAAAGAATTGCACATTACATTGCATATACAGCTGCTTATGAAGATGAGTCCCAACTTGAGAAAAATAATCTAAACTATGCAATTCATTTTTGTAGCATCAAAAGTTACCTTCTCTACTTTTCTGTTTTATTTTTATACACTGATCCATATCACATTCCCTCCCTTCAAAATCCTGAAGTTGTTTGTCATTTGTTCTGGCCACGTTGGCTGAAATTGAGATTTTGTGTATCAGCATGGTCCTCAATCCATCACTTCTTCTATCTATAATCAAACAGCAAACATATCAAACTTGACATGCAACACAGCCAAGCAACATACATGTGCTTCTTTATATGGATCTCCGAAGTAAAATACTGGGGAGTTGATATCTGTAACATTCAATAATGTGATCTCTTTTACATACTCATCATGGCACACCTCATACAAGTTTACTCTATGATATTCTTGGCAAGGTGAAGAATCTGCAAAACCCATTATTCAAATTGTGATTGGTTGCACAAAATCTTCATCCAGCATATGCTATGGTCCATCAGAAATATATATTACTTTGATTATCTCTTTGAAAAAAAGGAAAAAAAAAACAAAAAAAAGATGTAAACAATGTATATTGTGTATACCATAACAGAAATGTTTTGTTCTATAGAGATTATCTTTTATTATTTGCAGCAAATTAAAAATGTACAATAGAAATCATATATTAATGATTTTGCATGACAAGAAATGAAGGGAGACGTAAAAATTGCTTCTAAGAGGAAACGAATGAACAAAACTGCAATTACACAACAACAGCACTGTTCAGAGACACTGTGAATATTCATCATCTCTTTCACGCAACTGACTTGTTTCCTAATAACTGTACATTTATATTGTGTTTGACCACACCAGAACTGGGGACAAAATATGATGAAGTCCTCATGCCTTGTACCCTTAAGGGAACACAGGGAGTCTGTGCTGATGATTATACAGTGGTAATTCTGTGATGTATTGACTAGAGTGGGACACTCATCCATGGAAAACTTGAAAACATTTTCTCAGATTGCATGGCGATATACACTGCGTTGGGAACCAACACTTATAATAACACATTCACAAATAGATATTAGTTTGGGCCATTAACAACAAGGGGCTCCACTTGACTTTTCATTTTGTACGAGTGACAGTGACCTGACCAAGGTTCAAACCCAACAAGCATATCATCCACACCCATCTATTGTGTTTATAATATTAAATCACATGGTATGTGGCAAAGATGAGAGTTAGGCCTGGCCATTCAGACATCAATTTTATGCAGAAAAAGGCTTCATAAAAATTCAATCCATAGTCTAACTCTTTCATATTTCTAACAGTCTGTGCTGAAAATGCAAAAAAAAACAAACAAAAAAAAAACACCATAAGTTTTATGAACCAGAAGGTTCATCATGATATAAACCTAGCAGGCTTTCCTAAATGTATTTCAAGCTTAGTTCTGATGCCTGAGACATTTTTACTGAGTGAAGTTCAAACACTTGTAATTTTTCACTACCCAAAAGGCACAGCTAAAGTTTTCATACCAAGCTGACATAATCCTTTTAAAGGGACTTTGACAAGCAAACTCTTCACCTGCTGCTGCAGCATGGAATCAAAAGATACCAAACTGGGACTAAATGTGTTGCCAAAGAATGGCACTGTATTTGGCACTGCATTGAAACATTATGATCTGGCTGAAGTTCCTCATGACAACAGTCTAACACTTAGCATACCCGAGACTGTTTTCAAACAAGCATATAGAAACAAACTTTCACTCTTGAGAAATTTACAAGAGACATAGAAAGACAAGAAAATAATATGTGGTCTTTGTCGTGAAATTGAGACAGGAAATGCTGAGAGACAAATAAGAAATGCAGAGAGCTTACATGGACCATGAAAATTTCTGTCTAAAAATTTGATCTCTTACAACTTGAGACTCGAAGTTGGATGCTTTATTTACAGTATATGAAGATTATACAAGTAAAAATGAAGAAAATGCTGATATACATAACAAAAGTCAAGCTCTGTAATACACCAGTAAATTCTATATACATAGACAGTTAAGAGCGAAGATTATACACTACTCTTTTTTAAGACACATACTGTTCCAAACAAGGGCTACAAAAGTCTAAACCCTCACTAGCTAAAAGGACATGTCTTCAATGATTTTAGGACAAAATACAGAAAACACACATGAGGTCATCAGAAAAATAGATGCAAAATGAGGCATTGTACAAATCTGCTGGGTTTTAAAACCACAAGATATCCAGTGCAACTATAAATGTTATGGGACCATCTTATGCTCTCAATTTGAATCTATACTCAGCATTTCTCCAAACTTCACACTGCTGTTGCACAAGTTGCCAAAGTATGGCTCAAGTTTGCACTGCATGTCAACCAAAACTGTATGCGGTTATTTAATATAAGTTGACATTTTTCACACAGCAGGTTTGCAAAATGCTTCTGCAGTTAATGACAATGGCATAATACATACATCATCACCATCCGGTAAGACTGTCTTAGTGACAGCCTTTTTGAATGGTAACAATAATAAATTTTCATAATTCTGCTATGGCAATCATTATTTAAAGCTTTCTTATAAGCTTTGGGTCAACCAAGACCTGAATGGAAAAAGTATCCATGAATGATGAGAGTGGAAATATTTTGGGTGAAGAAAACAGCTCAGCACTGTTGGAAAACATAAATGATAACAAGAACAAACAAACAGAAACAGTGTCTGGAATGGTAGAGTTGAACCAAAGCAACAATTCTATGAGAATGAACAATCAAGATAAAAAAACATTTGAAAATATTGCCAACCACTGCAGACTTGTTTCCACAATAATAACAAATATTGTCTATTAATCCTCAAATCTTGCGCTAACTAAACAAAACATTTGATGGACTGCTCCCCAGCGGGGATAAAACAATTTGTTGAAATGGCAACTGCTTAACGCATTATAATTGATGAGCAATGATAAGGACAAGTGTAAACAATGCAATGGCAATCTTATTGCAAATATTCAGCAGTGAGAATCAGTTATAGACATCTCTCTATGATTCACATTGCTGAACAAAAGCAAAGCAATCTGCCTCAAGATTTGAGTTTTTTAATATCATCCTTCATTTTGTTTTCATGAGAAGTAGCACTTCAGGATACGACAAACTGATTTTTTTTTTTTTTTTTGCATCCTGTCTTTTAAAGAAAAAGCTGCATTGCATAGATATGCAAAGGTTCAGGTTTCCCCTTAGTTTGGGATTTCATCTGCATTCCTCAGCAATGATAACAGTTTCAGATTCAGCCTACTCTATGAAAGCTCTGGTTCTTTGCTTATACTTGGTTCTTCAACGTTTGAAATGTGGAGTTTCAAGATGCTGAGAGAACATTCACTGCTACAAAACTTCATTTGAGCCAGCAAAGTTCTGAACAGTGTTAGCTCCCACAAATATGTATTACTGTAAAAGTCAGTTGAAGTGGAATTAAGTTTTCTTTGATGCCATAAAATTATCATCTCAAAAGTTACATAGGACTAGGAAACAGAGCTTCACTGAGTCTGAGATGCAGGTTTTAGGATAGACATTCAGCATGCAAATTCCAGAAATACTTTTGACAGCAGCTAGCATGGCACACTGATGCTGCTGGCATTGCACATTCAAACTACATAACTGGTAAGGTATAATGTGGGTGCTAGACCCATACATACATTATACAGGTACAACAATAAGCTATGTAAAGTAAGCAAGAAAAAGGGCACAGCTGTTCCTCCTTGGATGATTCTAAAACACAGTGAGATATTCTCATGGGTAAAATCTAAACCTTCCAAATTATTACAAGACTTTGAAAGCAAACATAATGCCAGATTGTGGTTTTGGCCTAAGACACAGTGGATTCATATTCATGTTTGTATCTAATGGGATATAGCTGCTGGATTGGGAAAATAAAGTAAAAGTATTTGATGAAATACAAGGAAAATCATAGGAAAGTCTTTTTCAGTGATGGTAACTTGGTGTCACAAACTTTGAAAGAAAGATAATTTTCTAGAGATTTTTCCAAGTGTGCATAAAAACAGGAAAAAAACCCCAAGATTTATTTTGTTATATTAAAGGGATATGACAATCTCATCTCACGATCAGAGAATCTCCAAGGAAAAATATTTGTGGCATACAAGACTGCTGAAACACCTTCATTATACAAACATGCTTCTGCTCAAGACACAGCATCTTTACAGACATTGTACAATGCATGCAGTGGAACAAGGATTTTGTTAGAAATGTACAACTGGGTTTGAACAGGTTATATGGCTGTGTTGGAACAGGTAATGTCAAACAGCCGACTAGTAGAACTGAATAGAACTAGAATTCTGAACAGAGTGAAAAACATCAACTGCGCAGGTTTTGAGTTTTCTTCATCTTAGCTGAAAATCCAGCCAGGAAAATGGTCATGTGTTTCTGTAAATCCTATCTATAGTCAAGTTTGTGTTTTTCTGTCTGCTACAAATATGAGTACATGTTTCAAGCAGGTTGAAGATACAGCAGGTGGGGTAGGATGGAATATCACACAATTAGCAAGACAGACAAACTTTACACTAGTTGAGCAAAAGAAGGTGAACTAATGTGCAACAGATCAAATTTTTCCATGGGGAAAATATCTCCTGCTTTCTCCTACCTCATACACAAAGGCATCTACCTGCATATCTCATTTCTTATGAGATGTGCTGCAATTCTACTCCTGTCACTTCTCTTCCATTTCCAACTACCCCACTGGCTTTTTCAAAGGTACGAAGGAGACTACAAGTTTAAGCTGATCACTGTTATGAGGAACAACAAGCAGATGTCATTTATAGATTCACCAATGTCTTAAAACTCAGTCCTTTCTTTCATACATTTGGAGCAAAATTGCTTAAGTCAAATACAACAATACTTAAGAAAAGTGTATCATAGAAGAAAGCACAAGATTTTTCTCTTCATGGTCAAATTCATATTTTCATTTCTGTACATCTTCATATACATTACTATGCAAAAACTACAGTACAGTACTGACTTATGTTTTCCACTGAAACCCATGCTTAGCACCCTAGACTAAATTCAAAATTTACAGAAAAATATGCAAAGTCTGGAGACCAGAGAAATGGCTATCAACCATCTGATGAGCAAATTCATATATGACAATCACTGGTAAGTAGTAATGTAGTGAAAGGTGTTCCTATCACACGTATTTGTAAATTATTACTAGTCTACGAAAAACACATAGGTCTCTTCATTTCTTCAATAACTGTTGTAGGATTTTAATAGAGTGGCGATGAAATGCCAAAAAATTTATAAATGTACCTCCTGTTTCTTAAAAACCCTGCAAAATTCATGTCAATCTTCTATAAGTAATGTACATCAAAGCATTCCATATTTATCACTGACTCTAACAAAAGTATACTATCTGATCTTGACTCTTAAAAATCTCCCACCATAGATTCACAAACACACATGTACTTCATAACATGCACTGCAATGTTACAGTTTTGATTTTGGTCAGCTCAGTTGCCATTTGGAACACACCAATCAAATAGTGTAGTTACCAGTAGTCAAATGAATATGAAAACTTATGGCAATATAAGAAATGAATGCTTCCTAGGTAAAGCCATTTGGTGCCTTCAACATCAGCATGCATATGTATACAAAGGGAGAATTGCCATGCACATAGTCATTACAATATGCATAAATATTTACATGTATCTGAATATTTACAAAATATATTTGGACTTCATCAAAACAGTTCAGGAAAAAAATATAGTGGAATATCATTAGGACCGAGGCTTTGAACTTGGAGTATTTTATGGTACTGGATTGAAACCATCACATTCAATATCTTTCATGAAATGCTAACATTATTAGGTCAAGCATGCTGCTGTGAGAACATCAGAACATCAAGCTGTGTGGGAAACACTTAGGTCAGGAACAGATTCTTCATGCATGACACGAGAAAAAAATTGAAAAGGGAAAAGATACACAACAACATTTAATATGTACATATATCTGTTTAGCTAGACACCTACTGCTACAAGTGAGTAAATCCTGGGGACTTAAGTAAAATGTCATGTGTACATAGTTGATTTCCCTTTTGCCTGTAATATAAGACAGTTTTCTATTAGGATGCTACAAGGATGACCTATTTGAGGCCACAGTCTCAAACTTTGCCATAAAAGAATACTGTTTTGTCCTGCATTATATTTAATAATATGAAGAACCTGACTACTTCCATATATTAGAAATGACTTGATGATTAGCCATGAATGCTGACGGAGAAACAAACAGTCAAAATAACAAACAAACAAACATATAAACTATTATAAACTATAATGAGTATTCAGAGTTTTGGCACAAATGGAAGGTTAAATTCCGTATAGCAAGACTGTCCAACCTATGATAGCAAGGCAACCATAACTACATGTCTATTCATGATTATCATTATTACAATCCACCATAAGCCCCATCCACTGTATTTTTAATATCTTCCCTCCACTCTCTAAAATATTTAGAATCAACAATGACTGAGTTTAAAACTTGCTAGCACATGCAAAAAGTGCAGTTGGACAGCCTTACCTATGAAGTCTTGAATAAGATGACCACAATGACAATACAACTAATTAGTGGAAGACATTGAAAACAACTAGAGAGTAATGAAACGAGTTCTTGATTCTGAACAATGTACAACATTTGATAAAAGCTCACACTCATCAACACTTTTGAGACATATGTACAGTGAAGCTCTACATCTCTCTTCCTCTTTATCATCATTCATTTATCAATCTTGCACACAAGTTTGAATAACCACCTATCTCCACTCCCTCCCTCTGCCTCACTCCTTAGAACCTTGGATTTCACATTCTTTTCCTTCATTCCCTCATTGTGTCCCGTTTAACATGCTTTTCTTGATAATGTAACCGAAACAAAAAAAAAAATTCTGAAATGGAATACTGCCAGCGAGACTACTAGAGAAAAAAATGAGAGAAGAAAAAGTTTAAAGATAAAGTTTCTATCCTCAGCTAAATAATCCTGAACAAATGGTCCCTCTATGTCTTATTTTTTAATACATCTCATTTCATTAGGGATTTTTCTCTCTCTCTATACTCAAACTTTCTCCCAAGTTATTAGAGCTCGTCTTCATTCACAAACTGGACTTTCATTCCAAAGCTTCAAATCCTTTTTCTCATTCAAGACCATCCATATTCACACACACACACGTGCTTTTAACGGTGGAAGACTGACTGGGAACCACACCCTGCAAACTCAAGTTTGCTTGCCCAGGAAAGCACATGATCTCCACATGAAAGATTCATACACATCTCCTCCAGCCGGTCTGGGTTGGTTCCCAATTTTAATACTGATTGGTAAAGATGCCCCAAGAGGGAATAGAAGTCTTTCCTCTTTCCAGCTCTCAAGAAAATACATAATACTGTTATGGTGAGTACAGAAATGCTCGTAGGACACAGAACAAAATTTAAATAAAAGAAATACTGGTTCTTACCACTTTCCATTCATCGTGTCCTCCCTGAACCTATTCCCTGTTTATAGAATGCTTTGAAGCTTAAATATCTCAAAGTTTTTAAAGGTGAAGGGCTACCAAATTATTGGAAAGGCACCATATCTTTATCAATTTATGCAGTTTGCCCAAGGACATTTTGGACCATTTCTGAATGAAAAGTCAATAATTTTAAGGGGAGTTTAGTCCCACAGCTGACAGTAAAGTCATGTGACACAAGACGCTTTTGGAATATGGTGGCAACGGCCCACCAAGGAATGCAATATAGTCTTGCTGTCTGAATAGAGAGTGTAAAACTGACTACATGTGAGTGTCACGACCATGGGCAGCTGTTAAAACAATCCTGGAACTGCCATTGCAAGACTGACTGTGACTGTAAGAAAAACCACTAATACTGTTCACTATGGCTTCAAGAGAAGAAATCAGCAACTGGAAGACAACTGTTTCTCACAGAACAAAGGAGTGATCCAACTACATGTAACTTAAATTTCCAGGAAATCTGGCAGAGATACAATATAGAAAATTGAAAGGAAATTTACTGAGACAAAGGACAGAAAACAGAGAGAGTATTTACATTAAGAAAGTATTCAACAGTCTTTGGTCTAACCAGCTGTACAGTGTTTGGCACATTGAGCGAATAATCACTGTAAACCTGAGAGAATACAGGTTTTCACTTTGAAAATAACAAAAATGACATGAACAAGGCAAGAAAGTATTAAAAGGCCAATCAAAGTTCACTTAAGAACATTCTGTGTGCAAAATTTCTTGTTCTTCGGTAGATTTAACTAGTCTACTTAGAGTAATATACACATTAAAATAATTGCCAGGACTTTTCCCAACTGTTTTCTTCATCTGAGAATCTTTTGTATTCAAAACTTATGAAACTTTTCTAATGTTTAGCATTATGTTAGCAATTTTTTGTTTAGTTTATTGAGCTTTTTGTCTTTTAAACTTTCAAATACTCTATACAAATAAAGATGCAAGGATCAAAATGACCATGCCTTATGATTTTCCAGATAATGAAGAATATTTATGACAATGATACCGAATTTGGCACAACGCATAATGGAACAATGTGATGGAATTGTGAAATGTAATACTGAATGGTCATGGCAATGATGAATATGGAAGACAGTGAAACACCAAAACATCAGTAAATGGTGAGACTTAACACAACAACAAAGATGATGATGATGAAGATGACAGCAATAAAATAAAAAATGGTTTCCACCGCTTAAACTGATGACAAACCACTTTGAGATCTGTAGCAGAAAGATCAATACTAAAAATAATACCAGAAAGGGACAGCACTTGAACAGACACTCGGCCAAATCCAAAAATTTCGAAACACATACTGTGCTCATCTATACAAGGCAGTACACTTATTTGGCACATATGCAAAGACTATAATACTGATTCTGGTCATAAGCTGGAAGCCTTAACTAACTGAATTTCTTATCACACACAAAAACATACATTCATGACTAGTCATTATACTCGAACATTTCATGGAGCATTCAGTATGAGACTGTGGTCCTTTTCATTAAAGTGTTGGGGTAAACATCAAAGACATTTTCAGGCTTTGTGTACATCTTTGGCTAGTTTGATCTACAAAGATAAGCTCTCGATCTTTATTTTTAAGCATAACAATTCCTGGCTGTTATGGTCCTTGACTATCTACTATGCTTCACCTCTCTATCCTACAGCCATAAAATCAACTTTTCCCACCTGTTGTGATAAGCAGGCTCAGAGTAAGGAAGGTTATGGGATAACTAAATTTGAGACCATCAACCAGTCAGCTCAGCTTTGGCAAACCAGGATAAACTATTTCAAATTAATATGATTTCTTTCCATCATGAAATCAAGAATCCCCACAAGAAGGAAACCATATTATGGTAAAAGTATTAACATTTTCTTCCTTTTAAAATGCCCAGGAACCCAAAACATACACTTCTATCTGTACAATGCTATCATTACTGTGTAAAATTTAAAGAAGAAATATTTATAAAGAGAGAAAAAGAACACCCAAAAAAGTCTACAACATCTATCTAAAGGAATGGAAGCACTTGGATTTAGTTTTGTCTTCATCCGTGTTGGGCATGCAGGGTCATAACAAAGTCATGCATTTATACACAGCATAGAAATACACAGGATACAAAGCGTTTGTGTTTAAGGTGAGTACTTGCTCCAGATGCAATACACCTAAGTTTCATGAAATTTCATAACTAAGAGCAAAACTTTGCAAAGTCTGTTTTTCGTGCACCACTTAAAATACTCAGTTTTATCTTTCTTCAATCAAAGGCATAATAGTTAATGGATAAAGTCCGGCCTAAATAGCAAAGCAGGATAAAAATTGGTCATCTTCAAGTGGCACATATCTTACATCTGAAACCAACACACTGAATTTGACATCTCATAAAAAAATAAAAATGCTTTGAATTGAAAAAAATAAACCCAACTCGTATATCACAAAAAATCATAATATTCAGGTGTTTCTACTAACCGTTTTGAAATTCATTTTTATTCTTTCAAGAAACTTCCATCTCAAGTTTTACAGACATGACCTATGTCATAAGCAATTTCATTAAGACTGCAATTAAAATTCAACCGATAAAATCTCTCTCTCTCTCTTTGCTATACTGGGACCTGCACTGATCAGGAACACAAACAAGAACGTCAACACTTCATGTACATTGAGCAAGCAGTGCACACACAGCACAGGATTACAGGCAATACACACAGCATAATGAAGATTTAAAAGTAACTGAAGTTGACAATGATGTCTTGGTGCCAATATAACATTTACAGCACAACAACCACAGATAAGTAGGTTTGAAAAGCTATGCACCCACCGTGTCAGGATATTTAAGCACAAGAACTAATACTGCTTGTTATTCTTTGGATAAAGTTGTTAAAATTTGTAAAGCTATTGAAAAAGAGTTTTAACAAAAAAATAATCTATGGTGAGAAAATCATATTGGTGAATATGAGTGAGTATTCTTTCCCATTAAAATTATGGCTTCACTGATAAGATAAATGAAAATGCTATGTTTCAAAACATCTACCTTGTTTGGCAGATCTGAGACAGCTGTTTGGTACCAGATGGAAGAAAAATTAGTGATATTAGAAAACAAAAAGGTTTTCAATATCCCTTTTCAACCTACATAGAAAACATTGAATGTCTTGAGTATCTTTTGAGATTCACAGGTAAGTAGTGGATTAGGTAACAATATCTAGGGACATATGAACAACAAGCTACTACTGCTAGTTATAACTAATATCTTGTGTGGGAAGTGTTGCTAATTTATTGCAATTTACTTCCAATATGAGATACTTATCATGGCTAGCACTAGTGTCTTATTTCACATTTGATCCCTGTGGCCTTATCGACAGACTAGTGCAATGCTAAACTTGTATGAATGTAAGTTAAACATTTGGTTTCTTGCAAAAAACATGAATGAATGGTAAAAAGGAACAATTTGGTCCGTTTTCAACATAATGGCATAAAATTCTTGAGTTGTAAGTAATACCGTAAAAACATGGCGCTTCATTTCAAAACTCCGAATCCAAAAGAAAAAAAAAAGAACAATACTGATTTCGGATTTTTCAAGATGGAGGTAACAATAAAAAGTTGGAAGCAGCGGAATACAAGTAATGCTGTGTAAAAGAAACAATATTGGAATAAGTGAACATTGTGCAACAGTAATATGGAATATATACTTAACAATATGCATGGCTATACATGACTAATACTGATCAAAGTTCCTTCAAGAATCGTGGCTCTATTGAACATGTTGTTTCGATGCCACAGGCATGTCAGCCACTCTAAATGATCATTTTCAGAAGATCAGTGGATGAATGATTGTATATTTAACTTTTCAGGTGGCACAAAATCCAAAACTGATGGCAGTGTGCAGGGACAAAGACCACTTTCATATATGTGCCGATGGATTGGACTCTTCTCTTCTGTTTCTTAACGTATGTCATTAACCTGGGTTTTATGCACATAAAAATTACTGCTGCTCAACTTAAGTGGCTTACAATAAAATTAGTGGCCTAATTTTCAAAGTAAGATTTTACATCGCGACTAACACTAGTCATTATTGTGAATATGGCCCCTAGTATTTATGCAAAAGCCACTGGTTTCGGATCCATGGCTTTCTGGATGCAAAAACAAAAGTAGAGGTCAAGGCAGAATTGATTCTTAAAGAAACTTCCCAAATTATAGGCTGGCTGTGATAACAATGACTATAATTGGTCTAAAACTACAGTATGGCATCATAATGTACAGCGGGTATTACACAGATATTGGTCCCATACAATATAGTTGTGACTAGAAGTCTATGCCGCATGCATTTTGCTAAAGGAAACTTTATACATTTGTTGCATCGTATGCAAAAAGTTCAGTATCAAATGTGCATGAAACATGAGAAAATATGGAATTGGGAATTTAAAAACTGAGTATTTGTGTCCCCTGCTGAGACATTTCAAAAAGGAGGAACGACGGAACAAAAAGAACCACAGCTATTATGATTGAACCTGATTAAACAATAAAACAACAGTTCAGTCAAACAAATAAGTAACATCTCTCAAAGAAATGAAATAAAGAATTGAAGTTCTAAACAATCTCCTCTCATCCTGAACACATATGAGTATTAATTTCTTATGGTCCCCATATGGTATGGTCCCCATATAGAATGGTCCCTCATGAGTAACAAAACAAGAAACAGTTAAAACATGTTGACATGATATTAAACAGGATGTCTTTTCAGACATAGCTCTGAAACATATTGCTATTTTACTTCATATCAATAATGCAACGCACTTCTTAAACTTCATAAATGGTTCCTGTGTAAAAGTTCCATTTAAAACTTGTTGCAAGTAGACATTTGCTTCATTACAGCCTTGTGATGATTTCTCCTCATACACCTGATGAGAGTTTGATATGACATGAGGTCCTCAACAGAAAAACCAACTCCGGTGATGGTAGTAGTCTTGGCCATACATCTCTTCCACTTTGATAATCAAAGTTCATGGGAACTTTTCTTTCCCCAATAATGAGGTCAAGGTGAAGGCAAGTTTGGAACTTTCAAGAGAGGTAAAGGGCAAGGTTAGTCTTCCTTGCCAGACCCAGCAGCATTTTCTTCATCCTCACCATCGGTAGGTTTACAAAACTTGTACCTGGAAAACAACCAGAAGAAATCATGTCTCTCTAGAATCTAGGACTTAAATAAGACATGCAACAGTTGGGTAGACCATCCAAAGACTGAATGGCGCTGAGTTGAGCAAACTGTTAAAGCTGGGCACCATATAAAAAAAACTAAGTAAAAAAGAATGCGCAGTCAGTTCAAATAGGCCAAAATGCCTCTCTTTTTGTCACTGAAGAAGACCTTTTTGGTTCAGACGCCTGACAATTTCTTGCGGCATATTGTTAAAATTTGATCCGTACTGTCTCCTTTCAAGAGAAATAAATAATCAGTGTGACACTAAAATTGTATAGAAAACAAATCTATAGTCCTCATATGAAATTTACTCCTGGAGTCTGCCCATTACTGCTAAAACAAAACTGATCTGACAAGGAATCCTTCATCGACAGCAGAGAATAAATAAAAAGCATTGCTCTAATCTTTGTTGTTGCCAACATCAATGTCTCCACTATCAGCCTTAACAATTCATACAGTTGTAAGGGTAATGCCGCTATTGTGAGACTGTTACCAATTTTCTGTAAAACATTAATGAACAACCTTAATGGATACATTCACGAGCAAATTTCCTCATCTAGGCACTGATCTAAAGATTCACATTTCTAGACAATCAATAACACAGTGTAGCACGACTATTAAGTCAGTGGTTACTGTTCAGAGACACTTACAACCAATATAAAGTTAAACCAGCTCACCTGTGATTCATATGCTGACTGTAAGAGCCAGAGTGAGAAAATCTCTTGCCACACTTTCGGCATTTGAATGGTTTCTCCCCACTGTGCAGTCTCCTGTGTTCTGTCAGATGGTGCTTGTGCTTGAAGGCTTTGGAACAAACCTCACAGTGGAAGGGTCTGGCTCCTAAAGTGCAGACAAAATATGAGATATTCTCATTATCAGGCTTCTCATTAAGAGAAGCTGACTAGCCAGGCAAGTAACCTGGTAACAAGATTCACGCTGGGGAGCCCTATGTTTCTCAATTTCATGAATAAAACATTTCAAATTAGACAGAAACCTTGTAGATTGATTGTTTGCTGTCCCTCCAGACATTATGGAAAAGAAAATTGATGTAGCTAAGATCTAGTATCTAAATATGAAAGCAAATCCGTTAGAATCGAGACAGTGTCCATGGCCATCTGTGGGCAGGGCTTGCCTTCCACAGATAAGGATTGAATGACACAGCTTTAAGGTTATAAGGTCCTATAGAATAATCAATTCAAAGACAAATATCTCTCTTACCTGAGTGTTCATACTTATGTCGTGCTAATGAACTCTGTTTGCTGAACTGCTTGTCACATTGGTCACAGGCATACATCCCCAGCTCCTCACTGATGCGGTGACCTTTCCATGACCTCCTTCTCTTGCGAGGTGAGCCAGAGTCATCTTCTGGATTGCTGACTGAGTCCTCCAGATCATCCATCTTGATTTCTTCCGATTCAACCTGCCAAAGAGATTGGAAATAATGCTTATGATCTTAAACACCAAAGATGGAGAGGTATGAGTGTTAGCCTTTAAACATCATCCCAAACATCCCACTGTTTTCTCCACTAGGTACAGATAATCTGCTATGGATCAAGTCTTGAAAACAGGTAATATCTCTAGTAAATGTGGTTGCCGAGAGGATGAAATCATGTGTATGTCTGACAATGTATTAAGTGCTCAAAGCATCATGAGAATGAGTGCTATATAAATGTAATATATTATTATCATTACTAAATATTAAATATTTTGGTGTTAAATGGGTCCTATCCTCTACATGTATAGCAGACATTAAGCTATTCTCCCTTACAAAAATGAAATAAATATCATCAAGAATAAGCTCCTCATCTCAGGCTTTGAACAATATGAACACGATGTGTGTGTCAGAGGCAAAGTCATGACATGGACACTAATTATCCACACCTATAAATCTCTACTTCTACTGCCTAATAAAGTGAAAGATGTTGCTATGTTTTATCAATGTTGCCACAAACAAAGAAACGTCTTTATCAAACCTAAAGTCCGGTAGACTTCTAAGCTATACAGGAATTTTAAATCACACACTTGACAGTCAGTGAAAAGCAATTAGGCAGCAGGCTGGCTAGACAGTATTAATTGATGGCTGACATACTTTACATGTTAATGAAGTGATGACAACATATTTGTAGGTGGGATAATATGTATAAAGAAGCTGGGGTTGCTAACTGTATCGCTGAGTCTGTAAAAATGACCAACTTACGAGTGCAAACAAGGGCAGAGAGGAAAGCTGAGAAGACGGAATCAATGAGAGTTAATGTAAGGCCAGTGAGTGAATGAAAGAAAGGAAGAAAGACAGAAAGGTGGAAAGAATGAAAGGTTGGTAGGTAATGTTGCATCTCTAACCCAAATATTGCATGTCTGTACAAAACATGAAGCAACACTATTACTAAAGCGTAAGAAGATAGCGGATTGAGTTTTGAAATGAAACTATTCATAAAAAGAGTATGTAGACTGAGATATGAAGAAAAGTTCTATAATTTAGAAGAAGTGTTCGACAAACAGAACAAAACAGAGCAAAGACATGCCACTAAAAGGATGAGTTAGTATGGTTGACTCCACTTTAATGCAACTTCCCTTAATTGAAACTTTTTAGATAACATCACTGTATATTTTCTTTTTATAAATATGTCACTGCATATTTGCATCATCTTTTAACTGTCATTTTCTGTATGCCCTTAAGGAGTTGTATGTAAGTGGAATCTATCAGATAAATGAATGAAAACATTTACTCACAAACCACACCTGCTTAGAGCTCTTCTTTCTTCTCCTCTTTCCCTCTGCTGCTGACAAAGCTCTGAACTCTTCCAGAGAGGCCACATTGGCTAAGGTCTGTAGATTTCCTTGTGTTTCCATAAACTTCTTCAGCTCCCCTTCAAAAGTGGTTACCTTTTCCTTGCTCACCGTATTTCCCTCCTTGCCATCGTCTGCACCATCAGCCACATCAATGACCAGTTTCTTAGAAGACGGTGATGCAGGAGTTCCATCTGTCAGTGATAAATTAACAATGAAGGTTTCTCATGCCATGCCAAAATTTTTCATTATATGACCACCATAAAGAATGTGGTCTACACTAAAGCCTGCGACAACAAGTGTAACCATTTATAGCTAGTATGTGTACGTCCACATATTTGTAAACAATACGACATCAGCACTGACAATTATGTAACAAAACATGGAAAATTTAGGTATATGGTATCTGGATAAGCCCTCTATGACATCTTCATATGAACATCACTCACTGTTGTCATTAATATGCCCTATAATATGGATGGTTTCTCACATGTACACACTGTATCATCCAACACACTTATTAAAGACCCCATTATAGCAAAATTATTACTATTTCAAAACCTTTAGCAAGCACTACAGGTACAATAGGGTAGGTGAAATTCTATGATTACTGAGAAATAATATGAAATAACTAAAACTGTTCACTGAATTTCATAATAGGTATGATCAGAAGTATAACTGCCTCACATGCATCAAAGCCTACCATTCTTCACGGGAGATGTTGAAGCTGTGCGGCCTTCAGCTGATCCCGATGATACCATCTTGACAGGGGAGTCTCTCTGAGGATGGTGGTTATTGGGAGGTATAACCCCAGTGATTTGTGCCAACACTGCTGGATTCAGCATTGACGGGGAAAACTTCCTATGTGCAGCTGGGTCCAGAAGAGGGGGAAAGCCACTCTTGAACAAGCCCTTCTGTGTCATATATTTGAAAATCTCAGAGTGCTGAAATCTATTGGCATCTAGTTGTCTGGTAGCAGCTTCAAGTCTCTCAAGCTCTGATATCATCATTGGATGAGGCGGGAACTGTTTGGAGTTGGGGTCAGGGATATGCAAGAGTTGATGGTGATTGGGGATGTTCAGGGGAGAGAAAGTTTGTGGAGAAAGGTTGGGCATGGTGGCAAAGGAGGATGTGGTTGACTTGGGTGTGGATTCTCGAGATGAACATCTGTTGGGAGTGACAGAAGTGGTAGTGGTGGTGTTCGGAGATTCAAGTTTCACTGATGGGGATGGTGAGACGGATTCAAGTTTAGGAACCTTATTGCTTAGGTTAAGAACTTGGTTATCTAGGTTCTCAGGTATTGCACAGGGGTTGGCAAATGGTTGGTGGTGGTCATGGGCTTTTGGTGGTTGCTGTTTTCGGACACTCAAATCCAGAGGCTGGTCATCCGATGGTGGAGTCAAAGGGGCCACATTGGAGTAATTTATGGGACCAGAATTGCCTGAATCACTGTGATAGCCACCATTACTTCTGTGTCGGTGGTAGTGGTTGTGGTGATGATGCAGGACTGCGTAAGGATTGGGTACAATGGGAATGTAGGTGGAGGGGGAGGTTGAAGTAGTGGTGCCGCTGGAGTTTCTCCTAGTGCCGCTTCTGCTGTTTCCTGACTTGCTCTGCTTCCTGCTGTCACGGGCTCTTGCATTTTGAAACCAACTCTGTAGGGCAAATGAAACAATTTGTTGTTTTTGTTGCTTCTGTAGGGCAGCACAAAGTAAACATACTGATATAGAAATTAGAGCTCATCAGACACAAACTGATGCCACCCATGGGTACGATTAAGAGGCTGCTTGAAAAAAATATTGACAGGAAACTGGCTATATTGAGTCTTGAGCCCATTACCTATGCAGTGGCATCTATGCACTGCCATCTAATAACAATTACTAAGGTTATGAATGGAAATGAGACAATGTCTGTAATAAAACCAGCATAAGCTATTTATAAATACGTTCTTAGAGATGGGGGTTGATGAATAAGCTAAAATAATCGTCCAAACTAAACTTACCTGAACCATTTTCTTGGAAATGCCAATAATCTTTCCAATCTCTTCCATAGCATGGTCATCTGGTTTCTTGTTGTCACGGTAACAAGCCCTCAGGTGCTGAGCCTGGCTCTCTGTCAATGTTGAGGTTGACTTTGCATCTCGTTTCACTTCTCCTGCTTCCTCTTCATCATCATCATCCTCATCCTCATCATCATCCTCATCATCTTCATCATCATCATCTGTGTCATCATCATCATCAGAATTCTTTTGATTGAGAGGGGATATGCGATCAAGCTCCTCTTTGATGTCCTTGTCACCATCATCATCATTTTCTTTAAGTTTCTTCTCGTCAGCAGTCTTGTCCACAATGCCGTCCTCTGGGAGTTTAGACTTGATTCCTCCAATGGCTTTCTTGATATCGTGGTTATCCTCACACAGATACCTCTCATGCTGATGCAGATCCACAGGGCTGTGGAATTCTTTGTTGCAGTAACGACACGTTTGTAACTCACCATCTGATGTGTCCTTCATCTCAAGCTTCACCTCTCCAACAATGAGATCTGAAATATCTTCACTTTCCTCGTTGCTGTCGTTCTCCTCCTTCACATCATTTTTAATACCACTGACTCTTTCTATCTCTTCGTCGTCAATGATTTGTGGCTTCTTATCCTTTTCTTCATCTTCCTCTTCTGACAAAATTTCTTCCTTAACCTCTTTCAACAGCTCTGAACTCTTGTCTCTGCCTTCATCATCATCTTCATTCAGTTTTGCTCTCTTATTTGCATCACCTTCTTGCTCCTCATCACTGCTGCGTTTATTTTTCTTACAGTCCATTTTTGTCTCCATCCTCTTGATGAAGCTGGCTGCAGATTTACCATCTCGTTCTAGGTTTAAGTTCTTTTTCTCAGAAGACTCTTTCCTGTCATCCTTATCCTTAGATGAGTCTGGTGAAGCTACATTACCTCTAGGTGAGGGGGATGGTGTTGGAATGGGTAGATTGCTAGAATTATTGCAATTATTTGTCATTTTCGGCAGGCCTGGCCTAGTTTCTGCTCTTAGACTCCCTGTCAGGAGAGCATCAACAAGGACTGGCGTCTTCTTGACATGCTCCTCCATAGCTCTCGAAGACATTAGGGACGATGTTGAGGATGAATGAGCCTCAGGGATGGAGTTGGGTGGAGACAGAAGGTGATATGGAATGCTTGGATGCTGATGTGCATGGGCTGGCACAGGGGGCAGAGATGCTATTGACACTGATGGTGGCGGGATGGGCATCCCGGCTGCCGCAACAGCAGCCGCAGCTGCTGCCGCCTGTGAGGTTGACGATGCTGATGAGACCATTTTTTGATGAATCAGGCTGAGAGCAAAGGCATTCTGAGCTGATGTCATCATGGCGGAGGTGATAGGGGGTGGAGGAGCTGCGTAGAACTGATGCCGTAATGAAGAGGCTGAAGGATGCTGATCAAACTTAATAAATTGCTGAGGATATGCACCTGGAACAAAGACGAAAATTAAAATGAGGTCAAAATTAACTGGAGAAAAAGGGCCCCATGCCGTATTCAAATATAACAAAAGGAAAAGGGAAAGAACTGCTGATGATATTCTTGTCTGTCACAACTCATATCCTCTGAAACAGCAATGCAGATTTCATCAACCAATTTATATCAGGGCAGCATATCACCATACATCTATTCAGCTCCTTGAGTAAGCAAGATAATAGAAAGTGTAGAGAAAGAAATCTAAGAATAGTGAGAGAAACAAAATTCTATTCTGCTTCAGTCGTCTGAAGATGGTGAATCTACGGAACATGGTCGATTAAGAAAAAGCTTAGTTCTTTTCTTTCTCTCAGAAACCAAAACTGGTAATCTTTCAATCATCACCCTTTTCCCTCTGGTAATTCATTTTCTATTTTCATGGACTGATATCAGGGATAGCATAAGCAGATGACAATATTTTCAGACACCAAGCTCAACAAATAGATTTCTGTTCAATAAGCAAGCTGCTTTGCAGTCTTTTTTTTTCTTTTTGTTTGCTTTTTTTCTTCCCATTGACTTATTTGTTAAAAAGTCATTTTTTTAACAGTCTAATTTTCAGTTTTCTGAAAATTTTTAGCTTTCCACCATCCCTGTGGTATCTATGACCTGAAATAGCTGCTATGTTGTGCAAGGTTCCTTACCTGGAGGTGGGGATGTAAGGGGCTGAGAGAACACCTGTCCAACAGGTGGGAACATGAAGCGGGCAGCCTCAGGTCCTCCTTGGAACCCAGGCCCAGCTCCACCAACTCTCCCTTCTTCCATGGGCCGCTCTTGCCGCCGACCCTGACCTTTGCTCTGCCCCATGACCCAACACTTCTTGGAGGTCATGTGACTGCTGTAGGAGCCGGAGTGCGAAAAGCGCTTGGAGCATGTTGGACACTGGAATGGTTTCTCTCCTGAATGGATTCTGATGTGCTCTGGAAAAAAATTTTTAAAAATTAATGAGCATGCACAAAGTAACGGCATTTTCCAGCAAAAATGCACCAGCCTCAGTGACATTCATTTTCGATTACATGAGGTGGGTGGTTTCCATCGGATGACTGCATACTGTTCAGGGTGTATCACATAAGATATACATACAGCTAATGCAGCACCCGCAGTTAGCAATAAAAGTTCACTCCGCTTTGTCACAAATTAATATGTGTTCCATTATCAAAACAAATTATAGATAACATGATATTCCATTCATATAAGCCAAAATGTATGGTACCATTATGTGACAACTTTTCCGAGGCTCCTGTGGAGATGTAGCTCAGAAAAGGGGAAGGGACGCAAATGCTCCTACCTTTCAGATGATGCTTGAACTTGAATGCCTTGCCACATTCTGGACACTTAAACTTGCGGAGATCCGTGGACTCGGAATGGCTGATCATGTGACGCTGAAGACGATAAACGTTGGCAAAAGTTTTCTGGCATACCTACGCAAAAGGGAATACATGAAAGAAATCTCCAAACATTAAAATGACAATGCAATTTGATATGAGCATGGAGGCATGCCGATGTGACCTTATGTTAAAAGTGATCTATTCCCCAGTGGTTTTATTACTCCTGTTGCTTTTCAGTTTGTTAACATGAATTCAGTTTGCTATTGAGTGTCTGTGAAGACGAGGCCTTAGCAAATGACGATGCTGATTTTCACTGAAAAATGGCTTCAACATGCAAGATCTGTGTTTCATATTAAGAAAATAATTACATGTGCCACAATTTTGGATTTGCTGAAGACACCCCCCTCCCCTAACCCAACCTCTCCGCTTCCTCCCTTCTCCCCACAAATTTATTGTTGTGCCTTTTTTCATCACTTAATCAATGGTGCGTTTAGTTGGCCGTCTCAAAAACGTACAAAATTACAAGACAATAACCCAGACAAAACAAAGGTGCTAAAAAGTTAATATACCCAAATTTTTATTTTTCTATAAAATGGAGACTGGCATCTACCACACAATTAAATTTTTAAGTTTATACCTTGAAAACTTAGTAACCTCTCCACCATGAACTTAGAGACTTGGAAAAAAAAAAAATAGGTCCAGTGAATAATCTTACAAGGCCATACTGCCTCTGTCAAATATCATGATCTCAGCATTATCTTTGAAACAAAGAACATCTTCCCCAATTTTCTCCAAAGATATGTATGTGAAATCTTACATAATCCATCAACATGGATGATATGAAAGCATACTCTACAAAACACGAGACTGGTCAGTGTCACTGTTACACAATATCTGACTGGCTGATATTCTTGTTACACAAATCCTGACTGGTTAAATTCATGGATACACAACAGCCTTTAGTTATTTCTTTAAAGAAAACCTCAGTTTACCCACTTTAAAGAGATTTTTAGTCTTTTGAAGTACGATAACCAAATCACTATGTTAACATAGTTTAAACAATGAACAAGGCGAAGACCACAACATTTTGTTAATGTCTTGCTTCTGGAAAGCTTTTAGCCAGCAAGGTACATACAAGTAGTTAAAACTGGGTGCCTGATGGGCAAAAAATGAACTTTCCTGGTAAACTAATTTGTATTTCTCCCCAGTTGATAACACACAATTCCAAAGCACAGCCTCTCCCCTTACCTTGCATGACTGTGAAGTTGGTGAATGAAGGGCAATGTGTTTGTCCAGGTGAGACTTGAGAAGGAAGGTCTGCTCACACTTTGGGCACTGGTATCGTATGGGCTTATCTGGGTGCTCATTGCGCATGTGATCACGTAACAGGGTGGCTCGGGTGTACGTAGCCTCACAGTAAATACACTTGAGAGTGTACTCTTCCTCCAAAATGTGTTGGTGATCTGGGTGTTAAGGCAAAATTGAAAATTATTCTGCCACTTGTATGATGACTTTGTACTTAGCAGCAGAATCAGTTGAATAACAAATACATATGTACTCATAGTGATTTATAAAGAGAATACAAAATGAATTAAATTCTACAGCCCCTCCCTATCCTCCCTCCACCGTCATTTCTAAAATCTACCCCATACCCATGATCTTGTTTGCTCTCAATAAATCTAATTAGTAATATTGATGGTGATTTAACTAAAATTGCTTGATTCACTGAGCCAACAACTAAAAGCATTGTCTGTAAGCAAATGGCAATTCAAGAAAGAAAAAAAGAAAGAAAGAAAATACCTCCATCGAATAACTGGTTCTCATCATGATCGCCGGTGGATTCAGGGAAGGTAACTATGGCGTCCTTGTGTTGCTTTAAAATATCCGCGATTATCTCCCTTGACCTATCACTCGCGTCTTTCGAATCCTCAACTGAGGTTGTCTCAAGGATTCCTGTTTTCTTTCCCACAGAGTCGCTGCTTGTGGTGGAATGTGGTTGTTTGGCAGAATCTGTGGTTTCTAGAAGAGGGGGAAAAGTTCATGCATCACACAAAAAAAAAATAACATTTCAACAGTTCCAGTAAAATCTCTAGGAAGCTAGGAGTAACAATGTTGCAAGTCTGGCTGGCCCAATGCATGGCGAATTGCCCCATGTGTGTTCATAGTCTTATCCCAACCTTACCGTGCCTACACTCTTTATCTAAATAAATATATGATAAGGAAATACTGCTAAAAAATGTCCATAGGCCTAACTAATCCATCAACAACAAATCGCTTCCGTAGACTGGCAAGCGCAAAAACTGAACACTTTTCTGCAAACTAGTGGAAGTCCTTTGGAGAACATGTAGATCTACATACTCACACACAAAAATGTTATCCCCTTACCTTCACTTTTGTTTTCCTTTTCCTCTTCCTTGTCTTCCTCATCATCGTTCTTTCCGCTCACATCCTCATCCTTCCTCGAATCGTCCTTCTCCCCATCTTCCTCAGCTTTCCTCTTTCCTTCCTCTTCCTCTCCTCCCTGCCTCCCTCCTGCCGTCTGTCCTTCGCTCAACCCATCTTGCTCCGGTCCCGTCCGGCTCGGCGAGAGGGTCTTGCTCGTTTCGTCTGCCAAAATTTCAGTCCCGCACTGAATGTCCCCCGTCTCGTCACCATGGCAACCGGGCTTGACACCCCCAACGCCCCCGGCCTTCGCGCCGTGATCAATTTCACCAAGATGCTTGTTCTTCGCAACCGCTAGTGTGCCGCTTCTCGAAAGTCTGGTTAAGTTTTTGTGAATGTCCGGGCTGGTGCCGGTGGGGGTAATGGTGCCGGTAGTTGTGTTGCTGTTGTTGTTGTTGCTGCTGCTGCTGTGATGATGATCGTGGTTGCTGCTGCTGCCGTCCTCGTCGTCAGAGGAGGTAACTCTTGCTGTGGCAAGTGCGGCCGACTCACTCAGTTTGTGCTCGTCTAAAACATCTGAAAACAGAAAAACAAAACAGTTGACACTGGGCACCAGAATCACTGGATGGAGGAAGGCTAAAAAAAAACAAAAACGAAAAAACATAACTCTCTATTACCTGTCGTTGCGAAATCAAATGATCCGAATGCAGTTCACCTACATATTCTAGCAATGTAGGTGAGAGATCAAGGAAGTGATCAGCCAGGCTTAATCAGGTATTCGTGGCATCTGGCTTGTTTAAAACACTTTCTATTCCCGACCAGTATCAATACAAGTGACGGCTGTTTTTACTGTCAGCTAAGACAAGATAGTCCGTTTCGCTAATCTAATCCGAGCTATCAACCACAAACAGCGATCGCTTTTCCTCACAAACAGAAAGGAAAGCATCCTACTTCGAAGACCTATGAAAGCATTTGAATTTAATAAAACCAGAAAAAAAAAAGCGCGGGGGAGAGGAGGAGTCGATCGCACGATGAGTCCAGCTTATGTCGAACATAAAATATGCACAAGTGTATATTATGAAATGACCCTAACTTTTCATCAGACAGTCAAGACAAACTTTTTTCCCCTTTAACGCAACCATTCCGCCCCTACTCCCTTTCCAAACCTGTTTTCTTCCTTTCCCGAAAAATGCAATGCTAAACGCTAGGCTAAACAAGAACCGCGGTAAGACCCAATTCTAGGCTAGTTTAGGCTCTAGCTCGGAAAATGATGTCAAGCCATCACGAGGGGCGTAACTGTGTCGCGTGCGTATGGGACGACCCCATTTCACCTTCGCAGAATACTGAGTTCCACTTGGAGAGTCGGAGCCTGAGGGGTTTCACTAATTAACTGCAGAAAGAAAGAAAGAAAGAAAGAAAGAAAGAAAGAAAGAAAGAAAGAAAGAAAGAAAATAAAAAAGCACATATTCACAGTTGTAAGATGACCAAACAAAAAAATTGCAATGACCAAAAATGCAGTGACGTGGACTCATACTAAGCAATCCTCAGCAACTTTATTCATCGTCCACAAAACATGCTGTACTATCATTAATTTTATCTGACAATAAAACGGAGCTGATAACCGATAAAACCCGCTGTTTTTCTTAACTGTTAACAGACCATAAGCAAAGGAGGACAAGGAGGAGGTGGCAAGGATGAGATTTGG
>JAWQUT010000161.1:1262814-1273370 GCA_033807755.1 Ellobium chinense
GGGGGGGGGGGGTCGCAAGTGTATGACCTTTTCGTCCCAATTTATAGCACTCCTTATTTCCACACTCGTGGCCAGTTTGACCTTTCACCCCTACGGACATAATTAGGCGAGCACTTAGCAATTAACTCACCGCGGTGTCGAGTAGTAGTTGCTCCTTGCCTTTGTTACAATCTCGGTTGTTTTTTTTTACTGCTAACGTATGATAAGAGGGAAGAAGAGGTGGGACGAGGAAGGAAGGACAACGGGAGAAAAAAGGATAAGGAGGAACACGGGAACAAAGGTAGGAGGAAGAAAGCGTTGCGATGGGAGGCAAAGTGTTGATGTGCATGTAACAGACAATGGAACCTCGTAATTAAGCATTCATGTAATATGTATAACTCATTATGAGGGTACGAAATTTGCATGCACAGATTCGTCTTCATAAATACCATGTAGATGGACATTACTCAGTAATGTAACTGTAACTTTTCCACGTACCATAGGTGTATTTATTATCGAGGCTGCACTGTGTTTTGGAGAAGAAGGATGAAACGAAAACAACATCAAACTTGGAATTACTTAGCGTCTATGTTGGTGTATGAAGTCGTAAACTCCTTTTTAAATTATGCAAAATATGATCACAGAGGAGAAGTCTGTCTCGGAAATTTCTCGAATGAAGCAAACTCTGATTTTATTGGAAACTGGTATTAAATATAAAATAAGAATGACAAGCTTGAAGTTTGTGACACCCAGAATGCCACGAAGAAACCCTGTAACACTGTCAAACAAAATCACAACATACATAGTACTTATTAATCTGTAGTTACGCCTTTTACATGTTTGACGAGTGACCGTATCACAATTTAGAGGTAAAAATTCAAAGAAAACAACAATAATGTGTTTAATGATCATTCCCCATTATATAAATCATGAACACCAAAAGAGGATGTGTTCAGCACCGATGCTTGAAGAAAGACAAAACTGTCATTATTGCGAGACTATGATAAAACTTCTGGAATGAGAGAATCGCATCGCTCTTGAGACAAAGCTTTAATTTCTAGATCGATCCAAAGCTGATCATAATCACAGCAAAGTGCATCAGTTTCTTAATTGGCTTAGTCACCCATGGCCCTTTTCAAAGAATCAGGGGGACATACCAGTGTATCAGGATGTTTCGGACATTTTCCCTCTCCCATTAACATGACTAACTCCTCATTTAACTGGCTAATGAAAATGCCAAGGTTTAAAATTTTCAAAGCCAGCCTTAGGAATTCGGAAGCAAGACCAAAAGCCAAATGAAAAAGGTGGGGGGGGNAACAACTACCCAAGCTAAGTAACACATGACAAGTATCACGTGTATGCATCTATGACAGGAGCTGACAATTAATGCAGAAAGGAAGTGCAAGCGACAACCTGTATATATAACACGTTGGTGAGCAGGGGCAGCAGGCGGGCAGGAAGTTTACATCTTGCCCCCAAGCCACGCTGTGGTTAGTGTCACCCCCCTCTGGGAGCACAATGCCGCTTGAAAAAGCAAAGACAAAAATAAAACGCGATACGCCCACGTCATGGTGTAAGTATGAAGGTCTCAGCTAATAGATGGTAGCAATGTGTGAGGACGATTTTGTTCGTTTCACAGATTCGAATATGAACGTGATCCTAGATGAAGTTGACTCCCAGTACAATAAAGCTTTGCTGTGATTGTTTGTGAAGTACATGTATATTCCCTACATCAACAAAGTAATAGCAGTAGCGCAAGAGGAGGAAGTTAAAAGGTAATTGGAACGGACTACGATGCAGTTATAACAAACTATCTCCAATAAGGACAGCGAATATCTCGTTGACCTTCACACCTACCCGACTCCAGCCATGACACATGACAGCTTTCAGACAGCACTGTCACTTCCACAGTCCTACCACAGTTTATCAATTGCATAGTTTCCAATGACTAGCGACGATAATCAATGTTTGACTATGCCTACAATCATTAGGTTAAAGAGACCCGCTCCCCTACCGGAAGACAGCCGGGGTAATATTTACAGCCCTGTTTCTAATCAAGCCTATCCTTGGACGATACTGTACGTGTATAATGCTCCGGAAGCGTAATCGAGAATCGGCTACTCCACAATTCAAACTCGTCCGCTTCCCGCCACTGCTTGCTGTGTCGTGCTGCACTTGGTAGGGAAAGGAATGCGATGTTTATCTCCAGCCCTGACTGCATGGACGATGCAGAACTCCTGCAATTATGGAAACATCTACCTCCGCTTACAAGACTATATAAGCATTCCAGACTCAGCTTGGCTACTTAAAATCAACAACGGCGTTTCGTCCCGCCAAATTCCACTTTGTTCTTTGCGTCTCTTTCACCACCATCTTCATTTCGATTTACTTCGGGTGCCTACCTCTATAACTATCTGCTGCGTTACTTGAGATCAACAACTTTGCCCCGAACCCAAACTAAATTCCTTTTCTTGCTCTTTCCGTCGTCGATTGTTCACCGCTTTCTTGGCCTTGACTCGTTTGCTGAGTAAACCTTTAATTAAATCTAGTCTCAATAGTTAACTGACCCTTCCCTCTCTTTCTGTAAACATGCACCACACTGAAATACACGTACAAGAATCTGATACAGGCTATCAAAAAAGTGCTTGTAAATTTTCATTGACAATTTCACAAATCTGCAAAACAATCGTTCCATCTAAGTCTTGAGTCGTCTAACACTGGGATTCTTGAAAGCAGTTGTCGACAGTCTAATATCTCCAAATACTTAGTACAGAAATTATCCTTTCCCATAACATTAGTCTCCTAGAGCGGCAAAGCACTGGCTGGTCGCACCTGTCTTGACAGCCATATAGGAGACCGCACCCCAATGGTCGTAAAAGACAGTGATCTTCACAGATATAATTTACTGTAAGAGAACAGGAAAGAATACTGACTGTCCGTCACAGCCAAGTTGCTATGAGAGCGTGGGTAGATTTCAACGGTGCAACGGCAGACTAGGTACGATAAAATAATTATTCTTACACAACATTATCAAACAATGCCGGAAGGGCTTGGCTGCGCGCGAAATTTGCGCGCCAATACAAAGACCCCGACCCGTCTGCAAGAAGCATGGTGTCCAACGTACGAAACTAGAAAGTGAGTAGGTCTAGCGCATACCGGATAAACATTGTAATACAAAATGCATTGGGGGCTTACCTTGTTCGTGCAAGAGGATAAGGCCAGGGGTTCTCATTTTGTAATCTGAGTGGAGCAGATCTTATGTGTGAGTGGTATACGGAAATGAGGAGGAGGAGAGACAAAGTTGGACAGAAAGAAGGAGAAAGAGCACGAATCAACATCCACACAATTCACCGCCGATATATCATCGAGTCTCAACAACGTCATACCATGATAGTTGTCACCACTAGCTCATAACCTTCTCCCCCTCTGAGTATATCTAGAATTTCAATTACTGTACTATCAATGTCTTAAAATGTGCTCATCTGTACAATGATGAATCCAAGAGTAAAACCATCCGTTACAGGACAACGAAGACAACAACAACAACAACAACAACAACAACAACAACAACAACAACAACGACAACAACAAGCCACCAGCCTCTCTTGTCTCACAAAAGTCATTGTAAAACATAAATTTCCTTCCTTTCACCCCCCCCCCCCCCCCCCCCCCNAAATCCTTTGTACAGAATCAATTGGAAAAAGCGCCGCCTGCATTAAAATGAATTGCCAGTGTGTGTGTGTGTGTGTGTGTGTGTGTGTGTGTGTGTGTGTTACAGAGGGGACACCCCACGGTGCTTGAGAACCCCCCGGGGTTTAACCTACTAGAGGAATGAGCTCTGAGAGCGTGGATGATGAAGGCATTTTCGTGAGTTAGAATTGGAGTGTGGGAACCTGGGCTATCGCATCATACACACGGTGAAAGGTAGGAAAGCCCCGAGGGAAGGGTGCAGGGGCGTGGCGCAGTGTATAGGGGGGGCACACAAAGTTCAAGTGGCCTCCGCTCACGTTTATCGTGTTACAAAGTAAGAGTTAAGTGCTCGTAATCCAAACAGAAGGTTTTACTTGTGTAATACCTTTATAGTCCTCGTTCCGTTTCATGGTGTTTTCTGTTAAGACTGTTGGGATGTGGTGCCAACATGGGTACTGCTTTTCTGAGATTAAGGAGACGGTCAGACGGGCTATGTTTGCCTGCTGTGTGATGGGCTGAGACAGCGAGAAGGATGGATGGAGAAACAAGAGGAGACGAAGAGAGGGGGGAGGAAGGGAGAGAGAGAGAGAGAGGTAAGTCATAATTAATTAATGAGATGTTCGAATCATAAAATGTGAAAGGGTACATACATGTATCTATATTATGCTGTCCACATTTTAAAAAAGTGAAGATAAAGGAAAACAGGCTCAGAGAGAGATAGATAGAGAGAGAGAAAAAGAGAGAGAGAGACACAGAGAGAGAGAGAGAGAGAGAGACAGAGAAAGAGGAAGATTAATAAAATGTCAGGAAATTCTAAAGTGCTCGGAAATTCTAAGAATAATACATGTATTACGCAATCCGTCTACTCTGTCCCTTCTCCATTAGAGTACCCTTCGTTTCCTCGCGCCACCCGGTATCCCCGCCCCTGGCCACAACTCCCCGCCACCACATCCGCCCTGCAAAATGGCACCGCCAAATTCCAGCCGCACCGGCTGCACTATCAAAATGAACTACAGGTGTTTCCCGTGCGCCCAAATTATCGTCAAGGTTGCGCAGTTTTCCCACACTAGGGGCCTACCCGACACGGTGCGCCCTGGCGCTTGTTTGGGGTGTGGGGTAAATTTCATACCCTCAAAAAAAGCTGCCCACAGAGGAAAAAAAACCAAAACAAAACCGAAAAACGAAAGCTGGAGAGGTGATTCAGCAGGTTAGGGATACGAGTACCCAGATGTTGGCGATACTGACCATGTTTTTCAATAATCGTGATGAGTTCTTTAATTTTTTTTTACGTGTTTGTGTTTTGGCGTCGTTTGCACAGAACGTCCTGAAATAGAACTGAAACAATGTCGAGAATAGCCCTCCACACTTAAATGCTTTTAATGGCACACTTAGGCCCCACTTTGTCTGGTTTAAAAGTTTTAAGTGCTATATTTTAAAGCTGCTTAATTCCAGGGTAAATTGACAGGGTTTCTGATCTTTGTTTCGTGTCATGCTCTCAGTGCGCAACAATGGGACATTTTTTCACGATCCCATTTCCCATGCCGATGACAGGTTTGTGTTAACTTTATTTACAATCAAGCAAAATGTCCACCCTATTATTTCATTGTCCGCCTAGCAATGAAAGTGAAACTATCATTTTTCTTCCTTTTCTCTTCACTTAAAGATTCTTTGATGTTCTTCTTTTAGCGTCTTCAAGCCTTTGAAGAAAAAAAAAAAGAGCACAGCAAGGCCTATGCACCGGTGCACAGTAAAAACTTTACAACCTCAAATCTCGTGTCCTCAAAAAAAAAAANNGGGGGGGGGGGAAATCGCATTTGCGTTGTAATACTTCCCTGATCCGACATTTTATTCTCTTATATAAGACTTTACCCACTGACTCAAACATCTTATCAAAATGAAAATATGGACATAATCGTCCCCTAAAATTCGAATTCGTAAGATTTCACTAATCAACCAAAAGCAGTCCTAGAATGTAACCGGTAAATTCAATACTGTAGCCGAGTACCGCACCACTACTCGAAGGAACCCATTGAACACCTGACTGCAAGCGTGTCGGCCAACAGGAGGTTTCTTTGTTTTACCTTATATTTTGCCTCCTGAAAAAGATTACATAAGCAATAAGAGTTGTTTTCCTTTTTCTCCCCTACAGGATGTTCCTCATCACAAGACCTTTAGGAAAGTCGGCCAGAAACCTTGAGAAACACTGTGACGTCTGGGCTCACGGAATTAGGCCGTAAAGATGCTGACCTTTAGAGCAGAAATCCAGTATTTAATACTGCTCCCCGCAACCCTTCTACCTGCATTCAGAGAATATCTTTTCTCTTTCATTTTCATTCTCCCTGCATGGATTTTTTTTTTTGCGGGGTNNNNGGGTAAAGAAAAGAAGAACGAAAGAATGTCATGGATATATCACACGTAAGTAATAGCAACATCCGGCGGTGTCTGGTACGACGAAAAATTTACTTTGTCTGAACTGCTCACCAGGCCAATAAAGAACTTTTCTTCTTTGCCGTGTCAACTTTGCAACATAAATAAGGCTGCCACTTTTCATGGTTATTCATCACATCTCTATTTCTCTCTATATACACATATCTGCATACTGTATCTCCAGTATCACAGTTCCCCTCCACCCCCACCCCAACCCCTACCTTTCCAAAAAAAATTAAAAAATAAAACATTGACAGATTCGACTCGTATCCAACATTACGCACACTGAGAAAAGAGCATGAGATAATTTTAAAAAATACAATAGAACCTCTATATAATGTATGCCATAGGTGCATGTAAAAAGTATACATTATTGTGAGGTATTCTTAATATCAAAGTCGCCAAATAATGAATTAATAAAATAGTAACGAATCTATGCTTGTGAAATTAAACACTTACTAACAAGATATACTTATTAAATGATACGTAATATCGAGGTTCCACTGTACTCATTATCACAACAACAGATCATTAATAAATCAGTCAATCAATCAATCAATCATTTGCGCGCTCGTCAACTAGCCTGATAAAGGTAGCTGCATGTATATTTATCTCTTCCTTGTGTATGCACTATGCACAGGCTACCAGACTAGCGGACTCCACCCAAATCCCCTCTAAGCAGTGAGTTTTTAAACACCCTCCATTCCTTTCAGCTATGCAGCTTCCCCTGTCTTCATTTTCACGGTCCATTTAACTGCACCGAAGATTAAGGTTCAAGATGAATTTGTCACTTTCTTCGCGCAAAAAAGTCGAAAAAGGTAGCAGGCCAATTTCATCAACCTCCAGCTTTATTTTCCACGTGGCGCGGCACTTGTGTTTTGTTTCGCGTCTTGAGTTTCATGTTTTTAAAAAGCACCTAATCTCTCTTCACAGGCAGACGTGACCTCGCGAGATGGAAGAAAAACATGGACGGGAAAACGCAGGAATCTGACTGGGAGGTAAATGAGGGGAAAAGGTGAAAAATAGATTAAATCTTACCACAAAAAAAAAAAAAAATCTCAAAAAATACTGGAGCCTCCTTCACGCTACGCTGCGCTTTACTGACCTTAGAATAATAAAAACAATAAATGTTTTAAGCGTATGGAGGGCAAACTTGACAGTTTTATGAAATCGTGGGGAATGAGAAACAACAAAGAAGTGTCGCAACATTACTCCGTATAGTAACATCATTTACTTCCCTACTCTGAGACTTTAAAGGTTCTAATCCAACCTCAGTATTGTTTATTTTTTCAAGCATTCGCTTTTCATATTGCGCATCTGTTTTGCCACTTTAACGAGACAAAATGAATGTTAGATGGCCGTAGTTTCAGGGATGTCATCACCTGTCATTGAATTTCATGTGATGCTGGAAAAATATAAGCAAAATGTTCTTCATCACAGATATATGTAATAAAAAATGTAGGCTCATTACATATCATACAAAATGCAAGTTAATGAACGTATACGGTTACTGCACTGTAGCGAAACAAGGTACTTATTATGTTTTGAAGAAGTACTAATGGTTGCAATTAATACATTTTTTCCCCCTTTCAGTTTCATATCGCACTTGCCCAATCACAAAAACAAGAGCACGAAAACAGAAAACTGACGATAGTAACAAAAGACCTTTTCCTTTTTCCCGCTTAGGGGAAAAAAAAAACAACAACAAAAAGTTTTCATCTCTAACGAACAGTGACGGAGGTATTGGGTTGCAGGCAGTAAATAAATCATCATAGAAACGCAATAATCCAGGATCCGCGGTGGCAAGCAGGCATCCAATGCAAAACACGTGTTGGACACAAATTTTCCCACAATCCTCTCCACCAGGTCCCAGCCAATCACCTGTCTGCCTACCGTGGAAATGGCCCAATCGCAGTGAAAGTTAATCGCCCCCTCTCCTGACGAAGAGAGATCCACATCTAGATAACCGACCTCGTAGTTTACCGGTGAAGCGTTTACGGTCATAGGAGCCCAGCAAACGTCATTAACATTTTTATGAGTATCTGAGCAGAGGTATTTGTGTAGACAGGGATTTTTTCTGGCAAATTTCTGGAACTCTAGACGCTCTTCATATGGGCCAAAGGGATGTCAAAGCAAAATCAGAGGGAAAAAAACAACAACCTGGAGAAGGGTTGGGAATTAGTTTTCTAAGATCCAGATCTAAGTGGATTAAACTGTGAGAATAGGATGAAGAAGGAGTTGGATAAGAATAATGTAAGCACAAGAACATAAGTAGCATAAACGACAACAAACACCTTCACAAACCACGCTGATTTTTGTAACAAAAATTGAAGGCGGCGTGGCAGTCAACTTTACGTGTCAATTTCTAAAAGGGATGGGTCAAAACAAAGGAAGGACAACCATCAACAACAACAAAAAGCACAACCACACACCCGTCAACCCAGCCAGCCATCCACCCAACCAACCCAATTCAATTAACAAAAACAGAGAAAAGCAAGTTTCCGTAAATCCTGAATGAAAGCGACCAAAGGTAAACAAACAGTAAAAGCCACAACGTGGCAGGAAGTGCCTAGCTTGTAGACTGTACATGCCACAATAAACCAATCGGCGTGACTTTCCCAATAAAAACACCCAATCAAAGCCGTCGACAGACGGCAGAGAAATCCCAGACTACCTTGCGGCCACGTGTTTTGGCCAGGTTCCTTCTTTACGACACGGGTAACCGGATGGATACATTCCAATGCCAGGTTGGCCTCAAGGTTTCCCACGGTTGCAACAACGATGTTATGGAACGCAAAATTGAAACGAGGAAAAAACAACAGGAGAGAGAGAGATAAAAAAATAAAAGTTTGTTATGCGTCATTTCATAACGATCTTTTTCTTTCCTTTCCACCATCCCATCACCTCCACCCCTATTCTCTGTGGCACAGCGTTACCGAAAAGCTAATATTTCACCTTGCGAAGGGAAACAACTGCGGCTGACAGAGAGGAATACGGTCGCGGGAATATTCAGTTTGGTAGCTACATCTTTCTTTATTCAACTATCATTTAAACTACATACCAATAACTGTGCTAACCACGCCATTGTTAGTACTGTACGACATCGTCAGTACAATATTTGGTAAATTGGCATTTCATGATACGCAGTGATACATTAATTAATGTTTTGTTCAGAATGTCGGAGGAATGGTATCTATCTGTCGGCCCTTCTGCTTCCTACCTCCCTTACCTTTCTCACCGCCTACTTCTTGACGTCCTAATACGTACAAACAATGTCATGCTTAAACTAAAAAACAATAAAAAATTTGCAAGATTTTGTTGGGCAATGAATGGTGAGGTATGTTTGCAATGCTGCATCTGTGATACACTTGGCTAAAGAATTTCTCTCTAATAACCCTCCACTTCATTGTAACATTTCTGTGCCTCTTCAAACTAGAAACTCATAATGACGATGCAGGTTGTCTCCATCACAGACTGAAACAAGTTTGAAGTTTATAATATAAAAAAGAGTTATCCATTTCGCATAAGCTCTTATTTCCCTCTTTAAAAAAACAAAACATCTTTCCTTTCAGAACCTTCCGCCGATTCCTTGACCATAGTCTAGAATCGATACTGCATTTTGGGCGACATAAATTTGCAGTGGAACCTCGATATTAAGTATTCATTATCGCTATTAAATGACTTTCACATCTACGAACTCATTATTGTTCTACCGTTTTATTATGGAGTTTGACCTCGATATTACATATACCCTCAATAACAAGTATAACATTTCCATGCATCGTTCTACTGCATAATGCAAATCTATGGTTATGTGGAAGACATCATTCTAAATTGGTATCGTCAACTGGTAGTTTCGAGAACACAACTAACGAAACACGACTTTATTCGTCCCCTGTCCTTCACCTCCCATTACATTTGCTTATGTCATGAAGACTGCGTTCTTTCACATCCAGTGACATGCTCTTACGAGGGAAGAAACAGGTGTAAGTTTTGAAGTAGAAGAAGCGTGGGAGGCCTGAAAACTATAATGGAGGGTCTCTTTCCCCCCAAGTGAGCTCTACAAGTTAGTGTTAGAGGATGGTGTATATAAATTGTCTGCACTTGTTGATAACCTTGCTTGTTAAAGAGTGGAAAGGCAAAAGACAAGTGAGTGGCTGGGTTGACCGCACAGATTGAGATAGGCACGCAGAGGAAACGCTTCAGATAACATTGGCTGACGATCCTTTTTCAAATTCTCAAGGCGGGAAGGGGGTAAAAAAGGTGAGATATCGCATTCGTATCGTATCCAGTAAAATGTAAATTTTCTTTTAATTAAGGAATTCGTAACAAAATTCGTGGGAAGTGGAAGTGGGAGAATCAGGACTTGAAAGGTAAAGAAGTCGCAGTGACATGAAATGCTCCACTCCTTCAGTCATCAGTGACAAGCAGAAGAGGCTGATCCTTAAAAGAGAGATGCC
>JAWQUT010000161.1:1287694-1306329 GCA_033807755.1 Ellobium chinense
ATCTCGGGCCACCTTTCCCCTCATTACTTTGTGAACGACCCTCGTACATCTGGAACGGTTTAGGCTCGAATTACCGGTGAGGGCTTGGAGACGAAGCCCATGACGTGTTTAAAACCAAATCAACTGGGGAGTCCTGTCCACATGGGGGCGAACGGTGCCCTCTTGTCCCATGAGCACGAAGGGGATGCTCAACACAAACGTTTCGTGTAATGAGATGAGCAGGTTTCACCAGGCGCCTTCAGACATCTTCATGATGATCTCACTAGATATTCGTTCCTGCCCAAAGGTTTTCAAATCTTCGTGGGATAAGGACCCACCGCATATATTATGTGAGCAGGTTTTACCGGCCTCCCTAGACACCTTCATGGTGACCTCATGGGATATTCGCGCGCTTCCCAAAGGTTTTCAAATCTTCGCAAACAAGGAACCTTCCACAAAAAAATGTTCTGTGTAATGAGGTGAAGGAGTTTCGCATGGCGCCTCCAGCATGACGACTTTGTGATGATCTCACTCGACGTTCGTATCTTAGGCTTTTCAAGTTTTCAGGTATCAGGATTGTCTCCTTCCCTCCATTTTTTGTTTGTTTCGAAACATGAGGTCTGACCTTCTGGCCTTGGTTCCCTATTGTATATTACGTGGGAAAGTCTAAGATAATTTTGTGGTCAATCAATTTTTTTTTTGTTTTGTTTTGGGGTAAGAGCTTTATTTCGAAAGCAGACTGCTGCTCTAATGTATTCAACATTTCTTCAGACAAGATTTTTATTTTTACCTCACAAAGAATGCGTATCGTAGGCGGAGACAAACCATGTCACCTCAGATCGTTACTTCTTCCATGCACGTGTTCTTTCCACCTAAGAGAAATAAAAAGGGACGCGCCTTTGAGGGCGTGAGGTCAAGTGTCTGTTTGGGTCTAGTTGCGTTACACCGTGAGTACCCACTGAAAACGAGGTCATTTCACAGCGTACCTATTGACAAAATAAAACCTTAACACTGCATCAGCAGTTGTAGTTATAAAGTAAACAGTACTTTTGAATCTGTTGCCATTTATCAATTTATTCATCCAAGCTACCCCTGGAGATTCTGAACTTCATCTCCGATCCTCAAGACATAATTCCAACAATTAAATATCCTTTCGCAATATTGAAGTTGCTTTAAACTTAAACGGCAAATCAGGTACTTGAACTATATCTGTTTCATTCAAAATGGGGAGATGGAATTTAATCACCTTATCTGCCACCTCTGACCAACATCCCTTCACCCTACAGCCTATAGCAAAATGAAATTATCATGATGACAATGACATGGCAGTCCATGACTTTTCAATTTCGTGACGCCTGTGAATAATTCATTTTGCGCCCTCTTATACCTTGTAATAATGAAGTTGATATAATAATATTAATATCCGCTCTCGTCTCGCACGACAGCGCCCATCACATTCTAAACACTTCCAAATCCTGATCGACATAACTTTACGATGACGTAATCATCACCTTCACTGACTTCAGAAAGAAAGAAAGGTGAAAGAAACGATCATACTCAGACTACAGTACAATCTCTTCGCACCACGACATCTAACCGCCGTGAGGTAAATGCAGTGCTTCTTTGTGCCTGTTTTGATTGGAATACTTATGAGTAAGTCGCTCTTACCCCGCCCCTCGCTGAGGGCGGAACGCGACGAAGTAATCTGTCTTACCTCATCAGAATCATCATCACCAGCCATTACAGAAGAAAAAAAAAAACGTCATAAAAGCAAAAAGACTGGGAATCTCATGAGCACCTTTAGCTGTAAGTGCACAGTGAAGCACCCGATGTGAAAGCCATAGGGGGTGCGAGGTAATAAAACCATAAAACAAGATGCACCCCGTTTATGTTTTTAAAGTGCCTCGTCATAAACTAAAATTCGTTCTCACAAGCGAATCAAGGAGGAAGAAAACAAAACATAACAAAACTTCAAGGCATGGGAACCTGGGAATCCATGATGCCGTGGGAAAATAACAGAGTTCTTTCTTTCTGTTTTTGTTTTTTGCTTCGAGCGTCAAAGACTTGCATGTTACCCTGACCCACCTTGGTAAAGTAGAGCCTTGGCACTGATTGTGAATAGAATGAAACTTTACTTTTGTTATCGTGAGGTCTGATAGATGTATCAAAAGGCAAGTAGGGCACAGCAAGTTTGAAGAAGTTATCATACCAATTCCAGGGTATTTTGTTACGAAGCATTCTAATTCCACCGTTTCTGTGGTTTAACGTTGCCGGGTCAGTTGCCTACAGACAGTGCCGGAGGGATACCAAGGGGAAGCAACCACTTTTATTTTGTTACGGTAGCATCTGTACAAACTGCCCAGGTAATGGACATAGTGAAACTTGTACGGTTTCTGGCGGGCAACGGTTATCACACCATGCTGCCATGGCCCTAACCTGAGGGAAAGTGGAAATCACTACACAGTAGACTGAATCCTGGGGACTGGAGCCCCATTCACTCGAAATATTCACATATTAGCTATAATGATCCGCTCTTATTGCCGTAATTTCGTTACCGATTTCACCCAAGGACAGTCCATAAATTCGAAATAATGGACTGGTCCCGTGGAATTAGAAATCATACAGTAAGTCTTATATTTCGTCCTCATATAAATATGGTCTAGGTTACACAAAGTTGCTGCAACCCAGTGTCGTAACAAAGAGAGAAGAACAAACAAGTCAATTAATTATGCGGTACTACCTATACAAATACATGGACTAATAAGAAGTCAGTATAATCAAAATGTTACTTTGTATAAACAGCATTAAAAGTACAAAATCTCATGCAAGCAAAAGATGTTGTCATGGAGGTTTTGATCATACCTAATGTCAGTGATGGACGGACAATATCGTGAATACGTTTCGACATTTTGCGGAGCTGCAAGATTTTGAAGTCTGAAATCCATGATTGTTTCCATTCGAAAAATTTAAGACGTGGTAGAAGGGGTACTCCTTGCTGAGAAACGATATAAATTAAAACATGAAAATCTGTATTCTAAGTTACTTAAATCATGAGAGACTGAGACGCGTGCAGGCTGTACAGTCATAACAAGCAGCAATTCTTAGCGATGTTTCTTCCCGTGGGTCGCGTCACTTGACCTTTAGGACAGAGTTAGACCAACCCTGCACACTTACCGGAAGTTTGATTCCAGCAAGAAAATTAATCGTTTTTCCAAGGCTAACTAACTCTTCGTTGCACTGAGGCCCATAGTCTACCTGTACTGCAAATTGAAAACCCTCCCTCTGGTTTCACTAGTCTTTTAGCGTAGGAATTCAGGGGGTGCTCTGCGAGTACCACCTGCGGCTACCCATTTCCATCTCTCGCAGGTACAATCACTACCATCTGGACATTCTAGACCAGGTTGTGGTCTCGGCGTGGCCTTGACTGTGAGGTGTACTGTATACAGTACATGCGTAGATGCAGTCGTGCATGCAGCGAGTGGCGGAACAACAAAGAGCCGAGCGTGAGACGGTGTGTGCAAGTGCATGCCATGAATTTATTTTGATCCCTCTTCCTCTTGAAAGTCTTCCCCCTGTCTCTCACACCCTGGAAAACATATAAGCGAATCCTTATGGTCTAAGAATGCAGGAAATTCCCTCAATTTACAGCCGAGCCTGGCAATGCGACCACCTGTCCTTAGGGGTCACCTGCCTTTTACAGAGAATGTAAAGTGTGGTGTGCCAAGATATCTTAAGGATATCACCATAGCACAATCTATTTTTAGGGTAACCTGCTCTTAGGCTTACCTGCTTTGGCCAGTAAATGAACGGACTAGCTTCCTCGTAAGTTGACTTGTAAAGGGGGAGAGGGAGGGTCAAGTAAAGAAACACTCCTAATTCTTGCTTAATGTAATGGCACATCGACCAGGTGTTCGGCTTTACTCTTTTCAGATACTGCCTTACTGCACATATCTTTTAAAAATTATTTTCCTCTGACCTAAAATTACACCTATTAGACTGCAGCGTTCTTTATCCTTTATCAAAGCGACGTTCATTGCTTTCAACCGCTCCTGAACAACTTAGGTGTGCAATGTATTATATTTTCTACTGATATTAAACAACGCATTTTCTAAAAAAAAAACAAACAACGTTTTTCCCCTCCTCTCTCTCTTCTTCCTCCCTCCCCACCACAACACATACGGGGAAACTTTAACAAACTCCCAAATTCCAACCCAACCACCTTGCGGTCCTTCATCAATCCATTCCCCCTCATCAATATCATCAACATAATACTAATTCGCAAGGTTCAAATTGTGTCACATGTTGCAATGTCGAAACCCGACCTGGCCCAATCAATGAAAGGAACGTCACTCTACCTGTTCCATTGATAAGACTATCGGTTATCTCCCGTCTAGAAATTCACTCACAAAAACGGCTTAATGACACCCAGCGGAAATTAACACCCAGCACAGAAAAGACAAGAGGGTAGAAAAAAGTCATTTACCTCCCCTGATCAATCATATGTAACAGTGCCGATTACTCGCCGGGACCTAATTTCGTCATTCATGGGAATCGCCGCTAAGACAAATGGAACAGGTTGCAACAAAAGACTCGCTGACAGAGAAAACGACAGGGTGATGATAATTCGATAGGTTTCCGCCATTTTACCGCCGATCGCACTCAGGTAATGAGCGCAATGCCATGATATCGTAAGCCTTAATCATGATAAACTATGGCGGAGGTGCGAATACGCCCAAAGGCGGCAACTGTTCGCTACGAAGTGGAGCCAAAATGAAACCTGGGCAACAAAAAAAGTTTTGCATTTATGAAGAACAACATAGCGCTAATGACTGCCTTTATGATGACTGCAAAACTGTTACTTTAGTATCGGGCTTGTGTAAGACAAAACAAACCTACAGAGTGATAAGGGACACGGATGGTCACCGTATTTTATTAGTGGAATCAGTGAAGAGTAAAATTCTAATGAAATTACAAACATGGGCAGTTGGTATCCAATTGTTTTAGTTTAGAGTGGTGTGGTAAAAAAAAAAAAATCCAAGATTGACTTAACGGATTTTTAAAATTTTTAGTCCCATCAGGGTTAGTCATTTTTTCGAATCGCTTTAAAATTTCTAATTCCGTCGCCCCCTTTACTGATGACGCCTTGCAGCGTAAAGCCGTCCCGCACCGTATCAATTAATCTTAATTTCTTAATTAAAATTACTGCAGTCACCCAGTGTCACAGAGCCAGAGTGCACGCTGGTAATCACATAAAACTAACTGTACCCTGTATTTCTCTCCTAACCACGGGACAACTGGAAAGAAATGACAACTAACATATTATCTTCCAGCTGACTTTTTCCCTCTCCTCCAGATGCACACCGTTATCTGACTGACACCCCAACCGAGGAAACCGCAGCGGTGACACCTATGACGAAAAAAACTGCACCTCGGGTTATCAGGACGGCGTGCGGGCAGTTCCTCGGTAAATCAAGCTTGTGGCAGCTTTCACTTTTCACACGTTATACAAGCTTGACAGGGACAAATTAGTCCCGGTGTCCGGTTCCCGACACGACGACACAGGTGGAGGATGCAGTGCGAAGGAACGGATAAGGTAGCGAGAAGGGCTGGGGGGCGGGGGGAAAGAGTGTTATTAGTGACTGACTGAGGTGGATGAGTTCATGTATATTATGTGAGTTTGAGTGACCGAGTGATCGAATAGTCAGGAAGCGTGAGTGAGTGAGTGAGTGAGTGAGTGAATGAGTGAGTGAGTGAGTGAGTGAGTGAGTGAGTGAGTGAGTGAGTGAGTGAGTGAGCAGGACATGGATGGATGGATGGATGGATGGATGGATGGATGGATGGATGGATGGATGGATGGATGAATAGATGGGTGGATCATAAGAACTGACGGATCGGAAGGGTCGACAGTATAAAGCGCTGAAAATTTAAAAAAAACATTTCCATTCATTAACCACAACACAAAACAAGATCTACATGCAAGCTGTACTAAGCTAACAGAATAACACAGAAAACTCGTGAAGGCTGAAACGAAGGCAGGAAATAAAGAAACAAGGACAGAAGCAAAGTGAGTAAATTAATGAACACAATATTCTGTGAGGAGAACGACAGATTCTAGAAGATTTCTCAAAATCCTCTAGAATACAAAAAGAAAAAAAAGTTACTGATTCAAAGAGAAAGAAAAGGGGGAAACCCCAGACCACCCTCCTTATCAGTAGCGTCTATCAGTAAGGAACAGGAAGTGGGTTTCCTGTCCCCAGCAAACTTGAAAATGATGGAATGAAAACCACCTGAGCGACCTGCAAGGTGTGCCAATAAAAAAAAAAAACCCGAGGGGAAAATGTGGCTGGGTTAAGCGGAGATGTGGAATTGGCGGCACAGTGGCCGTATGATTTCCTGGGGGAGTTTTTATTTATAAGTCACAAGGTGAGGTCTAGTCTAAGTCTGCACTGCATAGAAAAGGGTGTGTACTCACTTAGAGCAGGCATGGAGTTTAGAGTGGAGAAGACGAATGAGTAATATGGCGGGAAATTTGGGAAGCAAACAGCCGAAAACAGCGCTTAGCAATGTCTTCATCAGAAAGTGGTAGTGATGGCTGGGTGCAAGGGTACAAGTGTGCAAGGTATCATTTTTCATCAGAACCTGGTCTTTGGTCATAAACTAAACGACTTTAATAACCTCCGAAGCATCTGTTGCTACAGTGCTAAATCTATGCTGTATTGCACATTTACTTTTCGCTCACTGCATTTGAGATTCATATTGTAAACACTGCTGATTGCTGTACACCACAGTGCAGTGCCCTGGCTCTAAAATAACACCTGATAGTTATTCTCGCTTAGATCTTTGAGTGCAGTGAAGAATGATAGCAAGATGTATTTGTCAAGGACGTAAATAACAAATTAAACCGTTCGACATACGCATCAAGTATGGACCTTCCATTTGAAGTGGCCATTATTGTAAAAACGGATTTTACGCAAAAAAAAAAACAACAACACCAACTGCATGTCCATGTGACTTAATTCTTCCCTCTCCCTTAAATGTTGTACGCCGCAGAAAACTGAATACCGTAAAATGTCTGCATGGAAGACCTGTTTCCATGATCAGAAGATGAAATGCAGACTCTGCAAAGTAATTCTGCTGTTTGATCTTAAATCTAAAATAGAAACACAGCTCACTGCTGTTATCAACACTGTGCCCAACAACACAACAGAACAGCGAGAATGAACGAGGCGCAGGGACAAACGGGGTGGGCAGGGCGAGGTTCTCGGTTCTCAGTGTCAGTCCTGGAGCACAGCGATGAATTCAAGAGAGAAATAACGTGAAAAAGAATGCCTGGCCTAGTTCAGGTATGAATACAGAAGGCCTTGTCTGGCTCGCGCCGACCGTTTAAAAATTCAAGGCAGTATTCATCTTCCTATCCAGGTGCGCGTGTTACTCTCCGAGTTCCTGTATAGAGAATAGAACAGAGAAATGGCACCCTCCCTTCTCCTATCCCTCCACGCTTTTGAATTTTTTTTTTTTAACCTCACAACACAATCATCCAGCTCTTTTCCGGTTTTTTTTTAAAGAGAAAGTTATCTTTTAAAGCTCACCCCATCCTTCACAGTCACCTGTCGAATTATTGTTGTGTCTGCCTGATATCAAGACCGACATAATGTTCTCCTCAGTGTTTTGTTAGCTATCAGTATCAACCAGGTATCGCTGCTTAAGGATGAACCATTTGGATCTGTTTTTTAATGCACAACATGCTGGTTACTCCAGTCTTCAACCAATGCAACTGATGAAAGGAGCGGTGAATATCTAAATTACGGATTTATCCGTTGATACGTCACTTGAGGCCTTTACATTGACTCCAGAGCTTTGCACTGCAGGGCGTGGTCAATACATGAAGTAAAGAAAATGAGCTCCGAAATTTTAATACCATTCTTGCAAGGGTGAAGATTGGAAAGGACGTGGAGGAAGGAAGGAAGAGAGAGAGAGAGAGAGAGAGAGAGAGAGAGAGAGAGAGAGAGAGAGAGAGAGAGAGAGAGAGAGAGAGAGAGAGAGGGGGGGATGTTCAGTCTGTTCAGGTGTAATGTTCACTATGAAAACCAAAGGTTAAAGGTTAAAGATTATTCTGATGCCCATCATCCTCCAAATTAACTTGGGACTCCCAAAGCGATACACAACCAGCCGACAAAGTTTGGACAAGATTAGAAGTCTCCCTTCCCCACGCCCCTCTCCTATCTCGCCACACACAAAAAAAAACCGCACTATTTTTTACTTTTTTCAATGACCTAAGAGGTACTAAGAGATCCACTACGTGCTCCCTCGCCTGGTCCCTTTTTTTTTTTTTGCGAAACATGTTTCAAGGGGCAGCTGAGAGGGTCAGCAACGACATCAGTGGAGACGAAGATAGATGTTNGATTATTCTGATGCCCATCATCCTCCAAATTAACTTGGGACTCCCAAAGCGATACACAACCAGCCGACAAAGTTTGGACAAGATAGAAGTCTCCCTTCCCCATGCCCCTCTCCTATCTCGCCACACAAAAAAAAAAAAAAATGCNAAAAAAAAAAAAAAAATGCACCATTTTTGACTTTTTTCAATGACCTAAGAGCTACTAAGAGATCCACTACGTGCTCCCTCGCCTGGTCCCTTTTTTTTTTTTTGCGAAACATGTTTCAAGGGGCAGCTGAGAGGGTCAGCAACGACATCAGTGGAGACGAAGATAGATGTTTTTCATTCAAACAAATGAGCTTTCATCCCTTTTATTCAACGAGTTATCTGGTATCAAGGCACCTTATAAGAAAAGTCTTTGTGGAGATCAATCGAGATGTTGATAGACTAGGTGGTTTTTATTCAGACATGTAGCCTACAGACTTCTTGCTTTTTCGTTCACCTGGCTAGATCTACATGCTTCTCTGCACGTCTCACCTAAAAAAAAAAAGTCTTTGATAGCATGAGTTTCAGGTAGTTGGCATTGACTATGTTTACAGATGTTTTTAATTCAAACCTGTGACCTTTTCATCCAATCAACTGGCTATCTGCTAGATCTATTCTCTAGGCATCTCCTGTGAAGTATTTGGCAGCGTGCGTATTTACAGGCAGCCGGTATCGAGATGAGCTAAGACAATGATAGATGGTATGGATTCAAATATAAGCTATCTTTTGATCCGTTTCTTATAATCATTTGACTATCTACCCCTCTTGGTGTCGCATGTAAAAGATTTTTTTTTGTTTTGATAATACGCGTGTTCATAAAAATCGAGGCTCTAGTCGGCACCGAGATCAGTCGAAATGTTGAAAGGCTGATGTACTGACCTCTCGTCGCCTTTTCATTCGACCCGAAACGGCTACCTTCTTCCCAATGCATCTCACGTGAGAAAAGTCTTTGATAGCATGCGTATTCACAGGTAGTCTAGGCTAAATCTAGTCGGAAGAAACATCAGAATCTGAGTCGAGACGATGATAGGTGTGTTGATTCCAACAGCAGGTGTGCGCGCCGTCCAGCGTCCGTGAGTAGGGATTGGAAACACGTTTCGTGAAGGTAGAACAAAGAACAGGTTGGTGGAGTGAGTGAAGATTGGAAGTCAAAAAGTAAGGGTTGGAGTAGGTTTGCAAGGCCCCTGGATCAAAGCAAGGCGTTGTTTTTTTTTTTTTTATATGCGTGTTGAGCGGGAGCGGGAAAACGGAACTTGGTAAAGTTGGAACAGACTTAGGTTGGTCTATATGGTTTGGTCAAATTGTGCGATCAAAACTTAATACAAAATAAACAAAACAAAAGGCACATGCAGAAATACTAAATGCACGTGCATCAAAAGAAATTTTAGAAAGGAATGAATATGAGAGTAGCTGGTGATGGGAGAGAGGGGAGAAGAGGATGAGAGGAGGACGGTTGAAAGAGCCAGGCATGCGCGCACACACACATACACACACACACACACACATACACACAAAAAAAGGACATACAAACAGATTGGGAACCAAGTGAATTGACAAAAGCATCCTCTTCCCACCCCACTCCCGTCCACTTTTGCTATAACTCATAACTATCCCTTACGCGACGGCCCCTTCCTTATTCTCTCCCTCAGCCCGCTCCCCCTCTGGGTAGGTCAACGATCTCCCGCTGTTCTCTTCTGGACTTGACAGCGCCGATCTGGCTTTTTACTTTAAGATCAAATGAATTGCATCGATACACTACCATAGACCATAATACCAAGCGACAGCCTTCTCCCCTAAAGAGAAAGAGTCTGCATTTTAAAAGACAGCAGAGAGCTAAAACAAAAATATCAGCGCATCGATCGTTACAGACCACTATCGTCAAGTATGGTCAGGCTAAACTCAAAAAGGAACATTGACCAAAACAACGATGAGCTAACACCAGACTAATGCCAAGGATGGGACCAAACTCAAACCACAATCACCACAACAGCAACTCTGGCCACACAGTGAGTAGCATAACATGCAAGCATACCACCAAACCAACATAAAACTAGGATCCTGCTGCAACAAAACTTGCTAACCAAAAAAAAAAAACAACGTAAAAATGGCACAACGAGCGAGGCAAATCAAAACTTCACAATAAAACTATTGCAACACAGCAAACCACAGGAACTTCGTATGGTTGAAGTACTGCGTGAGAAACCACAACTACGGGAAAGTGCAAACACCCTCTTACCTCTGAAAACCATCTTGTTTTCGTCACTCTTCGAAATTCTCTGCAAGGCCCATCAACAAAAGTTCTCCCCTAACCACAAAAGTCATTAACAAACTGCACAAAAGGCATCAACGTGGGTTCGCACCGCTGCACATAATTCTGCACTGCACGCATGTGATTGCCACTGCCTTTTCACCTTACTAACCGCAACAGTTCCTCGTTACAACAGCTTGAATGAAATCGAAAAACATGGAACAAGTTCTGTCTCTTGGCTGCCGCGCCACAACACCACCTTGTTTGTTTCACCTTGATCTGCCAACAAATGACTGGCCTGTTCCGTGAAGAACGGCGAGACAAAAACTGTTCTGCAAATCAATGGCTGTCTATCGCTGTCTAGATTTACTCTCACGGACGGTTCACGTTCAAATCACCGCTCCGGTAGCAGCATCGCACCTTTTGAACTAACAACACCTTGCCGCACGAGCAAGCTACAGACACGGGACGCCGACAACCTCACGTCAGTTAGAACCTACTCGCACCACTCACGGCGCTAATCGGCCTGAGGTAGACCCCGCCCACTTACGGCAAAAGATCAAGACGGTTAGCTCCCTTCCACACGCTGTCTCGTCTACCTGCGGGCAGGTTTCGCCTTCACCTGCCCATGGCTCGCGTCACGCCTCATGGGTGGAAAAAAAAAAGTAGTGCCGTTTGGCTCCGCCCTCAAAGATCACGCATCCCAGCGCCACAAGGCCCCGCCCTATACCTGAGACACAATGGAGGTAACGGGACTTGAGGCAAAGTTTTCCTTCTGCTCTACGACTGCTGGGTGATTTCGATGACAACCGTAGAACGCCAGCCAAGGCGACAGCGAATGTGATACACACTAACGAATAACAAGCTACACATTTGTCTGACAGTAACTGAGAAAATCGCTTCCGTTCTCAACCATTTTTCTTAGCAATGATGACTTTACGACCACACTCCATGTCAAGATTAAATTATTTGATCGGCACTGCACTAAACCTGTAATTGTGCAATCTTCGTTCTATAGCTCGACAGACAGTTTCTGTCTATCTTTGCCTTCCCAACAGGACCATCTTGTCCAAAGGACATTAAATAAAGCTAATTTAATCAGCTTACTTTCTGAATAAAACTTTTATTCTACCTCACTTATCAATACTTTTACCTTTATCTGAGTCATCAGAGTCTTTCAACAGAAAGAATCAGAACTGCTGCTACCGCTGTCGATGCTGATGACGGAGCACCATCATTATACCAAAAACTACTACCACCATCGTTTCGTCAACCCAGGCGCGTGTGACTTCAGCCAGTTAGTCATAACTCCCTTGTTAATTGTATATTTTATTCCCGTATCTCAACTATCAGCTTTAATTAGAGCTCAGTGAAAAGCAAACAAAAATCTCTGTGAACTTTCAGGACATAAAATACCCTCGTCCATTCACAACATAAATACCCCCGTACCGTTCGCCAACCACATAAATGCCATTTATCAGTGCAATATGCGACCGCCCGGTAAACAAAGGCGACAAAGGGAGGTAAGGGAAACCGATTGTAGTTTTTCATACTCACTTAATGACCCCTGATGTTCATTTACGGTTTTCAATCGCTTCCGAGTCGAGGCACCCCGACAGGGGTGATAATCAGCCTGTTGTTACAGTTGCGAGCAAGCCGGGTGTCACACAGGGAAGGAGACGGTTGCTGTTGTTGTTGCTGTTCTGTAGCTAGGTCTATAGAAATAGTGTACAGAACGGCACCAATCGACATGCCACTCCCAAAGTTCTGTTCGAAACACATTTCAGATATCAGGAATATGAAAAATGTATTTTCTATATATAAGTGACTGGACAATCGCAATTCATTTTAATGAAAACTTTTCCCATGCTTCCATTGAGTTGCAATTACAAGAAGTAGAGCTAACTAGTGACTGTACTGTGTAAGGTCAAACACATCATGCGTGGTGTAATGGCGCTGATCAGTTGTAAGATGTTTTAAATTTTTTTTTTCACGAGCAAATAAACAAAACCACAGACGAATACATGACTTAATAAATGAACAGACAGGATTTGTTAAATCCCAAATTTATCTGGATCATTTAAAGTCCCAACAAACAAATAATAAGTAACGAGTGTAAGAAATGAATGAATGAATGAATGAATGAATGAATGAATGAATGAATGAATGAATGAATGAAAAACAGGAACGGTAGGGTTGTAAAGTGCCAGGTCTGCCCGCCTCGAGCGTGACGAATTATGACCTTTGACCGCAAGCTGGTCGCGTGCCCTAACGGACACGACTTTGAGTAGCGAGTTTAGTGTTGGATAGGGGACACGCGACAGTGGGACAACGATACGGGTCGGACGGAAAAAAACAATGGGATAAAGGTACTGAATGGGACAGTTAAATACTGTAAATAACTGAAGCTACCTGGCTCGATGTCTATGTGGGCCTGAGCATTGTGCATGCCTCAATGTGCTATGAAGCGTGAATGGAAGTCTTCGATCTTCCTAGTCAGATAACTCTGTAATCATTCAAACTCTGTAATCATTCACGGAAATAACAAAAGTAACAAAAACAGCAACTACGACAGTAGCTGTAACAACAACAGCGATGACGATGACGACTACGACAATTGCAACAACGACAACGCGACGACACAGACCACAGCGGCGGCGACGATTGTAAAGTAGCAGTAGCAGCAGCAGCACCACCACCACCACTACCACCATCAACAACAGCAGCAACAACAACAACAACTACGACTACAACAACAACAACAACATCAGGCAGAGAACTTATGTGGCGGGTAAAGTTAATTGGATTAGGACACTAATGTAATGTTAGTGGACAGATTCACTGTTATCATTCACTGAAACAGCAACAGCAATAAACAAGAACGTCGATGACGATGACAATATCAACAACAACAATAACGGCAACAACAATATCGTCAACGACCAAGTCGATGACGATAACAATAACAACAACAACAACAACAACAACAACAACAACAACAGTTACAGGCGTAGAATACCTGTCACGGATAAAGTGAACTGCATTAGAACAATAAAGCAGAGTAAATGGACAGAAATCTGCTAGTAAAATTTGAAATTCTTTCTGCGGGTACGGCCAAACGTGACTCAGTCGTTATTATATCTGCATTAATTAAATATTCTTAGCTACATCTATGTCGTAAAATCAACTTACAGAGCGTAATGAGTGAATGGAGCCAATTAGAAAAAGATAAACACACTAAACTCCCCAATATATTCGCGGAGTTGACAGTGCTGGATCTATTGACTGAGATCCGGGTGACTAAAACGATACTGCCAATACATACAATATTATTCATACACATCAATGGAATACAACAATCTAATTGCATACATGACTCTACAGTAATACTTGTAGGCTTAAGTTATTACTAATCAATTTGTAATCAAGTTTCTAGTCCGAAATTTGTACCTCTTTCTCGGAAATGGCCAGAAGGTATAAGTCAGGATAGTCTTAGACGCATTCAAGCATCAAAATGCACCCGCAGTGAAAGCCCCGAGGATCACTGAAATGATGCTGTATACCGTATTCGACCAAAATCAACCGACAAAGTTACATGCAAAAAGCATCTTAAAAACCGGGAATGAAAAAAAAATAATCTCAAACTGATTTGGAGGACTTAATTGACTATTTCATTCCATATCTGAAATTAAGCAACAGTAAAGTGGTCATAGTCTATATGTGCGCTGAAGATAGATAATAAAGGATTATCACTGTCAAAACTGTCAGTTCAAGGCATTATCTTGTGTAGTAACGATTGAACCTTTTCAATAGGTCAGTGACCTCGCTTTGACAATGTGCGCATCTGACCATGACAGTCGCTGACTATTACAGGCTCATCAAAAATGTCCATTCTTCGGACACGAGGGTGTCTATTTAAATAACTCGAAATGATAGGGGTCCATCACACACGGACCGAGTCACGTGCCCGTCTGCCTACACAGGGTTTTATACAGTTATCATAGAGCACGCTCGTCTGCCAATTGTGAATTGACAGTTACCCCCCTTGGATCACGTGGTCAGAAATGGCGGCGCAAGACTGTAATTATGGAAAATAATGGAGGTGAATCGCTTGTCACGTTGAGGTGTCAAAGGTGCGGGATCGAGGATTTACACAGGGGCGGAAATTTACATCCCACTCGAGCGCATCCACATCCTCCGGTGGATCCACGCCCACCGTTTTGAGAAGGTGATCATTAAAATAATTGGCCATCGCTCTGGCTTCAGCTGCCGGCATACCTGGAACACTGCAGTAATGATCATGAATTTTTAATTGGTATATCACGCTCAATTATAAACATCGATAAATCGTCAATTCCGAACATGCAACCGGTGCGTTTCTCGCTGTCGCGTAACCGTCTCGTGACAGATCCCTGTTACTTGAAGGTGTACAAGAGATTATTCTGGCAGTTTGCAAACATCACTAACACAATCTAATACCAGTTAAACCAGAGACTGATCATGGCGTTTTTCTTTTCATAAATTCAATTGTTAACTCAGAAAAAGTAGCCGGCGCGTTGCTCCCTACCTTCTCGGACTTTATCCTCCCACCTTCAAGGTGTTCATGAGATCATAATAAATAGCAGTTTGGAAACATCACTACCTCCAAGACAATCTAAGACCTCTATTATAAAGTTTTCAGAGACTGATCCTAGAGCTTTGCCATCGATTAATCGTCAAATCCGAAAACGCAACCGGCACGTTTCTCGCTCCCCTCTCGAGACTGATCCCCTCTACCTTCAACTAGGTGTACATAAGATTATAATGGTTGCCATCAACACTAGAACAATGGAAAGTCTACTTAAGTTTTAACAGAGAATGACTGTGGAGCTTTGCCATCGATAAATCGGCAAATCCGAAAACACAACTGCGCCTTCTCGCCTTCGTCTCGGGACAGACTCCTCCTACCATTTGTCAAGATGTACAGGAGACCATAATGGCAGTTTGCAAACATCACCATATAAAATACCACCTATTAAAGTTTCAGCAGAGACTGACCATGGAGCCTTGCCGTAACTCGCTCAACTTTGTTCACAGCACGACGACAAACCTACGTCTAATAATTTGAACGATTACGTCCGTAACTTTGAAGTGCTGTTAGTTTATTAATTCAGGTATAAATAAGAATGGCACATTTATCTTGCCTCAGAACTGCAGAGTTTCTGATTTCGTATGTCACCATTGCTCTGGGCTTGGCACCGTCTAAGAAGTTCACTAAACCGAAAGGCGAATGCAGCCGTTTAATCTTTCATTATAGTTATGATCAAAGCAGCTTGAAAATGTCATGGACAGCCCAAAGATTTTTCTGTAAATATAAATTCGCCTGCCTCTCTCTCTCTCTCTCTCTCTCTCTCTCTCTCTCTCTCTCTGCCTCTCTCTCTCTCTCTCTGCCTCTCTCTCTCTCTCTCTCTCTTTCTCTCTCTCTCTTATTTAATGGATTCCTATTTCCATGTGCTGCCAGTGCCAGCTGCTAGCAGATGATCAAGATAACTGACGTTGATGCTTAACAAATTCTTAAGCTATTACAAAAAGATCAAGCCCACGAAAAAAGAGGGAGACAAAAATGACGACGACGATGCTGTCTAACAAGCGATGAGTATGACAAAGTGTTGATAAATATACCTTTATGGCTGAAAACGCCCAAGATAACTTTACTACAGGATCCAAGAAAACCCTATTATTCTTTGCATGTCCTCAGTTTAGCCATATTATGATATCGCAAGTCCACTCCTGTTAATCGCAACTTGTATTCAACTGCAACTTTTCAGATCTGATGCAGTTTTCATCACTAACAGTTACTCCAGGGCAATTCCAGCAAAATGCCACGTCATTTACGCTATATTCTGAAAAGCTTTATCGTAATCAATTTTGATAGTTTCTAACAGGGGAGAATCTATTCTTTCGATATAAACCGAAACGGGTTGCTGTTAAGTCAGGGCTGTTCAGAAATTAGCGGAACTGACATGGCATTCTGTTGGAATTGCCCTTCAACTTTTTCCATATTTCCAATAAGTTCCAATTAAACGGATTTGACTGTACATGTGCAGAGTATGTACCTCAGCACTCAGTGCTCATAATCCTCCTGTCCATAAAGGTCAGAGAGGGCGGTGCTCGCTGTCCACTCTCATCGCTAACCTGAAAGGCCATCCAAATATTTTGACAGGCATGGGACAGCAAAAACAAACCACGGCCACTCTATTGAGAGATGCACTGATAATTCTCAGGATTAGATTTCCACGGCGGAAGGTTATAGAGGCAAGAGCGGAGGGACACAGGCAAGGTGATGCGATAAATGGCCAGGGTAAATGACCATTATCAGACACGCCCCCCCTTTCCAGGGTCGTGAAAACACATCTCTATGACCCCCTCCCCCTCCTACACCCATTGTTTTTGTTTTTTGTTTTTCGCCAGTTTCTGAATAGCCACCACCCCTCTTCAGCATTTTCAGGACACCATTAGTGTCAATGCGACCACTGATCTGCATGGTACTAGGTTTTCTAGGTTGCAGGAGCCTTGGGTCAAAAACCTAAAACTATTGGAGTTTGTTACAATAGGATATGAAAATGTAAAAATAACCTGAAAATACAATGCAGAAGTGGTGAAACGCAGTCCTGAATTTATTTTTAAAAAAAAAAATGTTGCAAGAATGCGAATTTCATTTATGCGGGTCTGTAGTCTGTTTAAGAAAGCCTAATCTGAATCTTTTCCCATCTCAATAAAAATTGTGAAATATCTAAATGAAGGACTTCTATTATAAACAACATGTAGATTCAGCGCAGTGGCGGCTCCAGACCTACATCCTACTCTTGGCTATATCTCGGAATGTTCCTGTGGTTAAAAAAAGTTTTTATTTAACAATTTGGCTCTTGCCAACTATAGAGGCCACAGACCACCACCAACTCTACTCAGATACTATTCTGCCAACCTTTTTCTTTACCCGGACCACGGTTCTGTTTAAGGACTTTATCCCTGAGAAACTGTAACTGGTCAACTGACCTCCGTCAGCATTGAGAAAGAAAGAAAGAAAGAAAGAATGAAAGAATGAAAGAAAGAAAGAAAAGAAAGAAAGAAAGAAAGAAAGAAAGAAAGAAAAAGAAAAGAAAAAGAAAGACTGAAAGAAAAAAAAGAAAAAGAAAGAAAGAAAGAAAGAAAGAAAGAAAGAAAGAAAGAAAGAAAGAAAAAGAAAAGAAAAAGAAAGAATGAAAGAAAAGAAAGAAAAAAGAAAGAAAGAAAGAAAGAAAGAAAGAAAGAAAGAAAGAAAGAAAGAAAGAAATACACTGAAGGAAAAAAAAAAGAACTACCAAAGAACGAAAGAAAAACAGAAGAAGGAAAGCAAAGAGATAGCGAAAAAAAAACCCACACAGAATTACCAAAGAACGAAAGAATAGCAGAAGAAGGAAAGCAAAGAAAGTGCGAAAAAAACAACAACAGAATTACCAAAGAACCAAAGAAAAACAGAAGAAGGAAAGCAAAAGAGAGAGAGAGAGAGAGGAAGAGAGAGAGAGAGAGAGAGAGAGAGAGAGAGAGAGAGAGAGAGCGCACAAAACCTACGGGAGTTCCCACTATCCCGAGTTCCGAATGAGTCAAGACACGGAGCCAGAACGGACGGAAATAAGAGGTCGCTCACCCTTATCCACACCCTGACCTGAAAATTCCAAATTTTACAGCAAAACACATATAGATCAACATCTTCCTGCCTACCTAGGAGGGGTACATGGTTAGAATGAGAAAGGTTGCCGCTGTTCCGAAAGACTTGGGGGTGGAAGATGGGGTGGGATAAGGGAAAACCCCAAAAGTTTTATTCAAACATAAGGTGGGAATGAATCCGTGGGAAAGTTGTTTTTCGGAAGTAGGGTCAGAGGTTCTCAGAATGGAAAATTGTCTGTACCTTGAGCCAGGAAAGGTGTTCACTGAACTGTCAACTGTGCGGCTCTTCTCTCTGCCCCC
>JAWQUT010000161.1:1347192-1362172 GCA_033807755.1 Ellobium chinense
CCCCCCCCCAACTTGTGTTTAAAGTTTGCTACAAGCCTCAACCCGCTTTGTCACCTCTTCTCCGAAATTTCCAATACCTCTTTTAATCAAGGAGCCGTAAGCTTTTCTATCCTTGCATCCAAGACAGACTTCTTGGACGTTACAGAACAGCAATTGATAGGAACAAGAAGCAAGTGTGGATTGCAGAATGCTGGCACTGCTTCAGGGAAAAGAAACAAAAAGGAGAACATCAATTGAAGTGGACCACTTGGACCAATAGTGAAAAAAAAAAAAAAGAGACAAGGAACCATTAAGATCGAAATTATTATCACATGCATAAAAAAAAGAAACAATCGGGGAAGGAGAAACAAGAAGAAAAAGAAGGACAACTCTCTGGGAATAAATGAGAGATTGTTATTATTAATGAGGGATCACGCGTGGGTTGAGTATTAACAAATAAAGATATGAAGTGCCCACCGACTGCCTTGAATACATTAGGCTTTGCTCTGTCCATGACACCTCTCTCGAAAACGGGCTCCGGCCAGGGAAGTGGGAGGGGTTGATTCAAGAACACCCCTTTAAAAATAATAATAATAATAATAAAACAAAACTCCAGTGCTTCTGGAAACATGCACAATTTAACTAGGGTATGGACTGAGATCGAAGGTACTGAGACTAGAGGAGCTTTCTGATAATCTATGAATAGAGACTACGCCATATTGACAGCTAAAAAGAGAGATGGCAGTAAGGATGCAACAAATTAGATTTCGTTGTGCTTTCTAATGAAACTGGTCCACTGATTGCAAGGACAATAAAATTATGTCACGGTGACAAGTCTGAGATTTGAATTAGATAGCAGTCTTAAAGCAAAATAGAGTAAAATCAAAAGTGCCCCTGCTCCCTGCTATGTTTCTTTATTAATTCATTTCTCTCTTCACTGTTTCATCTGTCTCGTCATTTGTCATTTGTAAATATGCGCCTACATATCAAATTGCAGTCTGTTTTCTTAAACTAAAACTTGATATGAAGAATAATATCTTTGCTCCAGGACTAAAACTATCTAGCATCTGCAGCTGAGGAGGACAACCGCACTATAAATCCAATTTGTCTCTTTTTCATTTTGTTACTGATGACAACATATTTTTCTGAATCCACAACACCGCTTCAACATAACGAATGAAATTATTTTGCCGCCTCCCTCTCTCTCTCTCTCTCACTCTCTCTCTCTCTCTCTTTCTCTGTCTCTCCCTCCCTCCATGGCTCTCTTCAAAACAAGCCATGTTTGACAGATCTTGATCAAGTCTTTTTTTCCCCCTTTTTATTTTGAAGTTCTAAGATCCCCCCAGATCTGGTCAGCAGTTTCATCAATCCACAATCGCCATTACGCTCTCAACATTACGTTTTGCAATCGAACCGGGTTGCATCATCATCCTTCTGTATTGGCTTCTTGGTTATTACGAACATCCATGTAAACTACAATACAAACGTCATGACATTTTAACACTATTAACCCACGGACAGCATGCTACTTCTTGCGCGGTCACCATAATGAAATCTAATTTTATTATTATGCATAATATAATTTTAAAAGAAATGTCCATCCTCACTTTAACCAACAATCACTGTGCATTGTCCAATCTTGGGAATGCATATCTTACATCATACCTGTTAACAAAATCTCATTTAATGTCGCCAGGTTGAATATCAACAGGATACTGTGATGTCAAAACATATCAAAGCTGTGGAAAGTTTCGCTTTGGTGTGACCTTAACGGCAGGTATTGTAGTATGTACTTCCTACCTCTCTGACAAGGACTCTCAGAGGTGAAAAATATACCCCTTTGTCTCATTGGATGTAATGGCGATTAGGATAAATTCCAACATGTACAGTATTAAGAACCCCTTAATTTCAGGACATACTCTAGCAAGTCAGTATTAGACTATTCACATGTATACTGTATGATGATGATGATGATGATGATTTCAGTGGATTCGGACGGAAATTTAATGTTACGGTCCTTCACATCAACATGCTTTTTAAAAAAATGCCTCAAGGTCATCCCAAAGTCATCTTTTTTCCTTCAGGAGCGTAGGAGGTATACGGTTCGTCATGGTGAAGGCCCGTCACATCAACATGATCTCAAATAAAACATGGCTCAAGGTCAACCCAAGGTCAAGCCTTAGTACTTCGAGAAATATAGGGGATATGATAAACGTCATAGGTCAGGAAAGAAATTCTATTTCATTGATATTTGCAAAATAACATCAAGAAATGAGTGGCTTGCTGGATACACTATACAAATATGCCACTAGGCAAGAAATCCCAGACAACAAGGATTCTCTTTTCTAGAATGCTTGAAGATGACTGGTATCAGTATGACCCTAAGCCAGAAGCCATACTTTTAAAACAAAACTCAGTTAACGTCAACACTTTTTTTTTTCTTTTTTTCCGACCTCACCGTTTCGGAGGACGCCACAAGGAATCAGACACTATTATTTTCATAAATAGCACAACAAGACTGACGTTCTTCGCACAGGTGAGTACAGGATTTCAAAAAAACAGTGCTCATAGAACAAATTTTCTGGCATCGGCTGGCTTGACATGAATCTGAACTCTTTCAGTTTCTTCTTCTTTTAAGAAAACAAGCTTTTCAGGGATCATTTACACACAATACTTGAGAACCAAAATTATTCTTTTGCATCCATTACTATAGTCTCAACGACCTTGCAGGTGTGGGACTAGCTATGAGTTAATACCAGCGACATCACCCTTAAATCTGCAACACGAAACCAAAACAGAAGGGTGTTTACATCTGGTTAATATAAACACAAAGTGCATAGTTTGACAAAAGAGTTCTTTGTTTCAACATGACTCACTATACTACACCCCCTCAGAGACCAATAGCCAATGAACACAACCCTCTTTAAAGGCGTCAAAGGCGTTTAAAATATATTGGACCATATAAAATAATTACATATGACCTTGATGAAGTAAAAACATGTACTGTGCTGTACTTTTTTTGTGTATGTATTTTGCAGTGTATTTATTATCAAGTTATTATCAAAGTTTACCCGCAAAATAAAATGATGAATAAGAATGACTGCATGCGAGGGATATTCGTATCTAATAACCAAGTGTATTCTATTTATTGAAACTAAAGAAATCGAGATTCCGTTGTACTTTTATCACAAAGGTAAACAAACTCAAACCAGAATGTAATTAATACGGTTTTATTTGCCCCTCTATCACTTTAATTTCAAATACATGCACAGAAGTCATACATTGAAAAAGTAGTGTTTACATTTAATCACTGACAGGTAAAAAGTAAATAACCTTCAATTAAACTAAGATGGCTTTAGTCACAGAAGTGTAAGACTAAGGAAAACAACACCTGACCACATGTAAAACAGCTCTCGGGGTTAAAAATGAATTTCCTCCGTAAAAACAGCCTTTCTGTTTCTACTCTTTCTGGGTCTTCACATCTTTCTGTTGTTGTTCATTTTCTCCTCGCTTTCGTCTGGTGTTCTCCTCACGTCTTCCAAAATTTTACAACAGTACATTTACATGAATATCTATTACAATTGATATCGCTTGATGGCATATCATTTCATTTCAACTTGTTGTAACTAATCGCAATAGGTCGTAGAAAGCAACAATTTCGGGATACAACTTAAAATAAATAGCTATGTTAAGGCTTAATCGTATTCTCCATCATTATGGCAACATTTCCAATGCTCCCGTGGTGGGGCTGCAAGAGGCAAGGTCCACAGAATAAGACCTGGTCAAAGGGAACTAATCGTACCAGTTTAAAAATTTGTTTACATTTTTGGGGGGGTAGATTGAGAGGGAGGGGGAAGAGCTGTGGGGGAGCGTGGGTGGAGGGGAGAGTAGGGAAGGAAGGTGCTACGAGCAAGAACAAAGTACTACGTGACGACGAAATATAATTATTGCAGCACAACGATAATAATAATTATAATAATAATAATATCCACTCTCTTAGCGCTTAGTTTAGGATTAAGGGAAAGAAGATAGAGAGAGAAAGCATCCATGACAGAGTTTTTAGATAATGATTATACTGTCTTAGGACTGTCCCGGGAATGCATTTTTAAAAATTTTCTTCCCTAATCCTATCCTAATCCAAAACCAATCGCTAGGTGGGTGGATCCCTGGATACTGCCAGCACATCGTGTCATTCATCCCCTACACGTGTACCTTAAATTTCTTGAGGTTTCATTAATATGCTTTAAGTACGTACAAAGACGCGCAGAGTAATTCTTTAAAAAAAAAATATCGTTCTACTACCTTTCCAGAACATAATAAATTGGGAATTTTCTGCCATTCGCTCTTTTACAAAGTAAAACATACCGTGCAGATCCGTTCAATGGCAAAAATTTTAGTTCAATTTATCGGTTTCTGTCTAACAAGGGAGACTGTGTGTATACTGTTTTATTGGGAAGGAGAAAAGGAGAGAGAGAAATAGAGATAGAGTGAGAGAGAGAGAGAGACTGACAGACATGCCTTTATGCAAGCTTGCTCATCTACAGGTAAGAAAAGATAAATTACAGAACAACTTATAGCAACAAACTTTTTCACCGAATATAGAGAGAAAGTTTAATGACCCCATAAAGAGAACAAGCGAAACCTTTCTCGGGAAACCTAAGTATCTCATCAATTTAAACCAGCCAGGGAAATGCAGATGGGAGTCACAAGGCATGGAGGGGCGATTTTTGACAAAGAAATCGATTTAGGAGGGGTTAGGAATGAGTCAAGATGGGTGCAATTCTGACAAATCCAATGGGAGCAAAAATGGATTTGGGTGGAAAGAGAAAGGGGGGAGGGCAGAACGGCCGATTGTAACCTCAAGGGACTTCATGCAAAGCTGACATGACTTTTTGAGAAAGGGTAGGGCACAGGGGGGATGGTTTCTGTCGCTTAAATCAAGATGGCATGGGGTAGAGAGCGAGCGAGGCAGAGGGGGGATATTATGGGCCTCAAGCCTTTTCAACCGACCAAGTCCTCTTGTCAGAACTATTGATTCTAACGTTGAGTCCAACCCCCTCCCTAACGAAACCATTATCCCTTCTTGTAATTATACTGTATGAGCTTTTGGCCAGAAGGGAGAAGGGGGTGAGTTGTGAGGAAGAGTGATTGAGGCATTTGCTGAGAAAGTAAGAGTAGCTACAAATTCAATACTTCGAATGAATGAGAAAGATAAAATAGGCTGAGCCAACGAAGCCCAGCGAAGCAAAACAGAATGAGAGAAAGTGCAGGGGAAAGATGGCCAGTTTATAATAATTCTTCGAATGAATGGGAAATATCAAATGGGCTGGGCAAACGAAACAAAAGGGAAGGAGAGAAAGAAAAGGGTAGTGGTAAATTCAACTTCAACACTGTGAATGAATGAGAAAGATAAAACAGGCTGAGCAAACGAAGCAGAAGAGAAGGAGAAATAATGGGAAAGGTGGTCAGAAGGATAAAATAGGCAAAGCAAAAGAGAAGGAGAGAAAGTAAAGGGAAAGGTGGTTAGCCTAGAACGTCAATATTTCGAATGAATGAGAAAGATAAAATAGCCTGGGTCAACCAAGCAAACCAAAAGAAGAGGAAGTAAAAGGAAGTAGCTTCAACACTTGGAATGAATGAGAGAGATAACATGGGATGGGTCGATGAAGCGGAGAGGAAGAGAGAGAGAAAGTAAAGAGAGGGTCTGTTTAAATTCTGCATCGCCAAACGACTGATCAATACCAACCGATTCTGATGTATACCTTAAATCTTAGACGAGCGGGTTGTGGGCCCAACAAGCAACCAACCACCGAACACGGCAGGCGCACCGCGGACCGACCGATGCCGCACACCGGAACCCACCTTGTCCTGATCCTTGTGGGCATCCCACGGTGCCAGCCAGCCTGATACAGCGCCTGGAACAGTAACCGTGGCAACCGGTCTTGGACAGGACATGGCACCAGAGCTGCAGACAGCCAGCCAGGCCAGGCCATGCCAGGAGCTCACCGCGTTTGACCTAGATACCTCCCAGTTTTGCCTGGCTCCAGCAGAGCTCTGCAGACTGCCTAAAGCCTTCGGTCCCGAGGTCTGGAACTACGGGCAGGATGAGGTGGGTTCCACGTAGTCAACCAATCGATGAGAATCTCTCCGCTCTTTGATTGGCTATTTTCAGGGCGAGGTGTGCCGCTAACCCATGTGAGCCGATCAATAACTGTGCGTACCGGTGTTTAATTTGCCGAAGTGAGCATGTGTAGATTCTCTAGGGCCGGCCGGGACATCGTTCCCTAATCTATACTCTGGGCTGAATATTGTACCAAAATAAGCCTGGTAGATGGACAGGCACATGATGGTGGTGGTGGTAGTGGTAGTTGTGGAGGACTCTTTTAATGATAGTGAGATAATCATGGCAATGACTATGGAGACATTCAGGGATGATGATGGTGATAAAGACCTATGCGGGGAAAGAGAGTCCAAAGAAAGAAAGAAAGAAAGAAAGAAAGAAAGAAAGAAAGAAAGAAAGAAAGAAAGACCTTTAGGTCATGTTCCACCTGATTTTCAGTATATATACTTCCTTAACGAGACGATGCAATTTCCTATTTCAGTCCGAGGCATCCTACTGGAGACTGGGAGCAGTGTGGGGAGGTAACGCACTTGAGTCTTAAAGCACTAAACTCTTTCACCAAATTTCATCTGGTCTATCAACAGTGTTTCAGAAGAATCCCTACTGACCAATTTTCAGATCAGTGCAGTTTACTGCCACTCATCTGATTGACTATCCCATTCTTCTGACGGGAGACGCTAACGCACAAGTGATCTTAGTCAGCCAAGGAGCTGAACAGCTTCAGCTATTACGCATCTATCTTGATAACGACTGTGGTGATATCAGTCTAGACCATTGATGGAGGTGGATCAGTTGTACTCAAAAGGTGTCCCACCCCTACCTCCTTCCACGTCTAGGGATCACTTGTTTTCCCAGATGTCTCAAGAACGCTTGTAATCTGATGCCTCCCGATTCTTAACCTGCAAGTGTCTCATCTCCGATATCATAGTTTAGATTGACTATGTTCTAGAGGGTCTGAGTTCCTAGGTTCTCTGTAGATCACTTGTGATCCAAAGTCTTTTCATTCCTACCTCTATCTATCCTTAGATTTGCTGTTTCTCTGTTTCAAGTTTATCATATCCTTTAGATCGCATGAACGCCCAAATCGCTCAGACCCCACCACCTCTATCTCTTTCTCTCCCCCTCCTCCACTCCGTTTCCTCCAAGACCATTCAATATTATTGCAAGGGCTAACCATTACGAGGCGCATCGGCGACTCAAGATCATGCACCAATTCCAATTTCTGTTACCATGGTAACGAGGACTGCTAAGGTGTTCCAGGCACCATGGGCTTGAGGAGAAAATTGATGGGGCCCTGGGAGCCAAAGAAAGGGTTGGTTGGGGGTTAGGGGGTCAAGCAAACGAGGTTCCCTTGAGCCTGTAGGTGCCGGGGGGGGGATGGAGGGGGCAGAGTGAAGGAAGGAGATCTGCCAATGGCGTAAAAGATTAGGTGGGGGTTTAGGGGTCAACCAAGGAGGCTAAGAGCGAGTGATAGAGGGAAAGGCGATGAAAAGATGACAGTCCCTGTTAGCCTGGTTAACGAAGTTTTCGGCAGAATCTAATGCGGGTAACCGGGGTTTAGGATACTGGCGTGAACATCTGCGTGTAGATATTAACCATTTTGCTATGTATGACGTACATGTAGTCCTTTCCCTTTGGTTCAAACAGCGCTTGGACGTACGCCTTCAACCCGGAAGTAGCATTTTCGACGTGCCCTACGGCTTATCTCCTATGTAATTAACATTTCTTATGTACAGGGTTGCAATATAGCCACAATAGTGCTGATGCGTCCTAAAACCTTGACTCAAATAAACCAAAGTACATGCTAATGGGCTCATGGTAATTTGGTGACATATCAGCATTTAAAAACATGACGTAGAGAGGAGGTTAAGGAAAGGGGGAATTCAATAAAATTTAGCTTGCTACTTTTCTTATGTGATAAGCTTTGTAAAGAGACAAGCAGTATGAGAATCGTGTCAAAAAGGTGGTCTTCAGCCGGAGTGAAATAAGAGCGATTATAGAATTACCGTTGGTTGTTTTTTTCCTCTGACACATATTACTTCAACATTTAGTCTCCCTCTCAATGCGGGTGATCAAATGCTTGGGGAAAATAATGAAAGAAATAAAGAGGAAACTACTTCCTCAACACCTCTGAATAAGGCAACAAAGACACAGGACCAAAGACCCTTGTGCCACGACACCAATCTGGATTTCATCAATGACTTGTGGGTATTCATGATGTAAACTGCATATTATCTTTTAACCTAAGAGAAAGGTCCCGGCATAAATCAGGACATAGAGTGAAAAAGACGACTGGGTCCAAGATAGACGACTGGGTCCAAGACAGACCACTTTCGTCGGCTCCTTGTTCCTCTTTTGCTCCCAATCCACTCCCTTTAACCATGTTCTATCCGTTTGGTTTTGCAATAAAACTGGGAAAACTTACATAAATTTTGGTCTTACTTAGACATCCCTAGAGGAGTTGCCAAAATCTGAGACAATTTGCAATGGCTCAGTTTCTGGTGGTATTTTTAGTCCCTTTGAGCGGTTGTCTTTTCCGGAGACTTCTAAAAGCGCCAAAACCGTCCTACTATGGAGGTATCAGGCATAAGTCTGAAAATTGCTTTATTTGTCGTTGTTGCTGTAGAAGTAGTAGTAGTAGTAGCAGTAGTAGTAGTAGTAGTAGTAGTGGTGGTGGTGGTGGTGGTAGTAGCAGTCTATTGTTGTTGTTGATTTGGCGGTATTTACTGTCTATTAGAGCCACTGCTCTGTTCAAAGACTTCCAAAATATGTTTCATTAAAGAAGTTACACAGATTAATCAAAATTTGAAAAAAAAATTGAAGATCTAATGGAAAAAAAAAAAAATTCAGTAGTTCCAAATTGGGAATCACTGTCGGAGGAGACAGGAAACATAAAAGATGTGCCAGATAAATCAAGTAAACAACACCAGCCAAGAACTCCCATCTCCACTGGAATAAAAAAGAACAAAACTGAGTCTTATCTTGGGCAGCAGTCAACCACCTGAGAAGTATCACTACTTTATGGGCCATTTTACCTGAGTTATCGGCCTTGATGTCCTGTTCACCTGGGCGTTATCGCCCCTTGGCGGATGTCTCATTTCTCCTCAGGTACGCGCAGGCGCAGAGAGATGCACATTGTATACAAAGAACTAGTGCAGACGCTGCAGAGGTGAAAAAGTTCAATGTTCTCTTCTTGGTACCGCAAAGTCTGATAAACTTTCTGCCGACCCTTTCTTCTTTCTTGGCATTGCAATGGGGCAGCTGGGATGGTCCACACAAGCCCAGCATTTATGGTTCAGTCTCCAACACCACAGTCTTGTCGATGTCTAGGCACAGGGTCTTCATCACTAAGGACACCCAATGAGTCACTGAGCTTATGATAACTTCTTCGTATTAGTTTTATGCTAGGTAATACGAACTATACTATGCAACCTCGCTCTGGGATTGGGGAAGAGGAGATGGGGTTAGCCTAGACTCCCCCCCTCCCCCTAAAATGGAGAAGGGCGCAGATACGTTACAAAGTTCATTAGGGAACTGCTCTGAATATTACACACCTTCAGTGGCTTGCTCCAAGGGATAGGTATGTTATCAAGTGTCTCACTGTGCATATGTATATTCTTAATCTGCAAAGCAATAACAACATGCGCAGATTCAACAGCAATCCCCATCTCCCCCTCTTCCATTGCAGATTTTCAGGAACGCCTTCACAGCCATTAATATTCCTGAAAAATTATGGTTTCTCCCATGCTGCTGTTAGACTCCCCTGCCCCCCTTTCCACAACTTATACTGTATACAATTATGAGCTACAATAACAAAGTACTTCTTTACATTATCACTTCAACTCATCCCATTAGCCATATCCTATAATTCTCATTTTCAAAATACGCGTTAATTTGAGAACCCTTGATTCACGCGGTCATTCTAACATACTCCTTACCACTGTGCTGATTCATAATCACACCAACGAATAACTAATGCTATTTGCGCAAAAAAAAAAAAATTCTACGCCCCAACCTAAGATAACGTACCTCCTCTTCCACTACTTTCTCCATTTCCCATGTCTATCTCCCTCGCCCTCTCCTTTTCTCTCTCTCTCTCTCCCTCTATATCTCTTTTTCTCTTACCTACCCCAGCTGGCTCTAATGGTGAAATAAAAAGTCTCCAGGTACGCCAAAGTGTCATGTATTTCACAGATAATCTGGAAAAGCTGAAGATTACGCGGGTCACTGCTGATGTATCGGGGCGATAAAGTTTCTCAAAAAAAAGTGAAAATATACCATAGATTTAGTTCGTTTTCTCGTTTTCTTTGTATGTCTGTGAGCCCTCACCTGTTACTGAAATTAAACGCGTTGGTTTTTTTTTTTGTAGGTAAGTCTGTTTCATCTCTTTGGCAATGAAAAGACAAAGGGAGTATCATAACACAAAGAAATGAACCAGGTAAAGTGGCACAAAGAACTATAATATGACAGTTGTATCACTTTGTATATAGGCCAGTGCTTGAAAGAGTTAATCCGAAATGGTAGACATTCAAACGAATTGTAATCCACTTTAACTGGTCATTACTGGGTCTTATACGAGTATCCACACTGAGGAGTAGTATTTATTGCTTGCTCATGGGATGATACCAAGCAGACTAATAATTGTCAATAATAAGAATTATTACAAATACTAATTAATTAACGTAGCCTCCGTCTTTTGACCAACATCATCCAGTCAACTGGCACAACCTTTGGTCGTCTAAGAAGTACAACTTAACGACATTACTGATACAATCGGGGGAAAGTCAAACACTGGAACAAGCTGAGGATTACACTGGTTCTTGCAAATCTAATTTCCATGACAGTTGAGACCTAAATATCATGTAAACAGTAGGAGCAATAGGGGCCGACAGTGTATGAAATATTTTTCGGGGCCACTGTAGATTTTGGCACGCCCCAGTAGATATGTTTGCCCAAGATATGGCATTTCGCCCCTGCCAAATCAAAATCTGATTTTCGATGTGTATTATTAAAATGCTACAATTTTTGCGATATTTAGATCTAGACACTTGCCGGTTGTTGAATGTCGTCCAAAACCAGCCGCCTAGCCGGCGACAAACGCAACTTGCTTGGGGCAGAAGGCTCGTCAGATTTCTCGCAATGAAGACCAGGATAACGTAAACACGAGCGCTAGAAAATGAATACTTGTACACAGGGACGGCATCACAGAACAGCATCATGACATAATCACAATAACAAGAATCATGCTGCATAATAATAGCGCTGGTTTCATTCGATTATTATGTAGTACCCATCTGTATTTTGTGTAACATTCACTGCAAATATCCTCGACTTCTTCTGTCGAAGACATCGACAGCCATCCTTCACATAACAGAAGATACCTGTTCCCGCCCATCCTGGAAAAAAGTTAACCCCGGCAAAACATTTTTTGGTTATGGTTAAAAGGTAAGATTAAGTGTTAGTGTCAGATCACTGGAGACAGTCAGTCCGTCATCGGTGATATGATGAAAAATTCTCGCTACCTTCTTTCCAAGTGTTCATCTTTTATTCATCTTTGAAATTTCTATCAAAGGAATATTTCCGTCATAATTTCTTTTCTTACCAACATCCGAAGATAAGTAAAACCTACCTACATAGACATGGCCAAAGACAATGAAGAACAAGGTGAAAAAGAAAGAGGGCAACCAGAATCTAGCCTACCTTCCCACAGTGGTTGCCTTTCCCCTTACCTCTAAAACCCCAATCAAAATCCCTGAAAGGTCAGATAAGCCCTAACCTCCTCGTCACAGGAACAACACAGAACCCTTTCCTCCATTTATTTTTCTAAGATGGCACGCGATTATATCACCCCGCGCCATTATCCGCACCTTGGGAGAAAAGTTTCAACTTTAGGAGCAAAGAAACAACAAACGGACGCGCTTTCTTTTAAGGTAAAGACATCAAACGTTTGGACTGTGAGATCAGATAAGGGCTTAATTCGTCCCCTTTATCCGGAATGTTTTTCATACGACCTTACAGCAACATGGTGGATATCTGGATAAGGATAAATCAGGCACCGCGTGCCCTCTATAACAAAACAATAAAGGGCTCTGGCATTTCGCAAGATTGTTATCTCAAGGTTTTGGACCGGTACTTGGGGGAATATACACAATGATTATCTCAGCTAAAAATTCATTCTCTCTCTCTCTTTCTCTCTTTCTCTCTATCTCTCTATCTCTCTTCTTGGCTTCTTTCTATTAGATCCTGATTTTTCCACATAAAATACAAACACACCTGACATTATCCAATACAAGCAATATGCCAAAGGCGCCTGCGCACATACCCGTATTGGATACTTCAAAACATGGAAGGAACAGTCAGTGGGCAAGCTAGGGGTAACTGTCACAATCTGAATATCGTTGCCACAAGTTGCCCACAAGTATCTCCACAGCGTTCTAACCTTACGACTACAATCACTGCAAAGTCACTTGTTCAAACCAGATCTCATTGTCCCTTTTGATCTACTTACTTAGTGCTGTTGTCTTCGTAAACGGGTTCGGTTATGAAACTTTCTGCGGTCGTCAAAACATATCTATACAGACGTCAAAAGTGGGGTGGGGTGATTTATTTTTTTTTCGTTCGAGGGGGGAAGGGGGGGGGCGGTCCTTGCTAACATAAATTGCTGGTCATTAATATATCCACTTACTTTTCATCGTGAAAAATTTAGGTTACGAAAACTCCTGGACCCAGATTTCTTTGGCGCTAATCGAGAATCGATGGTGAGAGCTTACATGCTCAAATTATATTCCAGAGAGAACACGTTCATAATTTTCGCTTCTGTAAGATGCTGGAGTTTCTGAATAAAATTCGACTAAGACCTTTATGAGGTACGGCAACACAGCAGTGCAGCGAGTATGCGGTGATTTCAAAGCCTTTAAATATGCGGAGGTATTTATTTGCTTCACAGCCTAAAAAAAAATCCACATTATTATGTGGAAAAAAAACAACAAAAAAACTTTCAACGGCGTACATTTTCCTTCCTCGTCACCATTTCCGAGAAAACACCGCCGGAATGGTCGGGATTTTCATCCTCTGTACACCCGTTTACTCATGCTCCCTGACGCCATAAGGTGAGAAAAGCTAGCTGACGATTAGTGCAGACGCAGGCGTGATCTGTCTGGACCAATCGTCTGCTTGCGTATCTCGCTTCTTGACGTCATGCAGTAAGAGTAAAACTAAAAGCGGAGCGCGCACGGTGAAAATCTCGACATTCCTGCAGCCTTTTCTCAGAAATTGTTAGGGGGGAAGATCTATATACGGTATTTAAATTTATGAAAATATTTTTAGGCTGTGGAGTCCCCCCCCCAAAAAAACACCAACAACAAACAACCTCTGTCCCTTTAATGGTCTTACTCACTTTACTTTTACTTTCCTCTTAGACCTTTCGGTATCGAAGGGAAATGCACCTTACAGTTGTGTGCTAGATGTAGACACTGTGCGGTTGAGAGTTTAGAAGTTTCCAAGTTTTTGCGATACTGTCTGCCCCTCTCTTTCTTGGTCTCCAATTATTTTTAAAACCACATAATTCTGCGTTGAATGTCTGTGATGCTAACTGGTTTGCTAGCAGTCTTATCTGATATCAAAACCACTTGATTCGTTTTTCTCGAGCTAGTTGGTAACTAGTATTGAGCCAACCTTGGTACATGGTGGTGATGACGTCGTTCCTTATTTTGTCAACTTAGATGGCACTGATAGCTTTCGAAGGCATTTTATCTCACTATGAACTTGCTATAACGTCTTACTGCAAACTGAACATTACAAATAATTAATTAAGCGGAAATTCATGTCCGCACAATGTCTTCTAATCCAAGTCGCCACACATGAACTAAGCCCGCCTACCTAGTTAGCACTGAAGAGACAGTGCGGAGAACAAGACCGGATGTGACGAAACAATACGCCCGTATCAACCGGATGTATCCCAAAAAAACAATGCGAAACTAAAAAAGCAAGGAAGAGGATCGCCAAGGGAGATAATGGGGAGTCTATGACGTGATAATGATCAAAGAGCGAGGGCACTACGGTGATGTATACAAAAACAGAGAAATCTATCCCTGAACAAACAATGACACACAAGAAACACTGGGCTTGACGCATAAGCGAAGTCACTATCTAAACAAATGACAACAGATTTGCATGCTTGATACCTGTACTGAAGGTGAGAGATTAAAGTGACGCAGCGGTGGGTTCTGATGCGAGCGAAGGCCATGGTGAGAATAAAATAAAATAGCTTGTGGCGGGTGTGGGTCTATTATTGGGTAGAGAGTCAACGGCATTAGCGAACAGATGGATCCTCGTCAGAGAATAGGCAAGACCGGTTGCATCACACTTAGGTTTTTTTGTTTTTATCAAGTGACTAGATTTGTTAGAAAATCCGGGGTTCCAGTCCCCAGTCTTACGTTTTCAACTACATCGTGCTACGACGAATACCGACAGTTTAAAATGCAAACGTAATATCAAATCGCAATCTCAAACCTCATGCCCAGAAAAAGCTGCACAATCATTGTAATTCGCTGAGTGATACTGAATCCTTCATTTTCTAAACTACATCAATGTTAATTATTCACGATCAACTCTTTTGTATGAAGTACAGTATAAATATTTCCTAACTCTTTGGTCCAAACGGTGCTCGGACGTACATATACTTCCCGGAAGTACCTTTTCCATAATATGACATGATACGTACTCGTGGTTTTATTTCTTATTTACTTCTTATCTTTCTAAGCACGTGTAATGGGCACAATACTCGTAAAGATAAAATCGTGCCCAAGCGCCGTAAAAACCCTAAGTAATGACTAGTGAGCTCATGACAATTTGGTGACATCAGCACTTGAAAAAACATGA
>JAWQUT010000161.1:1377493-1389214 GCA_033807755.1 Ellobium chinense
TTGTTGTTGGTGTTGTTGCCTTCAAGATATGGAAAGCTATAGACTTATCTTTACTGATTCGATATTCCAATAAAAAAATATCTGGCAAGGAAACTGCAGTCTGGCTGCACAAGATACGTGATGTCAGCATAATTATTAAAAAGTTGTGATTAAAACGATCAAAAACACACTCAGAAAAAAATGGATCTGAATGGATTACAATGGATTAATATGATAACGACGATGATCATCACAAAGATAACATCCTACATAATCGTCTTACTTAACGAAAAACGATCTCCGCTGTTCAAATTTTATATATTCTCTGAAATACATGTTAAGACAAGATAGCACAGAGCTTATAATAATATTTTTGTTTAAAAATCAAGTTACGATGTGTTATGGTCTTTTTGCACTTTAGAACTAGAACGATCATATTGCCGGTTACAATTTAATATCAGATGTGAATATCATGTCTAGTTCGTTGTGCAATTTGATCCTGGCATCATGATATGCCATATGTCCGCGTGGACATGTGCCACAATACACGGAAAGACATCCGAAATTGAAAAAAAGAGCGTTCTAGTGTCTTTCTGTTTCCACCAATCAACACGATAATACAGAAATCCGACTCCGATGAACAGGTGGACAATATGACATGTAGTTCTATTCTTCCGTTGAAACCTTCCAAGCACTTTCCCTATTCTCCCCAAATATTATTCTGTGCCCCCATACAAGAACAGAAGGCATGCACGTGGACGCCACTGAGCATCTTTTGGACGCCATAATGAGTTTGGCAACAACAGTAAAAAATGTAACAATAGTAAATAATTAGTCAGCTTGTTTTCATAGTGCAACGCGGGTCACAACATTAAATTGACAGACAGATCGCAGTTCATAGATGAACCGGAAGTAAAAGATCTATGTCTGCCGATGAAAGTGAATGCGTCGAATCGCGACAATCAATCAGAATTTTTTTTCCCCTTAAGTTCCGTTTTGATTGTTACTGTGATTGTTTCACAAAAGCAGTGTTCCTTAAGAAAAAAAAAAGCAAAAACTTTATCAGCTGATAAAAATTACATGACTCAGCTTACATCAGTCAATCATATGGTCGAAACTTATTGAGTTTTGATTGCCTCACATTAAGGTTAGGCAAGTTCACCAAAAAAAGAGAGTTCAGATCACGTTCAGCTCACTAAGAGAAAAAGAAACAACAAAAAACCAAGATCAACTATAGCTCAATTCCCTGAAAACTGAAACGTTTTCCGATCAGATCAATTTCCCTTGGACTTTAAAATCGGTAACCGGTTCTGATATTCGACTGATATCCGAAGTAGACGTAAACTGAACTGAAATCTAGGGAGAAAGTTTTACTTCAGATCAAGCGCCCAAAACAGCAACAGTTCAGATCCAGATCAGTTCGTCCACAATGGCTATCAAAATCAGATCACAAGTTTACGTGAACTTGAACTTAAGTTCCCGAAATGTGGTCACTCTTCATATGATCTCAGTTCAGCACAACCCTGCCTTCCAGATACTGAGTTCCTATTTTTTTGGTGTATTTATGCATTCCCGTTCACTGAACAGGAACTCCACACCGCTTCTTTTGAGTTCCAATGGTGCCGCACCGTCGGACCGACAATGACCTCTGGAACTAATCTACAGTCGCTCCAATGAACTTCTCCACGTTTGGTCTTAAGATCTAATCCATCGACCAGACCGCTCAAAGCCTAACTGTCTAGACATTGTAAAATATGAGTCAATCAATTCTTCCTGGCACGCATTACCGCTTGAGCTGTTCATTAAAATCTCCAACCAGGGTTCTTGCTCCATTCTGATACATTGCTGGGGGATCGCACTAACGTCGTAACAGAAGGAGAGTTATTAATGTTTATTACATACGCACTACGAGATAGTGGGTAGAAGACCTAGTGCTACAAAACAGCCAAGAATACAATTCTATGCCAGCTATGAAAGAAGATGAAGCATGATCAAATCCCCCTAGAAACAATCCTACCTCCCATAACTTTACTCACTTTGTAACATGAGTACCGATTTCAACCGCCAAACCCAGAACAAAAATTTTGAGTGACATCTTTACAGACATCATGGTGAATTATTTTCAACCTGTTATCTTTTCATGAATAAATAATTCTTAAATCTCTCACTTTCAGTCTACATTTTCATTTTAAATAGAGACAAGGCTTTTCAAAACTGCAGTCATGGTCAGCAAACCGCTTTTAAAATCCAACAAACTAGATCTACTATTCCAAGAGCAGTGACATCGATCATTATCCAAAAACTCTGATCCAAAGCCCTGAACCATTAAAACTTCTCAGTCACTAATTATTGCGTGTCTTGGTGCCAGTGTTCTGCGACAGCACCAACACACTGCAATTCTTTAACAAAAACTTGCGGTCGTGTCAATTTTCACACGCTGCATCAATCTGCAAAAGTAGTAACGCCGCCAACCTAGATTCAATATAATGAATGCATCACAAACGAAACAAAATACTAATCTGACTGAAACTGTAAATCTCCTAAACAGTTTCAAGTTCTTCGTAACAGATTTCACGCACACGCTCTGCACAATAGCACGGAAGAGTCAGTGTCCTACTGCGCTGCCATTGCTGTGACGCCACACGGTGATTTTGCTTGACACGTCCTATGTGATATTCACATACAAAAGCTGAACGTCAAGCACGTGAAAACAAAATATCAGTGTGTGTATGACAACACACGTGCACGCATCACCCTCAATAATTCTAAAGCATTACCTCTCTTCCTTGTCGTCACTATCACTTTTCCTTGAAACCGCCAATAAACCGTGTCATTTTTCCTTTAAGCCCGGGCGAAATCTCAACAAGACGCGAGTTGTTGAAGGTAATCAGTGATAAATCATGTTCTAAACAGATTCTAATACAGGCAGAGATAATCGATGTAAAGCCTTGCCGTTTGTCACAATAAGCCACATTGTCCCGGGACGCATTACGCTCAAGGTGAGATTATCTACGGCCAATGCTGATTTATCATGTGTTGACATTTGTCGTTGGCAACACTCTCAGAAAGGATTTCAATCTTTTTTAGTTTTAAGAATTGCACTGGATAATCGAAAGGTGGTCATAACAGTTTATGTGACCTCTATCAAGTCTATGTCACGAGCATTATCACGCAGTGACATCATTTCCTGCTCCTCGACTACTCGCTGACTACTTCAGCTTTGGCTACTTTAAATCTTAACGAGATCGTCATGCTCATTCCACAATCGTCTAAATTGATTTGAAATTTTTCTATTACACTGATCTCCAATTCATCACTTCAACTTTTTTTTTTTTTTAAAGTAAAGTTTTGATTGGATGAATTATTTCCCATTTTCAACGACAATCCAAATCAGCCTCATTATTTTGATCCGGGCAACGAATTCAGAATGCTAGATTTCTCAAAACCTAAAAAAATGATGTAGGCAAATTGGAATGAGCATGACACCACGATTTGAAGTTCTGCATGTTGAGTGATGTCTACAGAATGCTACCTTCCTGTTCGGACCTCTCGGATTATTTCATTATTTTTATTTTATGTCATCTGCAACAAAATGCCCCCCCAAAAAATTGAAACGGGACGATATTGCTGATGGTATTATTTCGTGGGCTATGGAAAAGGATTTGACCTTTCAAATCCTGACCGCCCCAAAAAAAAAGCCAGGTCGCCATAATCCAAGGGCTTCATTAGCCCCAGATACAGCTGCCCTCAACACTAAAGAGCCGTGTCTAGGTGGGACAGCACGACCTTAATTATGAACACTTCATTGAAGCATTCATTCCCTTTTGACCTATAAACCTCAGGATGTCCAAAAGTGAAATCAACACCCTCGGCTTCGGTAGCTTAAAAACAAAACAAATGCAGCTGCCTGTAAAATAAAAGATGTGAGATGGACACCTTCGTTTTCCCTTCCTACCCTTCCCTCAATGTTTTAGGATTCTAAGTCAGTGGGTCAGTCGGAGAAGATGGGAAGCCCTCCTATTATTTCTCTCGCCTCCTTCCTCCCCTTGTTCATCTCCTCCCCTTTGTTACTGGCTTTATGAAAGATGCCCGTTTCTGAAAAAAAAAAAAGCCCCCATGAACGAAGCTATGATGAGTCTATGAGAGTTTGATGAGCGGTATTTGCATACAACTGTTTAGAATATATGCAAATACCTGGAGCAGAAAGGGGCAACTAGGTGACCCCAAAACCTCATCGTGTCAAATTAAGATGCAATAAAGGCAAAACTATGTGTATGGATGGCGCAAAGTAAACTTGTCATGAAACACTGCTTTCCGAAAACAGTGGAGAATAACAATACACTGCAAATAGAAAGGCAATTTATTCTATTGCTCACACTGAACTTAAACGGCGTTTCGGTAACCAATAATTAGTGAAGGTGTCAACTATGACTGTTCGATCCCAGGCATCCATTTATTTAATTAATTCATCAAATAATACTGCACTGTATTCTCAAAAAAATATTCCCATTATCGACTTTTCTGTCTTCGAGGAGTGACTTTTCTATGTGAAGGCAGCACTGACTGCTAATGATTTTTTAATACACATAGACTTTGTCCGTCGCTGGAGTGACAGACAGAGAGCTCACGAGCGACAGTAATAAGCAACACAATCTGTAGAAACGGAATCAGTTTCACAGCTTTCTTTCTCCTCCCTATAAAACTGTTTGACCGCTAATCGATAGCACTGCTTGAACGTGTGTATAGTGACCAAAGGATCATGATGCCCTCGCTGTGTGATTACAGCTGCTGAGCCTTATGAACTCAAATTTCACGGGACGGGCTCAAAAACTTTAGTTCTTGAGATAACAGAAAATTACAGAGAAAAGGACCCAGTTTACGAGGTGACGAGAAGTTCGAATATGTGTGGTTCTGCTGAGGGTCAAGAATACTTATAATTATACTGCAAGCTACGGTGCGCAAGGCAATGACGCCTCTCTCCTTCCTACGAGACTGACGAAACGACCTCCTCCTTCCCCCCCCCCNCCCCCCCCTTTTTCCCTCGAATAATAATAGTATAAAATGACAATAATATCACAAAGAATCTCTCTCTCTACCAACAATAGCAACAGTAACAGTAACTTTATTAAGCTCAGGTATTCTAGGTACAAATGAGCACACATATATTAAAAGAACAGATGGCCTATCAACTGTAAATAATAATGACAATAATTTTATCGCGTACAATCAACTTCTTACTCTTCAGATTCCGGATGGAGGAAAGGACAGAAAATGGGACCAACCGTCCTTAAGCCATTGAGAAGTGCAGTCAACATGGCTCTGACTGGAGCTCTGCACCGAAACTGACTCACTCGCCGCCGACAACAACAACATAAAAAAAACCACCGTAAATTCCATGGTCATAGTTATCATGTCAATCAAGCTGAATGTCAACAATGAAGGGTGGCAGCGTCGCTAAACTTAACACTCTCTCATGTGTTTTTTTANAACAGATGGTCTTATCAACTGTAAATAATAATGACAATAATTTTATCGCGTACCATCAACTTCTTACTCTTTAGATTCCCAGTGGAGCAAAGAACAGAAAGTGGGACCAACCGTCCTTGAGCCATTAAGACGTGCAGTCAACATGGCTCTGACTGGAGCTCTGCACCGAAACTGACTCACTCGCCGCCGACAACAACAACAACATAAAAAAACCACCGTAAATTCCATGGTCATAGTTATCATGTCAATCAAGCTGAATGTCAACAATGAAGGGTGGCAGCGTCGCTAAACTTAACACTCTCTCATGTGTTTTTTTAAAACGGTGAAAATAACCTCATGTTTGTTTTAAAACACTGAAATTCTTAATTGCTCACTCATCCTTGAAACTGGGTCAGTTTACAGGTAGATAGTGTCATGTCAGAGCAAACTCGTGCTTTCCGACACGTGCTACCTGGCACACGAGACATGGAAGGTGGGACGCTGGCAAGAGAAAGAAAAAAAAAGCGGGGCTCATATTTTTCATATCTGTCAAGGCGAATATCACAAGGGGTGGTAATTGTGTGAATGATATTGACGCGGAGATAAGCGATAAGGAAGGCTAAAATAGACATCATGACAAGTTGGCTCAAAATAAATCAGACCTGATTTACAAATAAATCCGCGGTTTTTGCGGGAGGAGAGGTCAAAAGTTTAATTTGAGAGATGCCGCCTCCACTTTGAAGGCCCCCCGTTTACACAGGTTATCTCCCTTTGCGATTAATTTCAGGTAGGAAAGGAAGATAAGGTCAGGTAAATGGGAGATAACTGCCGCAGACAGATGGGTCACAGGGCCCAGCCCCAAGAGAGATAAGCCTTGGAACACTTCCTGAGAGGCTGGCACTGTCCAAGATAGGATGTTCTGACGGGACATTGCTATTACATACGAGGTGACCGCTATGTGCCAGTCTAAGAGAAAGCACCTTGTACCAGCCTTCCAGAGAGGCAGATACAGTTTATCTCATCGTCAAAACTGGTGTGATCGTCTTTGAGGTTTTTTTCATCGGTACAAATTATCATATTGTCAGAATAATACTTTTTATTATTTATCCTATTAGTGCATGATAAATATGCCACACTGTTGAGGAAATAATAATAATAAAAACACGATCTTTTGGTCCTTCGTGCAGTTTTTTACACTGTGGGTCATTTCTATACTTCACATAAGGACACCATAAGTCTAACTTACTATGAAAATAAATTGCCTTCTACATTGTTAAGACTGATTCGGATATGAACAATTAAGAACCCTATCAAAATAATTATACAGTCAGCGCTGTAACTGTTGGGCTCGCTTCCTCCTGTAGATACACAGATATCATGGTGCCGTTGACCTCTTTTCCTCCCAGAAACCACAAAGTTAAACCTCGATAGTAAGTATGCTTTTCTGCCTTTCTGCATGAAGAAAATTTACTATTACTTAGTTGTACATACTATCGTGATATATCTGCATGGTATGAAAATTATTGCATGTGAAAAGCCTACTTAATAACAAAACAAATTTCATTTTGAGGCGCCTAATATCGAGGCTCCACTTAAATGGTTGAAGTTCCCAACTATCACTGGCCAACAGCAGCACATTGAGCCAAACGTATTTTCTGCCCCACTCTTTTAGCCAGAGTCTGAACCAGCAGACTACCTGGCCTAATCTCGAGCCCCACTTCCCGTGTTCCTTTGAATTAATTCTAACGCCGGCCAGGTACCACGAAAATGACTCGTTTTCTGTCGCTAATTCCAAATTATCTTTGGCAATGTTTGTTACAAGCAAGGCCCTTTTCCCACTTTCCCCCTCTTTCTCTCCGCATGAAAGACCTATTGTAAGGATGCCAGTAAGCTTTCTACTGGGTGGTATTGTGAAACGGCGCTTTCTCTCTGGGGTAGATCACAGGGACTCCACAGTTTAAAAAATCCACAGATTTGTCCAGAAACTTTAAGCCGCGTACATTTTCCTTCTGCCCAACTATGTCTGAGAAGACATCCCTTGAATGTCGGGGTTTTCATCCCGCATAAGCCGCCATTACTCGTGCTGTGTGACGTCATAAAACGAGACAGGCTAGCAGACGAGTGTTGCTTTCGTATGTGTAAACCGTCTAAACCAATCGTCTGCTAGCCTGTCTTGCTGTTTGACGTCATGCAGGACAAGTAATGGCGGCGCGCACAGGGTGATAAATCCGACATTCCAGCGGTGTTCTATCAACAACTGTCGGGCGAATAGTAACTTTATGAATATGGAATTATTAGACTGTGAAGCAACTAACTACCCCCTGTTTCTTTTAATGCCGTTTTTTCTCGTAGAATATTTACGAGTAAAGGCCACCGCTTTAAGAAAAGCGCTCTTCGAACCAAGTTTACATCTTAGATGCCAGCAGTTATTGATAGCAGCGACAACAACAAATAGGTCTCAGGAAGGTTTTCGAGTTCGAAACACTCTATTCTGAGGCATCAAATATTTCTTTCTTGCACTCTTGACCTTTAAATTTCCCCTCCAGGCTACACGGGTTACAGTTTAATGATTGCATAGTTAGCAGGAAAAGCTGGTGATCAAGCCAGGGTGGTAGCAGAAAGACGGTACATCTGAAGTGAATGACAGCAACAAAGAGTTGTGAAGGCTGTAAGTCAACAGTCCTGAAATGGAAATCTAGACTGGTTACCATGTGCACCTACTAACATGTCTATGCCCAAAGACACGACGGTGCCCCTTGTGTCCTTTGGGCGGTGCGGGGCCCAGGGGCAAATAAACCATCTGCATCATGGTTAATTCGTTCCATCTGATATGCCGAATGTGTATGACATGGCAGCACCTGTATCTTGCGGAAGAGAAGACATTATTATGTTCAGCAAGCTGTTGAAGTGAAAGGTACCCGCAAAAAGAGAAGAAGGGAGGAAGTCAACGGTCCTGATCTGGAAAAGCATACACTCTCGCAGCCACACTTGCACACCTGTGCCTCCAAGACAAGGAAACCCAAGCGCTGAAGTACAGCACTTGACATGTCGAAAGTGAACACGGATAAGAAGGTACCTCTGTCTTCAAGAGAAAAGACACGTCTGGTGAAAGTACAAACACAGCGGATAAGTACATGAGAATTCTCAAGACTATCAGTGATTACTAATACTGCAAAGCATAAAGGTGAAATGTACATTTTATATGCCTGAACTGCATGGTTGTACAAATAAATTTTCCGCACCAAATGGTAGAAATCATTTTACCGCGTTGAATACTCCAGCTTGTACACAGGAAAATCCATGAGCGGCCTTAACACCGTGCCCCGTTGGTTCGTATCTTTCCAGAAGAGAGACATGAGCGGTAATACATGGTCCGAACTCTGATTAACAAAACGTGTAGTCTTTGACATGCAAAGCATGTACTGTATCTGGTAACAGGAAGACAGGCGGATAAAGAAGAAATGGGCAGACATCAAGGAATGGACAGGACAAGACTTCAGTGCCACCCGGGTGACAACTAGGAACAGAGAAAGCTGAAGAGCAGTCTCCAGGAAATCATCTGTGGTGCCACAATGACAACGACCCACCACTGCGGTTATGGGATTGATACAAGTACAACATTGTTCTACAGGTAAAATGACTTTTCAAACTCCGAAAGGTAAACTTTTCACTAACTTGAATGACACAAGTTTCCCTTGTAAACAGACGTCTACTGCATGTTATATTTTCATATCTCTGTCATTCTTTATCCAGGTTCTCAGACCCCTCCCTTTATCTTCACCTCATCTCTTTTACACACTCACATTCACGCCAACCCTATTCCTATTTAAAGTCACTTGTTTGCTTTCACTGCACATTCCATCCGATCGAATAAAACTGAACGTATAACCTGTCTCCTGGATTTTATTTGTTATTGTTTACAAGATCATTTAAGCTCGATTTCGCCCAGACTTATTGGTATGCTGCGACATTCAAATATCAGAGCCAAGATAACCTCACCCCTTCTACATATATCTCCATAAACTTTCTATACAATCATGTGTCTTAACAGCACAAGTCTGGCAGCCTCAAACCGCTAACAAATCAGCAGATAAGGATAGATGGAACATAATGACTGAATGGGCCACGTTTCGACAATGCACCGAAGTGTGCAGCCTCTCGACAGGTGTGAAAAATTCGCCTTTAAATTAGACCGCTGATTAAATCGGATAATAAGCCCATTAAAACGATTCATTTTTGGATGCCTGGGACGAATTCGCGTCGTCTGTCAGATTTTCATGGCTTGAGTCTGAATACAAACTAGCACAATAGCTGGAAAGTGGATTTTTCGACAGAACCTCCCAACAGCATGAAAAGTGCAATTTGCTTTCACTGCGGGCAAGCTGGAGATGTATTTCGTACTAAGTTGAGAGATCTTGTGGTGAAAGTACAGTAGTTATTAAAGCTGCTGCTGTCACGGATACTACTGCTGTTCTTGGTGTTTTTTATTGCCACTGCTGCCAAGCACTCCAAGTTTGGGCACAGTAATTGCTATCTAAGCCCACAAAGGTCTGAAGTGTAGGCCGGTAATCGCTCTGATTCATCTCATTATCTGGATCACAACAACTGTCAAATTAAGCGGTGAACAGTATCGTTTCGGAGTATCGATACTTTCGATAAGTCGAAATTTCGATTTAGTATCAAAAGTATCTGAAAGGAAGAAAATATGGAAAGAAAATCGAGGTAGCGAAAGGTCTGCCTAGTAGACGTCTAAAGTATCAGAATTGAAATAAAATTGTGCTTTCGAAGCTTACAGCTCAAATGCTGACGATTGCAACATTTAAAAATTCAGGTATCGGCCCACGACTGCTGAAATCTCAAATTATCATAGTACTTTTTTTTTTCCTGATAAAGTAATTGTGTATCCGCTAACATACTCAGGAAAGTTGCATCCCACAGTTTTCACTTTATGACGAACGAGGTATAAGGGTGACGAAACTGGGTTAAGAGGGATACAACTCTTAGACGATGGATTGTATGGGGGGATATGAAGTGATGCTCCCTGCAAGTATCCGCTTTCGATGCTACCTTTTTTTTCTCTTTTTTGTCTCCTAAATTCTCGCCTTTCTTTGAAAGTGAAAGGGATTGTAACTTTATCTGTGGCACGTGTCAACGACACACGTCGGGGTTGTATGGGAGCAACACCTCTGTTGGGCTAGGAGCTCACTGTGCGGATAATAGGGCCGTCCTTCAATAGTGAGGGGAAAAGGGGCGTACTATACTGTTGTCAAGGGCGAGGACTGGATGCAGAGAAGGGGAGGCGTAATAAGACACCCCTCGGCCAAAACATGGAGAGGGTAACAGAAGCGAATCCATGAGAGGGGTTACTTCCAGCTTAACCTTCTCAATTATCCCTCAATCCCTAGTCCTTTTCCTCTTCATTTGAAAATCTGAACGACTGGACGGTCACGTGAATATAACATTTCTGTGGCCTATTCTTAGTACGTCGGGTCTTTAGTCTTTCACTAGTAGTCTAAAAAAAGTGATAAGCTTACGATGTAGACAGTCAGTATTCATAACAGCGAATGTCCTGTTTACGTTCAAATCCTAATGCTAAAATGCATATTTTTCCCAAACAAATCTTACCCTGAGAATAAGGGTGCCGAACCTGTATGTACCATTCCACTATTATTACAATGAGCGCGAGGCAACTAGAGTAAGTGCAAGAAACCTGACGAACTGATTAGTGGATTTGACGAACTGGTACTGGTACACTCACTGACCTGAAGGGCGGTAGCTTACACAGGAGATGGTAAACAACCGTAACAAGATCAGGCGCGCCTTGTGTGTATGGAATGGACAGCTGCTACCCAGCGCTACACTGTACTATACTAGTATTAAAACTTAAAAAAACAATCGTCTCCAACGCCAGTTGGGAGTTCGGGGTAACCCTGGATCCGCTCCGGGAAGGTAGTCGGGCACCTTGGCCCCAAAGGAGTTAGAAGTAACCCTGGATCCGTTCCTGGAAGATAATCGGGCACCATGGCCCCGAACAGCCCATAACAGCAGGAAGATCAGCGAGCAGCCAGGCTTGTAATGATGACAACCGCCGGAGGAGCTCGGCAGCATGGTGAGGAAAATACATGATTAGAGTGAGCGATGCCTTCGGGGTACTCACCCCAACAATGGCTAGTCCTCCAAGAAGAAAAAGACCGAGAACATTTTTTTTTCATTTTTGGTGACGGGGGGCAATATATTTACTATGGAGTTTTATTTCCCTTTTTTGGGGGGGAGGGG
>JAWQUT010000161.1:1396680-1414821 GCA_033807755.1 Ellobium chinense
CCCCCTTATCCATTTCTGAAAGAAAATATGATTTGAAGAAAAGAAATTCACCGAAGATTGTGAAGAAAAGTATATCGCCCCCTCTCCCTTTCCTGTTTTCATAGAAGCTGAAATCACAGGGAAAGTCAAATATGGGAAGGTATCACCACGAGCTGACAATCTCTTTTCCTTTTGTTATTTGTACAGAACAGACCATTTTCGTTGGAGGAAAGAAAAACTGTTTGGATGGGTATCGGATATCAGGCTGATGGTGCAACATTTTGATTTATGGCTGGTTGTCACATTAGAAATGGTGCTGTGTTACTGTTGGAAGTTCCATCTGGGGAAATCACCGGGATGCAGACACACAGTGATCGTCAGCTCATCCAAATATGGCTGCTTCCTTTATCCAAATATTACTTTAAATGCGACACCATCGCTTCTTTCCTGTGGTGTTTTCGTATTATTTTCTAGCTTACATAAAAACAGAACAATGGATCCCAAAATTTTGTAATCGACCTTTCATCGCTTGAGACGCCCAAAGATACCCAAAAGTTTTATGTCCTACGCTATTATATTGTTTGAAATCTAGACAGATCATGCAGGCAATGAATTTGCTTTTATTACTAAGTGACTTGGCTTTCATTGTAACCTATTACTTTGTTTCCATAGGCTCACATCTCATTATATGTCCATTCCTTAGTTGATGAAGATAATCGGAAGTGACTTGATGACCAGTCTACGTTTTTCTTCGAGAAAGAAAGTCGGAGAACTGTAGAAAATGCAGCCGGTAATACAGCTAACTCCGTTCAACGGCAAGTCGCGGGCGCATGGAAAATGTTGCTACTAAAAGGAGATGTAATTATCCAATGACCAACTTCTGCCATTATACAGCTATCCTCAACGTGGCACTGAGGTGTAACTGGATTTTTTTTTATGATCTGATAATCTTATCCTTATATTAAATTATGGCCACTAATGAGATCAATATACCTTTCATAGGAGTTCAAATCATGGTAAAATAATCTGAAATTGCTGCTACTGCTGCTGCTGCTGCTGCTGCTACCATGGGTGCTGCTGCTGCGGTTGCTACTACTTTTAATGTCACCACTATCACTTCGCCGCCGATAACAGCAACAGCTGCGACATCAACAGAACATCCAACATAATAACAGTACTCCATGTTACCTCTGCAAATCCTTCTCTCACATCAAAATACAATTCTTACTAATTACACATTCATTCCACATGATAACAATGCACAAGAAAAGCAACCTGCCCATCTTTACACATTCTCAAAGGACTCCGCACCTCAAACCCTCTCCTTCACCCTTTTTCGCCCGAAAGTGAGCAACTGGCATTTCTAAAAATTTCTCACAGCCATTTCCCTCCGACAGACTGTTGATTACAGAGTACAGAGTGGTCAGCGAAAACCGATGCTCACTGACCAGTGCAGGAGAAATTAAATCACTTCTGCCCAGTGGTCATTTTGTGTTTGCCTGGGGACGGTGCCAGATGGGACCTCCACTCAGACCTGATCTTAGCTTAGTCACAATACGAGGATGAGGTGAGAGAAAGGGATCAAGGGATGGTTACTCAAATATCGGATATCTGCGTCTGAAGAGGGGAAATGTCAACATAAATGAACTGCAAACCACACATTTAACTATAACTGTTAACAAAGGCGAGGGTGTGATGAAGGTGGAGGAGAAAGAAGACAACGGAACGATAACCAGATAAACAGCTAAGTCCAATTTTAAAAAGCAGAATGAAAACGAATAAAATTACTTCGCTGAGATGGTAACATTACTCACCAGGATACTTTGGTTTGCAAATAAGAAAATGTCTTACACAAGGGAACAGTAATGCAGTCAGTTATTGTTATGCATGCTAGAATGATTATGAACGGAAGACTAAAAAGGGCAAAAACCAGTAAAAGACGGAAAAGGGGAAGATGATGTTCACGCTCAAGATAACAACACCAACACTGTCGACGACAACAACAGCGATAGCAGCAATGACAGTAATACGCAAAGGGGCTAAGAGAAGAATGTAATGAGCAGGTAAATGTGACAGATAAAACGACAGAAACAGCCAATCTTTCATAACATTCTCTTCGACAATCTTGCGATACCATGCCCACTTTACCAAGTTTCTTGTCCGTATCATTATCCACACTTCATCATGCAAGCAATTTCTGATCAATAAAAAAAAATTCGAGGCCAGGCGCTACCCTACCTATTCCCTCCTCCTCCCCCCCCCCCCCCCCNAAAAAAAATACCCAATACTAAAACAAAGGTGATATGTAAAACGAGAAAAGCCAAATATTTCATGAAATTCTCTTCGAAAAACCCGCAACACAAAGCAGTGTTTACCAAGTTTCATTTTCTTCTCCTTAGCCACACCTCATCACGCCAGCAATTTCTGATCAATAAACAGGGCCAAGCACTAACCCTACCTATTCCCCTCAAACGATATCCAACGTCAAAACAAAATATGATAGATACAAGGAGAAAAGCCAATCTTTCATTAAATTCTCTTGGACACACTCGCGATACAAAGCCCAGTTTACCAAGTTTCATTTCTTATCCTTATCCACATCTAATCACGCCAGCAATTTCTGATCAATATTCAGGGCTAGGCCCCACCCTACCTATTCCCCTCATACGCTACCCAAAGCCAAAAGAATAAAAAAAAAAAACGGCGATCTTTCGCTACCACCTTCTCTATTCAAGAAAAAAAAATCGAAAGGCGTCTGATAAAATGCGCATCGCTCCGTCAAGTCGGGTCTACCACTTGAGAAACTCGTTCCAAGGAAGGAGAAATTATTGAAAACAAGACAGGGCAAATCAGCTTCTAAGATGGGAGCCGGACCCCAATAAAGCAGGTGGGCCTGACAATGGGGTCTCTTGTGGCTGACAATGGCCTTGTCTCTCTGATCCACTCACTCTGTCATCGAAGCCTGGACATCACACTAGCAATTCTCACCAAATTTCCACAGCCTCTGCGATTTGATAAGTGCTGCTGGCTGGCTGGCTGGGCCCGAGCTCCGTCTGTTTCTCCTGCGAATGACTTCGGTCAGGATGTCCTCTCGCTATCTCTTACCCTTTCTTTCTATCCCGACTTTTGATTTGATTCTTCTTTCAATCAACTCTCTTCCTTCACATCCCCAAATGTCCCGAGAAAGACGCTTCATGAATACTGCAAAATGATCATTAAATTCATATAAAATGTAAGATTCAGTCTCATGACTTTCTCAGTGCCTCCACTCGTTCGTCTGTCTGTCCACCTATCCATCAATAGCGAATTCTTTTTTTTTTTTTAATTATTACATTTGATTTATGCTACTTTTAAGTCCTTTTTTTTCGTTGGGGGGAGGGGGGGGCGCCGGATTCGGCTTAAATGCATTATTCACCCATCCTCAGCCCTCCCGTCCATCCATCCATCCATCCATCCATCCATCCATCCATCCATCCATCCATCCACACACCTCACACTTCCCTAACCTTGCTCTCACCCCCTTGGCGATCCCAACTGGCCCATCACTCCAACACCTGTAATTAAACCCACTGTGACAATCGGCCGTGCTTTGTGGGTGCCAGCCCGCCGGGCCACGATTAAACTGAGGTGTCCCTGTCCACCCCGAGTGAGTGATTATCGGGGCTCAGGGCGGGGTGGCTACAAGTGATAATTATTTACACAGTTTACAGTAAACCGTCTGGCGATGGGTGGCCCAAGATTTGCGAAAGGAAATTAACAAATCCCAGTCTCGAAACCCCAGGCGTGAGAAGAACAGAATACAGAGCGAAGATGTCCTGGTAGCACTTACAAGGAACAAGATATTTCGATCCACAGTTTTTCCATTTCAAATTCATGAGTAGAAATTTTGGTCAGCAACATAATACCAGAAAATAGCACAAGACAGAAACCATTTTTTAAAGTTTTCTTTAAGACATATAGACTAGGGTTAGCTCGGATTCTGGATATCGAGCTGTATTCACAATTCACAAAGTATATAGACTAAAGGGGAAAAGGGGGAGGGCTGATGGAATAACTGCTATGTCGGTGTCTGTCACTAAGGTGCCTACGAATCACCAATCACCAACCAGTAAATTCTGAAACACGGAAATATTAAATATCACAACTACGAAAATACCATCCATCTGTAAACTCGTGTGTGTGTGTGTGTGTGTGTGTGTGTGTGTGTGTGTGTGTGTGTGTGTGTGTGTGTGTGTGTGTGTGTGTGTGTGTGTGTGTGTGNTGTGTGTGTGTGTGTGTGTGAGAGAGAGAGAGAGAGAGAGAGAGAGAGAGAGAAAGAGAAAGAGAGAGATCGTTTTAGCTGTCCTTGACAATATTACCATATCTCCCTCCCCAACCAACAACTGACTAAAATGCTATGACCTTTAAAACGGTCGCACTTTAAACTAACGAACCTAATAAACTTGAATTGCTACTATTCCGGGTACTGACATTCATCCTGATGCCTGGCGGTACCACTGACACATGAAATTAAAGGTGTGTCTGTCAATGTGGGTGCGTGTGTCCACTGTCCAGGGGAGTGTCTGGTTATTGAGCAGAGAACGGGGGAACGATTGTCGGTGATTGAGCATGCAGACGGCCGGACGCGCCTACAGCACAAGGTGAGCGCTGGCCGATCGCAATAGCGGCCACTCACGACATGCGGTCATCTTTATGCTGGGCGCTACCAACGAAACAATGGAAACAGACACTGCAATTACAAGTGGGCTGAGATGCAGGATGTAAGGGGCAATATTTTAGCTGAAAAAAAAAGGAGACTGAACGGAACTCGGTGTATTCAGACTATCCAAGCGCATTCAAAGTAAAAGTAACAAGGACTGTATGGAGACGAACGAACTCGACTTTGCTGGTGGCGCTTCTGTCTTTGAGTAGAGGCGGGAGTGTAATTACTGTAACACCTCGAACACTTGTATTCCTCAATTTAAATTGCTTTGCTCAAACTGTCGAAAATCATTTGCGCAAACTACATATGTTTCTTCGCTCAAAATGCATACGTTTTTGCTCAAATTACAAACAGCGATATAAATATACTATGAGGTATCTGGACGTGATTTCACCGTATCTTAATCCCTTGACTAAACATACTGAGCCAATGATGCCCGAACTCTAAACTATCCATGCGATTACGACAATATATAAGATATAGGATACTTTTTTTATAATGATAATACTTGGAGTAATATGGGAGCGAACCCAAGAATAGTAAACTGCTGAAAAAACTTTTAACTTGTGAAGAGTTTTCTTGGCCTATGTCCATTTTACCCATATAATATAAGTAGAATGTGTCGGCTTTGAATTCAGAACTCGATATAATCAAATGAAAATGGTCCAATCATATGGCTCTATTCCTGGATTAAGTAATGGCGAAATCGAGCAAAATAATGTAGACAAGAGAGGGTGAAAAAGAGGAGAAAAAAGAAAAAGAAGAGGAAGAAGAAAAAAAAGAAGAGAAAAGAGAGAAAGCAAGCAACAGGCAGAACAAAAGAAGACACTTCTGGAACTACGAAATGAAAAGTTACATACATGTACTCATTCATTTAGACTGCATTTTCCAAACAACTGATACAGATCATCATCAAAACAGCACACAAATTTGGGTCATTATCTACTACCGATAGTCTGGAAGGATTTTTTACCACGGAAAGTAAAAACATCGGAAAACTGTATGAAACTGGACAAATGAGGAAGACGCAAAAAGAGGAATGTTTGAAGAATCTTCCATTTATTCATTAATATTTAATTTTATAAACATTATTCCTTTCCCAGTTATGTTCTCAGTGCTGCAATATTATATAACAGACCCAAAAAGACATATATACAAGACCTATCGCTTTTCCTTTTTCTCCTTATTGTGCCTATCTGGGACTGCTACAGACAAAACAGATGACCCTTAACAAAAATTAAAAAAAAAAACAACAAACTATACAGATCTTAAGTCTACATATGCGCCCACAATCTTACTAAGTTTTTGCCATGAAAATTATGAAAAAGAGTAGGGTTTCGGAGGGTGGGGTGTTTGGGGGCATTCCTTGCACACATCCACTCTTATGATCTTGTAAATAACACCTTAACACCATCACATAACGCGCAAGGCTTCCTACATTTACATCACAGAGTGGCCAATTTTCACGCCACACAATAAAACATAACGGAGCTAACGAAGCTGATAGGTGAGAATAAAACCCCGCCTACCTGCAGGTGATTGGCCGAGGAGGGGCGGAGACGCATCACCTATTCAAACACACCTGAGCGATCAGAATCAATACACCTGAGCGGGCGAATCGTAGAGACAGCGGGCGGTGTCGCGGGTCCCGCACCTGAATGGCTGGATTTTTACCGTTATCAGCGAGAATGTTTCACCGGCGTCAGCGAGAATTTCTACCTTATCAGCGATTTGCTTTGGACCATTTTGAAAAGTATGATGGTATTTTCGCAGCCATCGAAGCAGGCAGGTACTTATATGAGATTTATTAATATTATTATAAAGAGGCCCATGCACAGCTCTAAGTAAGTCTACCATTGTGTATGAATAAGCTGTTATCATTTTTGGACATTGTCGGATTTAAAAGGCGGAATAGCTGAAGATAAAAGGAGTGGAAGGAAGGAAGTGTGTGTGTGTGTGTGTGTGTGTGTGTGTGTGTGTGTGTGTGTGTGTGTGTGTGTGTGTGTGTGTGTGTGTGTGTGTGTGTGAGAGAGGGAGAGAGAGAGAGAGAGAGAGAGAGAGATAAAGATAGCGAGAGCGACATAGAGAGAAAGGAGAGAGAGAGAGCGGGAGGAAAAAAAATATGCTGTTAAATTGTATTGTTATCTTTGAATTCTCAATGTACATCGGTTGGGAGACAAGAGGAGACAAAATGTGTGTGAATTTTATGCCTTTAGACAAAAATATATTTTCCAAATGTACATAGCTTTTTTTTTTCTTTTACATCTGTGTGAACATAATATCATCTAGTATACACATGAAAAAAAAACAACACCCTTATGCTACAAATTTTGCTACTGCTACCACGAATCGAACCTTCACTTCTCTACAACACGGGGAAAGAGAAGCAAAGCCGCCTTAGTCTACATCCTTGATTATTATCACACTTATTGCTCAGTCATCTCCGTCCTGCTTCGCGACCTGAATTCGCGAGACACTGTCAGCGCTTGAGTACCTATGTGTTCAACAGGGTCCGTAATAATAGGTCGTGAGCTACATAATACACCTCCGGCTAACACTATAGAGTGCGGTGTACGCTAAAAATAGCGGTCAAGACAACTGTTATACTGAAGCTAATGTTGTTGGTTGTGTCGCTACTGTTGATATCAGTGTTGCGATTGTTTGTATTGCTTACGAAGTACGTGACCTAATAAAAAACACTTCTTCACCGTTGCTGTATCAGTAGCAAGAGTCCACTCCGATGCTCTGTGATCTTGTAAAAAACAGAAGAAAAAAAATGCTATAAAACAGAAGAAAAATGCTATAAACGTCCATCAATGCAACAGTACCTAAATGCAGACGACAACACTTGATGTCGTAATTCATATAATCAACCAGCCATACTCTTTGGGCAATGGAAAAGTAGAAAGTGGATGTAATGATTGTTAAGAGTTGGATCTGCATTTGCAATGCTCTAGATGACCGCGTACGCACAATAACTGCGAGTGATTTGCAGTTACATTTTTCAAAGCAAAAAAACAGACTCCTTTCTCCGGCTTGGGTATGAATCGCGACCCTGTAATCATCATCACAAAGACTGTATGTACGCAATCAGTAAACATCATACTAATTATAGAGCTTGAAAAGGGACGGGAGGAGGATGGGGGGAGGGGGGGTCCATAAATTTAGACCTAGATAAATCAGGACAGTCTAAATAGAAACAAACAGGAATGACTAACGAAGGAATGGTGAGTCTAGCCCCGACTCAAGTGTCCTCAACACGTGAGCCCGCAAAATTTCACCTCAGCTCAGGAAACACAAACACTTGACTCTGCCGTGAGGCTACAAGCAGGGGCGTAGATGCAAGAGGACACTGGAGGGGGAGTAAAGTTGGTCACCCCACCCGAGACCATACCTTGAAGTAGGTGAAGGGCTAAAGATGTCTTGCGCTATATTCCGTTCTCCACCACTTTCGTCTTCTTATGGCTGATTGATTCTGTAGTATCAATTAATGTCACCTACAACGGTTACCCTATTTGGAGATTCTCTCCCTAAGGCAACTATGAACATCTTATATGAGACTCTACTCAAGAAGTTATCTCGAAATGAAATCAGAGCTCATTTCTGTCGTTTTAAGTCGCCATTTACAAGACCATAGGCGAGCAGACCTTTAATCGATGGGCACTAAATCTGTGAGTCCTGCAAAATAACTCGCATCTTCCCTACCTAGCTCCTATTAAAAGCACCAAGCTACCGAACCAAACTCTTCGCCCATGCTCACAGTCAGACAGTAGGGCAGCTCAGCTAGTGGCAGAAATTAACGACGAACCGCGTCAGCAAAGGGGGTAATTAATCATAAGTATACAGTGTTTGCTACCACTATACTATGTGCTATGACCTTATTGCAGACAGGAGAAAAGGGGGAAGGTAATTAGACAAAACACACGCACACATTTTTTCCTTTTTTTTTTTCTTAAGGACAAGATGGGAAATTTGCCCTCCTTAGAATTAGTACTGAAAATTGGTACAATGCACGGTATTGTACACAGTACAAGTACTTTCCAGCCAAAGCACCACATATAATTGCAGAATGGAAAACACTGCACTTAAAGCGGAGGATGCGACTGTGGAGCCTTGTATATCATATCTTACAAAACTCAGTTTCCTGAAAAATGAGATTAAGCAAGGAATGGGGTTAAGTGGACCACGAATTTTTGACTGTTGCAACCAAAAATTATTTAACAAGTACTAAGTGACTGATGACGCACCTCTGCGCACGGTGTGGCCTTCAAAGCAGAAAGCTTTCTCAGAAAGCGCGCTTTGGAAATCTGGTTTTAAGAGCCCTCTGACTCAAACTTACTTCTCTACTGTCCTTGAAAGTAATGGTACTCAGACTAGTATTAGACAGTACAAATTGTTTTCAAAAGTTATGCACGACATCTTGCAGGGATCTGATTCATCTAGATCTTGGACAATCCCAGCGTTGAAAGTAACGATGAACAATGGGTAACTATAATGACTGGCCCGAAAGTTAATAGTCTGCAATTCGTCCCCTCCCTTCCTCCGCCCCCCATCACACACACCCGCCCACATTTTTCCCCCTTCATATATACAAAAAACGGTGAAAACTGAAAAGCCTATAACACTTCATTTTTCCCTATACTCAGACTCAAGTACATGTATTCAAGACTAAGAAACGTGCTNCATCCTGCTTATCAAGAGGTACATTGTATTCCTTGACCGGTTGCTCAGTGGAAACCAGCATGTCTAAGCTCACTCTGGAATGTGAAGAAAAAGTCATCAATATTCGCTATTCTCAATGAAAATGCAACAGCTTTGCCTAATTCAAAAATTTTGGCAAAATGTCTGAATTTTTATGTACAATGCAAAATACTGCATTTTTTTCACGAAAAAGGCAGTTTCATGAATCACGCAGAACATATAAAAGCTTTGAAATAGTAAGTATATTGAGCCGGGATTGTGATGCATGGCTTAAGATACTTGTGCAAACAGATTTCACGTCAAAGTAATCATAAAATCCTCTCTCAATACAATGAAAATATAAGCATAGTTATCCCGTGCGTATGAAAGCGCACAAAACAGTCATGTCATGCGACAAGTTAGTGCTCGTGATCTATAGAATTTTACTCCCCTCTTCCACCCTCCCCCAACTCATCGAAAGTCCTCCAAAGTTGTTTTCCAAAACAGTAGGATTGTGTTTTCACTATTTTATGGCGAGTGCTCCTGTTGTAAAAGGAAGTTTAAAAGCTGGGAATCAAAACGGCCCGAAAGCTTATCATACACATCACATTCACAATACAGCGCAACAAAACAAATACAATACCATAACTTTATAACTCAAGTATTATAAAGACTTAATAGCCCATTACCGAACTACAGCAAAAGTGTGTGTGTGTGTGTCTGTGTCTGTGTGTGTGTGTGTGTGTGTGTGTGTGTGTGTGTGTGTGTGTGTGTGTGTTTGTTTGATTTCTGCCAGCATTTATCACGGCTGGTAATCCACAAGGGAAACGCACATCCGATAGATATGTAGATACTATCAAACACCGTAAACTGCTATTTACGATTTTTGGATACTATCCTTCATTATTTGGACATTATCATTAAATTTTTGTTTTCTCTCTATCATTAGTATCAGTGCGATGCAAGATTGGCAGCTGGCGATGTCGGTGCCAAATTCCGTCATGTCGTATTACTCTTGATTTCTGCGCTCATAATATACACAAGAGAAACTCACCCTGCGAGGTCCATGAAAATTAGTTCTTATTCCCCCTCCCTCCATCAATTTCCTCCCCAACTCCTTCCTTCCCCCCCCCCCCCCCCCCCCCCCCCNATTCTGTAGTATACATGTATCATGAGCAGGTCGACAAGTCCAGGTCCGACAAGCGAAAGGACTAAGCATCACATCTGGAATATCAGGCTAGAAGGAGGAAACTGAACTTACAAGGATTTGTTAATCAGAATTAATTATTATCATTTGAGTAAGATTTAAAAAAAAAAAAACAACTTTTCTTGAAGAAAAGGTCATCTAAAAATGTTAGCTATATTTTCAAGACGCTGTTCCCTCTTCTTGTGCTCCTGTCCTGTATAAAGGGATAAAGGGGTATATGGATATATGTTTGAAAGTGTTCGCAAGGTAGGGATGGAGGTTGGGGGGAGGGGATGAGGGGGACCGAACCTGATGGAAGAAAAAAAAGGACAACAAAATACATGATGTACCAAGAAAAAAAAAAAGGACAGGAGAAAACCAACCTCAAAATGGCTACTGCTCTAAACCTAAAGACAAAGAGTGGAAAAGGGAAGTAGTTAAGGATGCAATGAGACTGGATTGAGAGACCAAGAGGGTCTCTGAGACATCAGACAAAGACAGATTCATTAGTCACCCCCAATCATTTTGGAACAAAATGGGTTCCTTTCGACCCTCTCTACCCTCAAACCCCTTTTCCCTTCCCTCCTCCCATCCTCTCCGCCAGTCCCGGAGACCTCTTCCTGGATTTTTTTTTTAGCGTTTTTTGCCCAAACCTTTCAAAAAAGGGGAAAAGATGGGGGTTGGGGGGGGGAGGCCTCCGGCTCCCCTCTCTCATGAGCATCGAAGCCCTCAAGGATTTCTTTCACAAAAGAGGAGCGTAGGGGCACGAGAAATTAAGACCGTGAAGAGGACATGACACGTTACAAGGCCTCAATGAAGGGAGGGGGAGGGGCTAAAAATTGTAAACGGCACATTAACGAGATGGAGAGAGGAAGAAGGGGAGGGGGGCCGGAATGGGCCGCAAGTCGAAGCGATTGTCAAAGAAAGACTAAGAAAGAGAGAGACAGGAGAGAGAGAGAGAGAGCGAAAAAGAGAGATCAAAACGCACCATCGCAATTAATCATCTAAGGAGTTCTTGATGTTTGTTGTGATTTTATGCAGCTTTTGGTTGCAAGGGATTTGGTATGAGGGAGGGAGGGGTAAATTAAAATAGCACTTAAGAGACAGAAAAAGAAAACTGCAAGAGTAGGGAGCAAGACATCAAAATTTGGCTTCTCTGTCAGAGCACTGAAGAAGGAGAAAATCAATGAGGCTAATGTATGACCTTTGACCGTATGAACTGCAGGAAAACCAAGTATTTGGGACGGACTGTTGTCCTTATTATGGGCAACATGGATTATGTACAGTAATGCAAAGAAATGGCTGTCTACTGAGTCCAGTATCAGGTGCCATGAAAACTGCGGGCGCTGCTGATCTTTGTGTCTTTGATGATGGTGGTGGTGCTGTTGTTCAAGCTGTGTCAATTGCTACTGTTATTGTTCCTTCTATCTTTGCTTTCTTGTTGCCACTCTCTTGGATTTCCTTTGCCGTTGGGTTCATAGTGCAAAACAGTACTAATAATATTGCTATGGCAATCCTTGGCCCTTGCAAACTGGACAGGCAATAGAACATAATATTGTATGCCACTTCTATACTCCCTTTGGTGCATACCTCTGCAACAACCACACCCCTTGCCCCTTTTCCAAAACTTTCAAACTGTATAATGTATTGCAACAGATCAAAACAATGCATGTCCCTCTTCATCCTCTTCCCTTCGCCCCCTCCAAAACAAGCACGCACGCGCGCACACACACACACACACACACACATATACATGATACAAACTATCAACTTCAATTCCACTTCGTCCTCCCCCTCCCCCTTTCTCNCTGACTTCAGGGAGAAAAAAAAAAGTCCTATGATATTCTATGGGTCCTGATATAGGAAAGCATATGGAAAGCATAGTCAACTTCCCATCTAGATCTGGCTAAGTTGTACTAATTAATATGTGCAAGAAATTATGACAAAAGTATACATGCTAATGAAAGGAGAGACAGAGATGAAAGCAAATATGATGAAGAAGAGGATTAAAAGGCTGAAAAGATTAGAGGTACTGTTGATGATAAATGAGGCTCATGGAGAATTTGGAGAGGGGTTCGGGGAGGGGGGAGGGTCCATACTGCTGGATTAAACTGGTTTTGTGGACTGCCTATGTTATAATGAAAATGTGAACTAAGGAGGGCTGTGGCAGAAGCACAAAAAAAACAAACCCTTTAGCATTAAATGTTATCCTTTGCCAGGCAATTACCACTTATCAAGATAGATACGGCCCCCAAACAAAGACCTCACGCTTGTGTTGGTCATGCGTTTTTAGATCAATATCTTTATATGAGTGGAAGAGTCACAAGGGGTCAGAAGAAACAGCAAGGGAGGGGATTGGGTGAGAGGGGTGAGAAAGGGAGGTAAGAAAAAAATAGAGCATCACCGAGCCGGAAAGGGGAACAAAGAGAAACACGATCTATGTTGGTGATTAGAGCTTATCACCAGAGATAGATAATTATAATAGTGCCCATACGTTTTTTTGTGCTATAAGGAGAGCACTGCTCACGTGGAAGTTTCTATTTCAATGAGCTCATGTACGATAGTTATAATCAAACCTTAAGTGCTTTACTATTTTTATTTCATGACAGATTCCATACAACTGGTGTTTTACAACTGATAAAAAAACATCCTATGGTTGTGAGCAAAATAAAGACCTCGACCCTCCCCCACCCAAACCCGCACGTGTATTATCACTGTTTTGGATTCTGTATCTCTGATTCATTGTCACCATCCCTTTACTTAAAAAAAAAAATCTGATGAAATGAATGTTCAAGGTACAACATTGTTTAGGCTGCAGTTATTAATACTGATGACAGAAAGTCATAGTAACGGGAATGCCTAGCCTATGCTTAAAGTAGGACAGGCCAGTTTTGCTTTTCACATGCTATGAAAAGTAAAGGGGCTCTGGGGTGTTCCATCACTGCTGCATAAATAATAAAACCATGTTGCTTTGTAACACTTCTGCTGCAACATAAAGACTTTAAAAAGTAAACACGAAAAGGTGATTTAGATTACTCATTGTTTTTTTTAAACAAATAAGTAATAATATCATCCCCTTATCTATTTTTGCACTGTAACCTCACCTTGTATCACTTATTAAAGAGATAAGTTAAAAAAAAATGAAGTTCAATTTTTGACTTTTGGTTGCTATTGATACATTCAAAATTGTTGTTATTGTTTCTTTTTTTTTCTCTTTGGAGTCTTCAGTTTTGTTGCAGTTTTACTAGCATCAGACTATAAATGTGGCTAGAAAACAAATCCAGTCAAGCATTTTATATATACATTCATAAACTTTTTTTTTAAAGGACTTCAATTTTAATGTTTTTATTACCATTACTTGAGTGAAAGCAGATCTTCACTATGAAACAAAATTTTTCACAAGAAATGCATTATAAACCCATTATATCACAATATAACTTTAAATATTTGTACTGCAAATCAGTTTCACTATGATTCAAATGGCAAACCACTGGTGAATAAATCCTGATTTAATGAAATCTATTTTTTAAAGAACATGAACATCCATTCTGATATATTGTGGACCAAAAATATGATGTTTGATTTGAACACTTATCCCTATGACATTTTCCTAAACTTTAGAATTTTACCTCATCCTAAATATCCCTGCAAGAGCCTTTTAGGGATATTATCATAATAAGGTCCTGATTATGATAATATAGTCTGAAAGAAAGAGAGAGGAGGAAAGAGAGGGCAGGGATGGTACCAAACTAACAAAGAAATGCATGGGACAAGAGAGGTCTGGAAGAAGCTTGGCCCAAAACAAAGCATACACAAAGAGGGGAAGGGGTGGGGATTCTGGGACTGAAGATGGAGGGAAGATATGGGAGGGTAGGGAGCAGAGAAATTAATGAAAACTTCAAGAAGTTCCATTTTTTTTTCTTTTTATTCTGTCATGCATACTGAAATAAAAACGTAATATAACCGTAACTGATAACGAAACTATCATCAATATCTGTTATGGTTTCAAAACTGAGATAAATGAAACGGTTGGGGGAGTAGCATTTTCTTTTGGTCTTGGCCTAATGAAAAGAAAAAAAAACGGAAGGGGGATGAGAGACGGAGTGGGCGAACACCACCTTGAAAAACGTCACCTTTGGAGGAATCTACATAAAAAGAAGTCTAAACTTATTTAGACTATGAGAGCTACAGCACGAGCCTGCGTGATTTAGATAAATAATGCAAGGCGGTGCCACGACTCACACACTCTGTGACATGCGCGCAGTGCCAGAACCTCATTATGGAGTGGCCTATTTGAAGCCATATTTGGCCTCTTTTCCCTTTTTTTCCTTTGGCTCTCATCCTCTCACCTTTCTTCTCACCTAATCTAATCTACGCCTTATCAGGCGACCTAAACATAAGAAAACACCAATTAAGATTGTATTCAGTCGTAAAATGGCAAAAGATATCACAATGGCAGGGAAACTTATCAGTCCAGCACCGATCTCGCTCAATCCGTTATCGTTAGACCTGTGTCGGGAACGGTAGGCCAGTCAGGTGGTTTCGGGAGGTGGGGCCAACGAAGTAATGACTTCGATTTGGGATGAATTCCAACAGATCAAGCAAAATTTCATCACACATCGATAAGGCACAACAATTCCAAACAAAAGGTAATAGAAATTTGGATCTACTTACCATTTTTCTTGCGTGGGTTCCTCTGTTTCCTTCGACCGCACCTGCCTACCACCTCGGCCATGTTTTCATTTCATTTGAAGTAAGAGAAAGGTCGTAGTGGGATGCCGTGTGCGCATGTACGTTGACAGCATCCGCTCTGTGACCTATGGCAGGGAAATATAACACACGTAGGCACCGTCGTAATAAATAAACACCACGAGAGCTAGGCTATTTTTACTTTTACCGGTAAGCGCTCTCAACAGTCATCCCGTTATGATTTTTAACGGGATTTCCACCCACCGCGATCTCACACTCACTCACTCACACTGTCCCTGTCCTGTCCAATCGTCCCACTAGTTTGTGCACGGGACTAAAAATCGAGCGTTTGTAGCCACTTTGCCTGAGTGTTGAGGCAGTGACATGTATGCAGGTGCCGTTACAGTCTCGCTCAACCACTTTCGCCTACGCCCCAAAATTGAGGTCCTCGTACCGAGGGTCAGATTTCACCGAGTGGTTGTGTCTACCTTCCTGCGGTGTTGGCGCCGATAGCTTTCATGCAAGTTATTTTTTTCTTTCTTTTACCTACGTTTGTGAAACACACACATGTGTCTTGCAAAAGAACACCTAAAAACGAAAGGAAAGGAGGGTGCAAAAATTTTTACTGACTTTCCTCCCTCTTTTCTTTTTCTATTATTATTGTTACGTTACGTTTTCTGGGTAAGGAATGTTATGAGCGCAGTCGTGCGAACGTGGGAAAGTGTTTATTTCACGTTTTGGAAACCACGGCCATTGCATAAAAACCTTCATACCTCGGCACCTGTGTATTATTTTATGGGTGTGGGTTTAGAAGTGAAAACAAAGGAATGAAATGACTTGAGAGAAGGGTGGGAAAATGGAAATTTTCTCCAGTTTGGTCGTTTGACGAGTAGTTCCAACTTGGACTTTGATGTCGGTCGGTAGCGTGGCGTGTCACGGTCGTGGCGAATTTCAAGCACGAGTGGTCAGGACGGCGTAAAAAGGTTGACTGCGTATGCCGACTGCGGGTTCCAGTCCTCGAGGGTTGATGCTGGCTTTGGAGGACATGTGCGACATGTGGGCATTGATGGTTGCGTCACTGATGTGCGGAGGAAACAGGGTAGGCTGTAGGGTGGGGCGAAGATAAGCAAGCAGCCTAAGTAATAAAGGTGGATTAAAAGGAGTGGGTCATACATTTTCGTTCCAGCTGTATGATGAACGGCACCGAATGAATTAACAGCTAAGTATTGTATTTTGAACACTATATACTGTGTTTTTAAAAACAATAACATCAACAAAAATTATATTGTTGTGATAGTGGGGAAGAGATAAGAGATTTAACATATGTTGTTTGAGTCGGTTGTTTTTTTTTTTCGTTTGTTAGTGGGCTGCAGGGAATGATGCAACGAATTAGGTGTTTTTCTTTTTTCTCTCTGTCTCTGTCTTTGTCTCTCTCTTCCTACCTTTGTTGGATGAGTTTCTTGTTCTCTTCTGTTGTCTATTGTTTTTGGCTTTTTTTTTGTTGTTAATTTGTTTATTTGGCTTTTCTGTTGTTGTTGTTGTTGTTGTTGTTGCTGGGTTGGGGCGGGGGGTGCAGATACTCACACACTGACACAGTACCGACTTTCATATACACCATGCAGGCGCTTGCATTTTCGAAGAAGACTAAATTATAAACTGGGGGACTTGCACCTCCCCTTTTCTGAAACTGACTTTTAATTAGCCCCTCCCCCTTCCCTCACCCGTCCCCCAAAATCACTCATATTTGGATAGAGAAGGGTGATGACCTTGGGAAGGGAGTGGCNGGGGGGGGGGGGGGGGGGGGAGGACAATGGACTGAGTAAGTTAGGAGGTCGGGTCATGGAACAGAATAATAGTGGATTGCAGGGACACATTGTATGCAGGGCACGGCATGTATTCAATTTGAATCTTGATGTGTGAGAAAGGTTGGGGCTGGAACGAAGGGTGGATGGGTAAGTGGACCGCTGACCCAGTGTTGCGGTAGTCGGTCGGGATCAGACGGGATCGCACAACATCGGGAGCTATGATTATGTAGATCGGTAGCCGCAGGTCCGAATGTTTTGCTCTTTGATGTTCGTCACCGGTGGACGTCAGTTCGTCAGGGAGGGTATCAACAAAGGCGAGGAGGGGTGGCGCCGTTGTCTGCTAGCTAGACTAGCGAGCGGCTGTAACGTACGTAATGTTGCAAAGGTCGGATTTGATTGCCTGCAGGGGCGGAAATCATAGAGGTGGGGAGGCTCAGGTCCGAGGATTCTTATAATTCCCCACTATTGAGCCAACTACATGTACCACTCTGTCTTCGTGATCAGGGTCAAGATCAGGATTATGTCGTCACATATTTCCAGGCAGAATTTCCACACAGAATACAGGATTGCGGATGAGGTCTCTCAGCTTCCCTTTCTGACGGCTCCCTCCTCCTTTTTAGCCTTCTTTCCCCAGCGTAAATCACTTTACAGGTTACAGTCGTGTCAGGTTAATCCGAACTTTTGGTCTCCATGTACTTGTTCGGATTATCAAATTGTTTTGGCATTATCGAATTGTGAAGCCATTGCAAAGCGGGGAAAATGAAAAATAGGAACCATTTATTTATACGATGACCGGAGAGCTCAGAGACAATCTAAACAGACAGACAGACAGACACACATACACACACACACATACATACACACACACACACATACACACACACATACATACACACACACACACACACACACACACATACATACACACACACAAACACACACACACATATACACACACACACACACACACACACACCCACACACACACCCACACACACACACACAAGTTTGTTCTGGATTTACTGTAATTTATCAATGAATCAATGAGCAATAGAAGGAGCCTGGGCAAAGGAGAATAGAAGAAAAAAAAGAGGTGGGGG
>JAWQUT010000161.1:1424095-1453755 GCA_033807755.1 Ellobium chinense
ACACACACACACACACACACACACACACACACACACACACACACACACACACACACACACACACAAAAACACACACACACAGAGCAATACACACACACACACAGGCACACACACACACACACACACACACACAAATAAATGCAAACACAGAGCGACAGAGACAGAAAGAAGAGAACGAGAGAGAGAGAGAAAAAGAGAGAGCGAGAGAGAGATGTTACTACAGCCTATTTTCCTCACTTTTTAGTTTTTATATTGCCTGTTTGCTTGCGTGAATGTGCGACTGTAAGTGAATTAAAAAAAACATAACTGGCCAGTTAATAAAGAGCTTTTATTGTCAAGTTCGGATCTCCTACGAGCCTACGGATCTCGTGGCTCTGGGAAAGATGGGCATACACTTACAGCATTTCCTGTTATGACTTTTACACTCATATTGCACATCACGAATTAGATATGAAATTCACATCTGATTCTAGATCATGATATGCAATAAAAAGATCGTAAACCTGTAAATACCATATTATGTATGTATATGCCTATCTCTGTCATAGCAGTCCGGGAGAGATCCGAACTCGAAAATAAAAGCACTCTAATACGACTGTTTTTGCTTCCTTCGAATCGCTTAATGATGATGACGATAACAACAGCAACAACAACAACAACAACAACAACAATGGTAATAATATTCTTCTGTAACAATAGACCACTGTCTATTTTGATGCACCCAGCTGTCAGTGCTATGCCTATATTAATTTGCGTCTTATGCACCTGAACATTTCTGACATACCAATCAATTCGTAATAAAAGGTGTTTTACAGAAAATGAGGTGGCAACGACTGTTTAATGAAAAAAATTAATTTTTAATAGCTAAAAACACTAAGATATAACAGATCCCATCTTTGTCTCAAAAGCCATTTATTTAAAAAGAAAAAGGAAAAAAAAATCAACATTATTAATAATGATTGTAATCATCATCATTATCATCATCCGACTGTTATTACCAGTTGTAATGACTTTTAAATTAACGAAAACCGCAATTCAAACAGGCCCGTAAAGCAGCTCTTGCCACTATTTTTGCACCATCGCCAAACTCAGTATCAACAAATCATCAATGAGGGGAAAACCGCAAATTCATTGTTTCTGTGGCCGGTTGCTCACCTGAAACGGAGGTTTAATTTCTTTTTTATTTTTCGGGGTTTCTTTTTTGCTTTTTTTTTATCATTTGTGCTCTTGTCCAAATTCTTTTGGCGGCTCCTACAAGCATTCGCTCACCTTTGCTAAACTCGGGCCATTATTCTGGGTTAAAAAGGTGTACAGATCACTGTGATGTGAGGCCCTTGTTCCCTCATTAGTTTCGGCTCGGGCACGGGACAATAGGGACCTTCTCGCTCGCGCATCTGTCGTGAAAAGGTATCGCTACACCTCTCTGTTTGCACGGTGGCCCTTGGGAGGCCTGGCTCCTGACAAATCACTGTATGTGCTATAGATCCTCCCTTCTTCCGCTACTCTTCTTTTTCTGCCTTTCATTCTCTCTGTCTTTCTATCTCACGTGTGGAAGTTTAGTCTTAAAAGAAGCTTTTAAGCTGTGGACAAACTTTCATGTTCGTTATTTACTGAAGTGAAGTGAAGAACCACACATTACACATTGCCAAAATACCAACTCCACAACAAAGTTGGTCATGGTCACGGAAAATGATATAATATAATGAAATCTGGCTCTTGATCAACTTACTAATCTGATAGAAAGTACAGTTTTCGTGCATGTCAGTTTCGTTTTACTCCCTATACTATTGTTGATTGTTAATACCTACTTATTACAATTGTAGGTCGTGAGCGTGTTATTCAGAGCTCACAATAGAAAAATCTTGGATTACACCATGTTGTCTCAAAAAGGAGATCATTGGGTACAGCGGAGTTTTGAAGACCAGAAAATAACCACATTGCACAATGGAACCTCGATATTAAGTTAATCAAGTTTACTTTGTATAAAGTATGAATTTCAAACGCACAGATTCATTTATTATTCTATCCATTAATTTCTTTATTCACATGAATCTGCGTAATAAGCTCACCTCAATGATATGTAAACGTTTCCACTACACCATGGGCACACTCTTCACCGAAGTTCCCCTATAATTCAAAATGTTCTCCAAGATTTTACACTGAGCCTAATATTCCAACTAGCGAGAACCAGTTACTTCCTTTCATCACAGTAACCTAGTAAGCCCGGCCGTCTAGCCTATCAAAAACCACCGCAGGCATTATGGGACACAATTAAAAGGTGAGAGCCTTTGCTGTGATTAGAAAAGGTGTGAATAGCAGCGTGAGTGAGTTGGAGATGAGTTTAACATCCCTGCTCCTAGCGGTTAATGCGACGTTAGTCCATCGTGAGTGTTATATAAATAAATAAATTAGATATGATCTGATTAAGAAAGTAAGGACCGGCCGGGAAAAGATAAAGGTAGGCTGAATGGGTTTATCTGAAGTGTAAAAATAGATATTATATATTTAATTTTTGGCAGCGTAGGGGTAGGGGGTCTGCTGGACAAATGGATGGATGGATGGATGGATGGATGGATGGATGGATGGATGGATGGATGGATAAATGGATGGATGGGTACAAGCAACATGTTAGCCTTAAGGAAGAGTAGCCCCAGGGGAGGGCGTAGATAGAATTTGAGAATCTAAACAATGATGCACACACAGAAAAAGACAACAAAAAATGGCCGACAGACACCGAACGAATATTATCAGGAGAAAAGGAGAAAAAAAAGACGTCACCGATTTTCAACAACAACAACAACAACAACAACAACAACAACAACAATATCAACAACAGCAGCAGCAGCAGCAACAACACAAAGACTATGTTAAAGCCCATTTTATATCAGGTTGAGTTCTAGGAGTGATTATTAGATATTTTACATCAGTGACGATGGTATGAAGACGGTACTAATGGTTTGGAAAAAAGTTCGTGATGAAGAATTACATGTTGTTCTTTATTCCTAAACAAAACATTTATATTTACAAGTTTAAATGCCAACGAAGAGTGTTACACTGGAAAAACGGAATACTTTTCATGCTCGCAATGCTACTATGGTGAAACCCAAGATGAGTTGTGCTCCGTGCGCATCAAGACAGAGCCGTCCAGAAGCGCTGCTGTGGTGAAGCAAAACTAAGATTAATAAATCTATGCCCGCGTTTAAAAGATAGTCATCTCTCCATGTAGTGTCTTCCACTTTCCATAAATGTGTTGATAATATGCTTCGCACATATATGACAAATTTTAATGCGTGTTTCAGGCTTCGCAATTCAGCAAATGATCCCTCTTTGCCTATACACTCTTTGCTGCCAGTTTATTTAATCGTTTCATTTTGAAGAACAGGATCCTTAGTGATGAAACTATAATGTCGTTAATTGAAAACATCACGCACATCTAAGCAAATACCGTTTTCGCAACGATATCTTAAACACGTGGATCATGAACATATTTCAATATTTTATCTGCGGATATCACAAAATTGGTTGTTATGTCATGCGCATAGACGCCAAATTTAGAAAATGGAACAGATCATTCGGATGTGGGAAAATCCATTTTCTCTAAGTTCAGAGACAGAGGTACGCCACCACTGACTAAAAGAGTGATCACCTATAATAAATGTGTGATCCTTACAGCCAATTTGAGCGAAATCAGTGGAGATATAAAACACACAGTGTGTGACAAAAATGTAGAGACAGGAGGTACACCGCCGCTCACTTAAAGTAAAGAAAGGACCAATCTACAATGAATTTGTGATTCATACAGTCAGTTTGGGCGAAATCGGTGGAGAAATAGATTTACACTGCGTGTAGTGAAAAATTTAAAACAATACAACCAAAAAAAAAAATTATATTAAGTTATGTGCCATGATGTTTATCAGCAGATCATTTTTTTAATGCCGTCGTTCATGGAAATGCTGACGATAATGATGATAACGACGACGTCAGTGACAATGCTAGAACCGTGACGGCAAACGAAGGAGAAGGCACTACGATCTTCAGAGTTCCGTTAATTTGAATTCGGGGCTTGATCAAACATGGCGGCTCGTGACTGGAACCCTTTTGCTGCCATCTGTCGTACTCGTTCACGCATGCGCACCGATCCTTTCATGGCGTACACTTCGACATTTGGCGAAGTCAGAGGTGTCTGGCGAAGAACAATAGCCCCCTTGCCAGCCCTTTAGGGACCTTCAAGAATGGCCCTAAGTTTGCCATGGGTAATGAAAACACAACTCTTGCGCTTTGAAGATACCCGATTTTATTATAAACCATGATAGGGCAGGGGTTGTTCAGGGGGGTGTCGTAGATTGCATGACAAAAGGTTCGAAGGAATAGAAAACGAAACAACAAAAAATACAACAGAACAAAAAAAAACAAACAAAAAAAAAACGACGAGGAAGTATCATGGTGGTTTGGAAGGTGGCGATGTGAATGGTGTTGATTCATCTCCGATGCATGTTCATTTACGGTTGTGAGTAATAAATTATTGTCTGCTAGCAGGCGGGCTGGTTCCTAAAAATCCGAGTGTCATGGATGGTCGCAATTCTCATACGTCATGTACTAAGTATTCGAAAAGTATCGATTCTGTTGTGATTTTGATACTCAGGCCTCAGAATAGTATCACAGTTTTTATAACTTTTTAGTACACAAAAGGACCTGTTACTGATATTGAGAGTAGAAAGAGGAGAAAACTGCTTTCCTAGCGATTTCGATAGCTTCGATGAACCAAATGCAGAATGACATTACAAATTACAGCACTTTGGTGAGACAACATACCTTCCAAGAAGAGGAGATCAACAAACGTTAGAAGATTTTGTAACACAAGACAGGTGTAACATGGGTTCTTGTATTAATATATTTTTACCAGAATGTAAATATTAACGCCAGTACTGAAAGCATGAAAACGTTTTGATTCTTTCATTTAGGATATGATCGAAATTTCGATGCTAGAGTTTTGATACCGATAATCAAGAATAAAATGATACTGAGGAACGATACTGCCCATGATCACTGTCCCCTGCTTGGTAATTAGCCAAAGGGTGGTTTGTTCAGTTGAGGAAAGAGAGAAAACAAAAGCTTCGCATTATGTCATATCAGCTCCACCCCTTGGGGATTTCCAAATGATTTTCAATCTCCCCATTTTGCTTTCTATATTTCTATAGAGTCAAACTGGGATTCAGTCGTCCAAATCGTAGATTTGTGGTTTCGTGTTAAGTATCAGTCATTAGGTGCCCGAACAAGAAATACCCTCTCTTCCTTTTTCGAGCTTTATAACGTTTATTATGAGGGTTTATTTCCCTTGGGGAAAAATACACGCATTCACCTTTACAGACCGAGAAAAGCGGCCACCCGGGAACAAGTCATTTTGGGACAACATTATCATTATCATCATCATCATAATCATCATCATCATCATCATCATCATCATCACCATCATCATAATCATCATTTGAAACAAAGATTTTAAATGAAAAGAAGAAGAGTTTCATTCTAAGTGTGTTTTTAAAGAACTCGAAACCAGCACTTTAATACACTGTTTCACAAATAAGAGATCATTAATAACACGAATTTTCAGGTCAGCTGTGATCATCTTCAAGTTAAAGTATAGATAAACACAGAAGTAGGGGGATCTAACTTTCGAAAGCAAATCAAACGTAAACTGATGAATATCGACAGATATGATCTTAAACATTAGATCTACGTTAATGCGTTATGTAACTTTTAGTACTGGATTTCTTAGGAACACAACACTGCAATTCAAAGCTTAGCTTATCGAGGAATCTGATTGGTGCTTCGATTTGTAACGTTCGGTTTCATTGGCTGATGCAGCTCTTCTACTTCCAGGTTTATCTTTATTAGTTGGTATTTTTGCTTGGTTTGGTGAGACAGAGAACGGAAAGGGGTGTGTTGTACAGTAAATTCAAAAAATTGACACGTTCGTGATGACCTTATTTTGCCTGCAAAAGAGCGCCATGAATCCATTACGACAATGCTGACTGACATTCCATACTTCCTTGGGGAATCGACCATATGCTTCATCTGAACGAGCTTGACCTGCACGTCTCCAAAGGCACTGCTAGGAGACACATCGAGAAAGAAGTACGACATGCAGAATGTGGCTAAATAAAAATTGTGTTTTCGTACTTGCGCAATATCGAAACTTCAGTGTCATTGTAAGAAAAGTTGATGATGTCATTGTACTGTATTTATGATAATAATCATGACTCCATTGCTACCGCTTCTATTGTTGCTGCTGCTGCTGCTGCTGCTGTGTCATCAGCTTCGTAAGAATACGGAAGGGGTGATTTATCATCATCATCACATCATCATCATCATCATCATCATCATCAGCAGCAGCAGCAGCAGCAGCAGCAGCAGCAGCAGCAGCAGCAACAATAGAAGCGGTAGCAATGGAGTCATGATTATTATCATAAATAACAATGACATCATCAACTTTTCTTACAGTACACTAGTAGGGAGTCGTTCCACCCTTTCTGGAATGAAATACTATCCAAGCAACAACAGTATGAGCTTTTCTCTTCCAATTTGCCATAAACAATTAGCGGAGCACGCCATCATACGGGCAATTTACCAACATGATATGCATTGCGTCACGCACGGTTACTGCTCATTGGATTAGACATGTCACCTGACACGCCACGTGACCATTACTTTGTTTCTTGTTGGTCACATGCCCACCAATCAGGTGCACGCGTTTTTGGAATGGGATTGAACTGTCAGTTTTATTGGCTAGCGGGTAATTGATGAACATACCCCAATCTCATTTGAATTATCTTGCCCGAGGAGAGCCGAGGGGCAGCAAATTTATGTTTTTTGCCTTAATATAAAATTTCTGATGAATTTCTAGCCTCTCGTGGATCAAATAAAAAAAAGCAAAGCGTGATTACCAAAAACGATTGCTGTCATCGTGCTGGGAGTGAGATAGCATGAAATCGCAACTCTAGCTGCACAGCCGGATGAAGGGAGATTCTAGATGAAAACTGGAGATGGTGGGAGGCCGGTTAGAAGGTAGCATCCAAGCCGTCCTCGTCTCGTAGGCCTCATTTTTCGTTCTTGATATCTCGTTTAACCTCAAAGAAAATTTTAGGTTCCGAATTTCAATTTGTATATTTGATTCAATCTTTACTGTCATTTACTAGAAGTTCCACAATCATTAAATCGTCTTTGGTATTGTACAGCAAACATTGAGCCTGTATAGAGCATGCAGTTAAATTGGTCTTTCCTTCTGTTTTCAAGCTATGAGAAGCATAAAAGCTTGCTGGTTTTCCTAACAACGACAAATTGCTCCTCAAATAAGGCCACGTCTATTGACACCTTGGGCACCGAAGTGAGAGCTCAGAACTTTAAACAACATATCTTACAAAAGCAGAGGAGAAATCTCCTGCCAGATTCACGAATCTAGGGCTCATATTGCATGAGTTGTCCAAATAAACACGGGAAACGTTAACAATATTATCTGTGCAAAAGCCCATGTCACGCACGTCGAAGATCGATTGTGTAATGTGTATCTTAGGAGAAAAAAGAGAACAATGTCTTACTTCAGTAACTATCTTCCACTGTTTGAGAGACTCTGATCACTCCATTCATGTTTTGTACTCTTCCCCGGTGCTCAGGAGATACTTTAGGGCCCAATATTTTTGCTGAAAATTAGTAAGGATCCATGTTTTTCGGTGTTCGACATATCTTCCATCCCCTCTCACTTCCCTGTTGATTCTCATTTTCCTCCTCCTCCTCTCTTGTGTCAATGAAAAGCTGTTACGATTCTGCTCTTTCTGCCAAGATAACACTAATTTGGGGCTTTCTATTGTCAGTGCCAATATCATTGATCATGGATGATCATGGATCAGCGAGATCACATAGAATGCCAAACCTGCGGTGGCACAACGCACAAAGACAGCACAATCAAGTCAAGCGTGTTGTCTGTAAAGAAAGATCATCTGTCTGTAATATTCCTTTGGCCTTTCATACATGCTCAGTGGAAGAATCTCCCCTGGTAGTATAGGGCTGAACAGCTATCTTCGGACACCTAAAAATCACCCAGCCGCATCCAGAACTCAAGCCACAACCATCGTCAAAAACCATGAACAAAAACAGCATCAACATCATTATCAAACTTAGGAGTTCAAATAGACGCGCATAGAACACCAACCCAGCAGCTTTAAGTAATCATAACTGTAACAATAATCCGATTAAATACATGACATGGATTAAGATCTCAACGGATAGCCAACAAGCGTATGGGCAAAGGTCTTATCAATAGTTCTTCTCTTTGTCAAGATATTACACTTTCATCTAAAGAGTTCGAATACTGTGGACAATGGACACGCTACACACTTTTGCTAACCATCAGTGGCATTTATTTGTGCCCTGACAGGATCGATGTCAAACATCCTAGACTACTGGCATAGTGGCGTAAGAGCGATTTTCACGATGCCATCGTTATTAGATCAGTGGATGTTTTGTGCGGATTGACGAAATCAAGAATTAAGTTACAGATGCGTTGTGTCTCTTTCTGGCATTTGTACAAAGCAGTCATTTTCTACTTTGCCTTTCTTGCAAGGGAATATCGCTGTGATCTTGGTGTTACTGGTGGGCAAGATTCGTATCCAGATTCCTCTTACCCTCGTTCGAATCCGGATTCGAATACAAAAATTGGTCTGGATTCGAACTCTTTGGTTCACAGGAAGTTTAGAGCCAAAAAAAATTGGTTCGGTTATATGAAATATCTGTATCACATTAAAATTTGGGTCTCTGTCCAAGTGTACAGGTGCAACCCTTTAGCTTTATTTAACATGAAAATATATTCCGAGATAGAATCTAATGGCTATTTTCTTGTCACTCTAAGAAGTACACAGCGGAAATTCCATCTCCTCCTCTCGGGATTCGAACTCGGATTCGAATTCATTGAATCTTAGCTCTATATTCGAATCTGCATTTGAATCTCGTAGGATTCGACTCGATCCTAACTTACACAGCGTTTTGCTATTGCAATAATAGACAGTTGCTTGTTGTGTTGCAAATGGAGAAATGTTGTTGAAATGCTAATACACTTGAACCTCGATATTAAACATTCATTTCATAAGTAGCGTGTACCTTATTATTAAATACGAATTGCACATGCACAAATCTATTATCATTCGATCATTTCATTGATAAGGCGGACCTAGATATTAGATATACCTTTATAATAATTGCATATATACTTTTGCCATGCACCAAGAAAAACTCATTATCGATAATCCACTGTAGTAAATGCAGTGGTGTGGTGGGACTTTATGTTCATATGCATACTTTCATTACAGAGTTCCTTCCCACTTTTTAAAAAAATGGTGGTAGTTTTCATCATCATCAAACATCACCATCAACTTCACATTATCATTGATTAACAACGATGCCCATTAAGGAGCAAAAAATGCAGAACGCATGAGAGAGAGAGAGAGAGAGAGAGAGAGAGAGAGAGAGAGAGAGAGAGAGTGAGTTTAAAGTAAATACGTGCTTAAATAAATACATGGAATAGACTAGTATACGAAAAAGTGAAAAGAGACCGGCAAAAAAAGAAAGGCCACCTGATCAGAGATGGTGCCTGAAATCTCTCAAAAAGTCAAATGTTGCTCGGGTGTTCAATCGACTGAGCTATCACGCAGTCGGCAGAACGTGATCACAAATTCGAATCACCTAACCAGTGGCGGAATGCATAATCCTTACGTTAACTAACGCACTGCGTGGTAACCGCGGGAATTTCCGAAAACATTAGTGGTGTTCACTGTGGCTAACGCAATATGTTAACTAACGTACATGGATTATGCATACGGCCACAGGACAACTGAACTCTCGAGCTTTGAGAGACCACACGATCAATACAAAGAAACTGAGTGATTTCCCTTTTGACATTGTAGTGGACTTACGTAAGCATAGATACACTGTTAGGAAAGTAAGCGTCATACAGTATTTATTATTTATAGTTCTCCTTATAATACATTATGCATCCTTCCCCCGACCATCTTCATCATCATCATCATCATCATCATCATTATCATCATCATTATAAAATGAACGAAAATATTAAAATATTACGTCAGTCCAATATAATCAACTTTCAAAAACAAATTTAAATGACTGAAATAATAAATTGAAATAATAAATATAGACTAACAGTCTAAGCGCTTCGGCAAAGACTTCTTCAGTAGAAATAAAAGTAAAAGAGTGAATACAAACTTAGTAAACGAAACCACATAAAGAGAAGGTGGAAACCTTCAAAAACTGCATGGATAGGTGAAACAGAAATCATCATCATAATTATCATCAACATCATCATCATAATCATCATCATCATCATCATTATTATTTTCAAAAATAAAAAAAAACAAAACAACTCTAGGATACTATGAAAACTTTAATAAACGTTCCAAATTTTCGGACGTGTGTGTTTCTTGAGGGAACATAAAATAATGATTAAGACATCATCATCATGATTATTATCATCATCATCGTTATCACCATCATTTAGAGCACATGAAAAAATAAATAAAAAGTTCTATCCAACCCAGCGAAGGATTAAGAAATATACTTTAATATCTAAAATTAAAAATGGACTTTTATAATGATATATAAAATAATTACGCATTCTCAAATCAAAAATGTGATTCTTCATCAGGTTAAATACAAGGGCAAAATGAAATGACTGGTATGAAGAAAAGTAGAGTAAAAGGATATAAAAGCGTTCACAGAGAAAGAAGATTAAGAAAAAGTGAGAAAGCTAAAAGTAGATCTCGTAGTACGATTAAAAGACTATTAGAGCATGGACTATGACTAGTTCAAATGATTTCAGATCATCATCATCATCATCATCATCATCATCATCATCATCATCACCATTGTACTTATAATCATCACTGTAATGGTAGATGTCAACATTTGAATCGCTCACGTATTCTTTTCTTCACCAAATGGGCGCCAGTTGCTTTTTTTTTTGGAAAAAAAATTTGTCTAAGTTCTACTCATTAGCCGACCTTCATAAACTGACCTAGATCTGGAGTCAAGATTATAATAAGCTACTTTGAGTGGCTTGTTACCATCGTGAGTAATGGAAAGAAACAATGGTGTTTATTGTGTAGGTGTGTGAGTGGTGCTGTCCGGGAGCCCATTACAATAAACTTCCTTGCTGACTGACTAACTACAAGCTAAAGAGGTGATTTTTTTTTTTGGGGGGGGGNGGGGGGGGGGGCGGTTGAGACGATTTTACAAGCAATGTACATGATTTTCGCACGTGCTTTCAGTGTGCAATGAGATGCGTCACGCTGGTCTTGACTCGTGAATTTTAAAGGGACAGGGCTAGTTATTATTTGCTTCACACTTTAAGTGTAATAAGTATACAATACTGTTTGCATGAGATTTAAACCACGTATGTTTTTCCTTTCGTCGTTTAGTTTCTGAGAAAACACGGCAGGAATCTCGGGATTTTCACCCTGTGCGCGCCGCTATCACGCTGCGCGACGTCAAAAAGCAGAACAGGCTAGCAGACGATTGGTCCAGTTTGTTGGCGCATGCGTCTGCACCAACTGTCTACTAGCTTTTCTCGCTTCATGACATCATACGACATGCGTAATGGCGACGTACAGTGGGTGAAAATTCAAGCGGGAGGAAAATGTACAGTGGATTATTTAGGCTGTGAAGCAAATGTCCATCCCTATCCCTTTAATGGGGGCATTCCCTTCTCCAAAGGCTGCAATGCATAACATACAAACCTTAATAACACAATAAATGCATTGTATTTCTATGCAAAATTGCGTGCCAACGTGCTGAATGGTGCATTTTCATCCGGCAAAGATGATGATCCTAGAGCAGCTGTCATTTACTCTAACACCAGTTGTTTTCAGATTTCAATCTTGTCTCTTAAATACCTTTAGGCATGATCCTATAGAGGCTTTTTCTGATTTTCTGTCCAGATACAAAATTACTTTATTTTACACCAAGGTGTGTTGCTGGTTTGTCATGATTCTGCATCAAGAAAACCCATATCTGATTCTACAAGCGCTAACAAAGCTGAATTGAACTGGATGTTTGAGCTGCCACAATACGCACTTTTAAGTTCCTTGAAGTTCCAGCCTCCAGGTAAATCGCACATCAAATATGGCCGTGATTGTGCTCTGTTTGTGGATTCTTCATCCTCCTTCCAGTAATTATGCACCCCCCTCACCACTCTCGGATCACCATCATCGTCATCATCATCATCATCATCATCATCATCATCATCATCATCATCATCATTATTACCACCATCATTGTAAAGTATGCGAAAATTTTAACACACTACGTCAACCCGATCAATTTTAGTGAAAATTTATTAAATACTAAAGGGCATAACAGTCAAACGTTTTGGCAAAAGCCTTCTTTAGTAGAAATAAAATGAATGAAAAAATAACTAAAAATCATCATTATCATAATCATCGCCTCTGCGGTCTGGCCAGTTACCACTGGATCCCTTGAGTCACTCAGCATCTAGATTTTAATTAAAAATGATATCACTCCCACCTCGTTGTTTTTTTACGCCTGTATTTATAGTTAAGGGCAAAGTTCACGAAATAGTTTGTGTTATTGCGAATTTCCAGTTAAGATCAGTCACCGCACTCCTTTGGACCTTGTCATTCCTCCTTTGCTGGTGGCACAGGGTGGACTCATAGGCGGCGGTAAGAAATTTGGAAACAATAAGGGTGATTGTCTGAAGAGTCTGTAGTGCAACTGTAAGGGAGGACTCCATTCGAGATCCGCGTCGATAATTTTCATGTACATTCTGCTCTTAGTCTTCGGCGATGGTCACTGGTAATTTTCTTGGGATTATGGATGTTTAATTTTGTGTATTATGTGTAAGCGGAGTACCGGTGCTGTCAGAGTCAGACCTAGTGAATGAAAATCTGCAGAAGCACTGGTTCCTGTAAGTGACGTACGTCATTGACAAAGACCCCCCATGTCTTCATATGAACCACATTGTTTTGCCCTGGCGCATCTACTTTTAACGTGCTTGTCGACTGAATGTTTCCATGTGCTAGTTGCTGCGTATTGAGAGTATGGGTCTCGGATTAATGATTATGTTTTGGGATATTCGGCAAATAGCCACCAGTGCTTTCGATGTATTTTATTTCTTATAATCATTTTTGTTATGTGGCAGATCATTTATGATTGGATCTCTAGACCATTCAGCATAAAGATTTTTATTTATAATATTATCATCCCTCCTCCCTCCCGTCCTTCCATATGAACCCCAAATCCAACTTTCCCTAGAATTAAGCTACGCCTCTGTACACACATGTAAAGTCATCTCCATGTTATTTTGCAGTTTTGAGCATCAAGGGGACGCCGCCCTTTGTAAGCGGCCAATCTCAAGAGTCGTCTTTCTTCACCGTTGCAGGATGATATTAGATACCGTCAGCTCCAAGCTCTGCTCGTGTACGATGATAAAGATTGCGCAGATGATAACGGAGATGAGAGATGATGATAATTATCACAGACATGACAACCGGAAATACACGGACGGACATTAAAGTACCAGTCGCCGAGCCTGTTGGGAAGGACTCGGAAGGACCGTAATTAACTCCTTTGATGGCACGTCCATATGGGTCCCATATTCGATCTTATTAAACTGCTATATATGTATTCCACGTGGGATGAACATATAAGGGGAAAACAAATACATGTTCCTAAAACTAGATTTAACTGGAGCAACACCGGTGATCTCAGATCTTCTAGTTCTGTATGGCTCCTGATGGGGCTAGCTCCTTCCCAGATAGTGTGAGAAAAGCCACATGGATCCCAAATGGGATCTGGATACTATGTTTGCACAGCCGTCTCATCTGCTTCGCAAGAGGCATCTTTCTTTAAGGCATAATACATGCTGGTAACAATCGGCTTTGACCTCGTTTCAGTGGGAATTCCTTATCATTGCGAGCTCTGAACAGGAATGAATGAAAGAATCACTCCCTCACTCTTCCCCGAAAGAAAAGAATTGCCTACTGCTCCCATATCCCGCCTTTTTTTTTTCCTTTAGAAAAAAAAAAAAAATTGTCTCGACCAAATTTCAACTAAGGGTTCCCACCTCGAAACGTATAAGGTACAGGGGCTTTAGGGTGATGGCTACGATCCTGGATCTGCGGATAATACAGGCTGACGGTCCTGCCCAACCAAGGATATTTCGAGCCACTCGAGCTAAACACACGTACAGCCTTCTCAAAATGTCTACTCAAACGTAGCCGGATACTCCTTTGAGGGCTAGGGAAAACGGACGTAGACTACGTGACCGGAAAGGCTTACGGAAAGGTGTGTTACTACTTTACTAGTGGCCACGTGAAAGGTATTTCGTGAAAGACGAGAGTGGTGATGATGAGTGTCCGCAAACATTAAAGCTCTGGCCAAGTGTCGTGGTAGGAAGCGGAAAACACGACTATCAGATTTACAGCGGTAATGGAAGGTAAAATAGGCCTTCAACTTTAAGTGTCTTCACGTATGATTTCTGCCTGTTGTCATCTGCATCCGGAAAGGTTTGGCAGGGACGGAGGTGGTGGGAGAGGGGAGGGTGGGAGGTCGATTGCAATTATAGAAGCAACAGCAGGTTATGGTCTTCACCACCCTTCTTGTCTTTATCATCATCATCATCATCATCATCATCATCAGCAGCAGCAGCAGCAGCAGCAGCAGCAGCAGCAGCAGCAGCAGCAGCAGCAGCAGCAGCAGCAGCAGCAGCTTTGAAACTAAGTGAGATTCTGTCCAGGGTTTACTCACAATTTGTTGAAAAATATAGACTACACTGAATTTATCAAAAAAAAACGTTTCGCGCATAAACCTTTCTTCAGAACTGATGAAGCAAGAAACATCACCTTCCCTTTCTCCCCCCACACTCAAAATAATAAAAAAAAACCAACCCAGTGAAGAGAATTTCGATGGTCATCAACCTCATCATCACCATCATCGTCATAATTTTCTAGGCTGAAAAACAACAACAACAACAACAAAAACGAATGTTAAAATCACTCACAAGTTAAAACATGAATCAAGAACTTTACTGATCACTTTCAAAACGGGTAAAAATTTGAATTATACACAAAATAAAGGCGAATGTCTTGGGACAAGAGAGAGTGCCCTCTAGCAAGATGGACAAAATACAGGAGCAAGTTGAGATGTAAGTTGGTGTAAAGTCAGAGCTTTCGAAAACATTAGTCAAGCACTAAACACAAATAAATGAATTAAAAAAAACAACCCTATGAATTTAACGTTAACAAAACCACCAGATACTACATTTTAATACTGTACATGAATTTGGAGTTAACGTCCTTTATCAGATGTTGGTGATACTATCAAGATCATCATCATTTTCATAATAAAAAAAAATAATATTCAAAATAATAGGTACCCTCAGACTGTGTAATATCAAACAAATTTAATACAGAGTTCCAAATTTTAGGACAAGTGTCCTGCATTATGGAACAATTCATTTTCAGTATCACTTTCAAAATTTTGATAACTAGTAATTTCACTGTCTTGATACATATATATATTCGGGATTCAATAAAAAAAAAAAAATTAGACGACTGTATATCGACATAAAAGCTAATGAGTTATTAGTTCGGACTTACACTTTAAAACATGTCCTATTTGATGAGCTGATCGCGTGCTGACATATTTATTTAAGAAAAAAGATAGATAATCTAATCATATTCCAATAGCAAACGAAATAGCTATTCATTTTTTTTTTTTTTTTGCATTCCTGAAACATTAAAAAAAATGTGTATAAAATCTATTAATTTAGAACTCCAGCATTCTACTGTATAATTCTAGTTAAAACTTTTATCGAATTAAGGGTGACTGCCACGATACATTTGTAGTAATGACACTGAAATCGACTAATACATTTGCATCCAAGGCAAACATGACAAAACACAGCGTGTCGTGCAAATAGTGAAATCATGATCATCACCTTGTATCGCCGCCATCATCATCCCCACCACCGCCACTACCACCACCGTCATCATCTTCATCATCATCATTAAAAGTAGCAGCAACAAGATTGTTGATNTTTTCATAATTTTCAAAATAGCAGGTACCCTCAGACTGTATAACATCAAACAAATTAAATACAAAGTTCCAAATTTTAGGACAAGTGTCCTTCATCATGGAACAATTCATTTTCAGTATCATTTTCATAATTTTGATTACTAGTAACTTCACTGTCTTGATACATATATTCTGGACTTAAAAAGAAATATTAAGACGACTGTATATCGACATAAAAACTAATGTGTTATTAGTTCAGACTTACACTTTGAAAATGTCCTATTTGATGAGCTGATCGCGTGCTGACATATTTATTTTTAATAAAAAATAGATAATCTAATCATATTCTAATAACAAACGCAAATAGCTATAGATAATCTAATCATATTCTAATAACAAACGCAAATAGCTATTAATTTAATTTAATTTTTGTTTTCATTCCTGAAACATTTTAAAAAATGTGTATAAGATCTATTAATTTAGAACTCCAGCATTCTACTGTATAATTCTAGTTAAAACTTTTATCGAATTAAGGGTGACTGCCACGATACATTTGTAGTAATGACACTGAAATCGACTAATACATTTGCATCCAAGGCAAACATGACAAAACACAGCGTGTCGTGCAAATAGTGAAATCATGATCATCACCTTGTATCGCCGCCATCATCATCCCCACCACCGCCACTACCACCACCGTCATCATCTTCATCATCATCATTAAAAGTAGCAGCAACAAGATTGTTGATGAAAAATAAATATCATCATTGTCATAATTTTCATAACGTGATATAATAATTATGTGAAGTAAAAAAATAACAACACATAACCACAGCAATAGCAGCCACACAACGGCAAACGGCATAGAGCAACCGCTTGACCAAAAAAAAAAGTCTTTACCCTGCGCTTCTGTTTGCACAAATTCTCTTTTTGATTCTTTCATAATAATTACGGGTGATAATCTCTCCCAATTCCCCCGCCACCCTTAAAAAAAAAAGCAGGGGGTGGGGGGGGGGGGGNGGGGGGGGGGGGGGGGGACAAAATGTCCCTTTTAACAACAACAAAAACTGATGCCCCAATATGAAATGAACGAAATTTGACAACAGCAGGCACATATTCCGCTAAATTAGGTTATACAAATCAACATTTTTTTTTGTATGTGTTTGATTCGTTAGTTTTGTTCTCGCCACACTAGTTTTCAACTTCCCGTACTGCATTACTAAATTAGCTGATTTGAGAGATTAATCGTAAATCATCGCTAACACAAACTATACTTCTTTTTTTTTCTTGCTTAATCGAGATGGAGACAAAAACAACAACAACAAGTAAACAAGTGTTATTTCATTCTCCCTCATTCACCCGAACAAATTTGGCCAAATTAGGTAATCTATAACTTAATTTTCTTTTATCCCTGAGGCTTTAGACCTAAATTAATGCGCCCTCAGGCCAATCAGCATCAAATGCTATCTAGGGTAAAAATCTGGGCAGCAGGGACTAAGTTTTTTGTAACCGCAAGCTGCTGAGAAAACTGGCATTCATAGCGGCATAGAACCGGGGTGTCACGCTTCGCAACTCTCCTTTAGACCCCGGCGATGAAACTGACGAGATCATCAGAAAAAAATCAAAATGGGAAGAATGCAGTGTACGACATGCCTCACTACCGTTACTACAAAGAAAAGGAGGGAGAAAAAAAAAGCCGGAAGCCGGCGCAATAAAATACCAGACAGACCGTGACATTTGTTCACTAATCGTCTGACAATGGGGAGCACGCGCATGGGCGAATTCTTGCCAGGTGGTCCTCCAGTCTCGCGGGATCTCTCGATATTTAAGGGAGATCATGTGACCGATACTGCCATGACGGCAGGACGCCCGCTCGCGACACCTAACGGTACTCTTACCCCCTAATTACATTATCAGAGAGGCATGGGATAAAGAAATGAAAAGAATGGGGAACCTGGGCGTGATCATGATCAGAGTTTGATGTTAAAGGAGAGGGATGACGATGGGTGAGTGTCTATCTTCGCAGAGGCGTAGTCTCTGGGCAGTGACGGAGCTTGAATGCGGGGGCACCATAATTTCTCCAGAGATATTTAGTTCACAAATATTTTTCATTTACACAATAACAACAACAACAACAACAACAACAACAACAACAACAACAACAACAACAAAAAGGGCTTTAACTGCACGCTCTTCTTCTGTCGGTGAATAAGAATATCTTGCCTTAGTCAACGTTAAACTTAAGCACAGCCAAACCGACCGACCGACCGACCGACCAGCCAGCCAGCCAGCCAGCCAGCCAGCCAGCCAGCCAGTCAGTCGTCGGGACATATGAACTACAGAGGGGCAAATCGAATCAGTCTTTCAACTTTCAGAACTTCCAACGCTCATAACCTTGCCCCTCAAACTGTTTGTGATAGCATACTGCTTCTGTATACACTGACTACACTCTTAAGAGATAACACTGAAATGAATGCACCCAGTCTAATGTAGCGATTTCGAATAATCCAGCAAATTCCGGGAAGAAAAGAAATTGAAATCCAGCACAACAGGAAGAACCCGGCTGATGACATTTAAGTGGGAACACATGGACGATTATTTTCTTTTATTCTCTCTATACAAATATGTATGCAGCCTTACCAGCTTCCTTTGCATCTCGAAAGTGTAGACTAAAACTGAACGGCAAAGAATCTTCACGTACACTTGAGTAAGCACAAAACTCGGCACTAGGCCTAGGCTAGGCGCTGTTATTATAATGGGCTGTGATCTGCGTAACATCTACTCGATTGTCGGATCCCTCTCAAATTAAAGCCTTGCTCAGCGAGACGGAGTGGAATTTTTATCTTCCTGATTTCATTGTGATAAGTTTAACCATCCAAATATAATAGGTATGACCTATGGCTATGGAGGGAAACCCCTTTTAATAGCAGTAGGCCTATGTATTCAGTTTATTTAGACTTGGCACGGCATGGCTAGACAGTGCCAGTTGTTTACGGGAGTTTGGCAGGAGACGGCGGTCAGTATGACGCAGTAACGGTTGATTCTTGTCTTTGGGTCAGCTATTGTTCTCTCAGTCCGCTTCATGTTTCCTTTATCAAATTGCCTCACAGATGCCGATAACTCTAGAAAATATCTTAATAGGATCTGCATTCGGAAAGTTGGAACGGACAGTATGATGTATAAAATTAACTTCATTGCGCATACAGCTTTAACTCTACGCCTGTGGTCTTGTAATTTTTTTGTATATGCGATGCTCATAAAATTTCCTAAATGGATGGTGCCGCCTTTGAAACGGAACGAAGAACAAGGAAGCTGAGCTAAGTCGAACTAAGAGATCTCAAATCGCTTGCCGTATTCAGTTTATGCCGTGCAGGGGCGACGACGTGCTTCGGCTCGTCTGTTACGACTAAATGAGCAGATCCCCTCTTCGATAGTGCTCACGTTCGGCCCACATGTTCACGAATTTGGGCGGTGGAAAAACACCGTCAACAGCGTGTCCCTCAGGACGAGTTTGAAAATATCAAAAGGTGGCCGAAGCGTGCCGACTAAATGGCGTGAACCTATTTTTGTCTCTTTGTTTTTGTTTAGTTGTTACATTACTGCCTCTGAGGTGGCGGAGACAGCGCTTAATGGTCGTGCGTTGAATGGTGAGTCAAGTGCGGAATGATAAATGTTATTAAAAAATAGTGCCCCTGGCATTGTGCATGAGATCATCTGCTGTTCTATGATGAGACAAACAAAAGTCGAGTATTTACTTTCGCAGCTGCTACAACAACAACAACAACAACAACAACATCAACAACAGCAGCAGCATCAACCCAACATCATCCACAATAACAGATTAATGATAAATGGCAAGAAGGGCATCAGCAGGAGTAAAAGGAGGAAATATCCGCAACAGCCGCGGCTTTAAGACAAACAGAGACTATAACAATTAGCAGAAACAGGACCAACACTAAAAGTGTCACTAACCACGACAAACACAACAATAAGGTTGGTGGGTAGCAGCAAATACGGTAATGACATCGACAGTACCAATAATAAACACAGAAACAACACCCAGATTACGAAAAAAAAACCCACAGAAACAATATCCAGATGAAGAAAAAAAAACCAACTTCGGTGTTAAAAAATGGAGAGATGTAATGTTATGCATAATCTGGGTGACAGATTATGACTACAGATGAATTGCATGATTGCTGCCATGGTCTCTGTTTTGTTAACCGTGTTACTGTAACCAAAGTCATAATATTTTGTATAGGCATACATTAAATTTATTCAAATTAAGATAATAAAATGCTTGTGACACTGCATTTGATTTGATTCTTAAATTTTATTTCGTGATTTGTTTTAATGAAATAATGGAAGAAATCAAAGTTGGCGTATAAATTTATACCTACGATCGTCTGTGACCTAATTCTAACCGCCATTACGCCCCATTCTTATTCTTTAGTGTATCGTCTAGTTTTCAAAGTTCAAAATTCAACATTTGTTTTGCTTTTCATAAAAGTCTTCTATACAGAACAGATGGGATGAAAGCGAATGAATTCGACCGTCAAACCGCGAGTATTGTAAAAGTTCCAAACCTTAATCAATTAAAACTAAAGAAAAGCGCGGAAAATTTTAACAAAACATTAGGAGCAGGTTTCGCATAGCGCTCCATTGTCATCAAACACCGCAGCCATTGAAATGGCTCCGCGGTTACTTTTCCAATCCATGTTTTTACATCATCGTGTGTCAGTCAATAAAGTGGCTTTCCCGCAGCGTTTTCATTCTTATTCTTGTTTCGTTAACTCCTGCCGGTGTGTTTGTTTCATTTTACTTTCACCGGTAGAGGCACGTGACCGAACAAACGCCTGCGAAGATTTTTGACGCTTTTAGGCTTCCACAATTTCATGTCTCTGGCTTCTTTTTGATGGGATTTTCCACCGGTGCGGCTTTACCTGGTGCTGGATCACGCTCATGTTTCGTTGACAGTGGGCGGATTCGAAAAATAATTCAGAAGACGATGGTAATATTTGAATAGATGCTCCCGATGCCATGGATATCGAATCTCCAGTATTATAAGGGTGATTATTCACTTTTAGTTTTAGTTTCCGATATTCCACTTCACAGCGTAATGGAGATTTACGACGTTATATATATATATAATTTAAAAGCCTATTCAGTTTGTTGTTGGGCATTGTAACATTTCGTACTTGCTAATTTTCTTTTGTGTCCTTCCATAACATGAAATTGAAATCCACAGCATGTAATACTGAAGTCCTGTAGAGCACATTAATTTTATTGTACGGTAAAACCTGAAGAATATAACATGACAACACAGCCTATAATAAAATAATTACACAATCTAAGAACAGTCAAATGAGTTTTTCAGCATGTATAGAGCCATGTCAGAGAATGATAGCGTGAATAACGGTTTAATTCATTCGAATATTTTTCGAATACAAATTTGAGATTCGATCGCCCATCACTGACACGGATCTGTTTTACTCTCGGAGACACCGTTGTTTTACCTGGAATCTGCACGTGCGCCAGATGTGATGTAATCCTCAGCGCATGCGCAGGAGTCAGTTTGAGGAATTAGCCACTCCAGGCGGACGTGCGCTATTTTCAGGTTATGATTATTAATTGGGGGACAGGCCTACTTTTGCCTTGAGGTGCAAGGTGAATGAACGGGACTTTTTCTTTCATGAGCCGTAAAGATACCATAGAAGCCGTTAGAAGGCCGGCAAGAGCTCGGCTTAGATCAGGTATCGGTTTCCACTTGAATCCGCCTAATAATTTCGTTCTCTGACATCGCAAACAGTTTCATATGGAATTAGGGTCGTCTTTTAAAACACTCAGGTGTTTAATTGGAAAAGAAAGATCATGTATGATTATCTGGGTTAAAGTAACGTTTCCGCAGAGATGACAGAGCCTGTCTGCTGAGACACGTCTTTCTATCTTGAGCTCGTTGCGGTTACTTCACGGATTGGTACACAGAGCCAGCGATGTCATGATACAGTGGAACACGGATATAGCGTACATCCTAGGACCCAAACGTGTACTAATTAACAAAAATACATATTTACCATATAGGTGGTCTTAGAGAAGAAAAATCTGGACCAAAAATACTGTACTCAGTATCCTTGTTTACGTATTAAGCGTGTCCATATTGAGTGTTCTCCACCGTATATCATATGTCAAAGCTGTTATTCAAGTTTCAAAAGTCTTGTTATGACTAACATCTTTGAGTCAGTGAACTATTTCCTCATCAGCCTTACGTACAAGAAATTTTGCAATAGTTAAGACTTCATTAATACACTACGCCAAGTATTTTGGATATCCACGGAGTATTTACAATAGGTTGCTGGAGCCTAATTGAAAATGCCTCTTTGGGGCATTTGATAAAATATTCTCCTCAGACTACATGAATGTTCCGAAAAGGCAAGGACTAATCTGTAGGTCTGGAGCCACCACTGTGGTAAAATTCTATACTGTTTTCAGTAGGGGTCCTTTGGAAAAAATTTTCGCAATTTCAGTTTACATGAAAAGGGGGTCCCAAATTTGGCATTCTTTTGCATACCAGCTGCTCGCAGAAACTGAATCCGCTTAGACCCTTGAAAAGAGCTGCCTGCCAAAAATCTTTATTTAACAAATTCACCGATGTATCTCACAACTTTTGCGGTGTAGTTTTATGTTCTACAATTATTTCCTTTGGACAGATTTTTTACTCTGCTATTATCGACTCGTATAGTCGACACATTTTTAGCCAATTAGGCTCCTGCAACCTTTAGGAAGTTTAATTTAAAACATAATATGGTTACTGGTAGGTATTGTTCAGGTTGGCATGTGAAAGATCTAGTAACAATTTCACATAGGCTTTCTCGCCAATATAAATTCTATTCGCGTTTAATTAACGCTCGCCTTTCACAAAATGGCTGCACTGCTAACAGACAGCTCTTACCGTGCACCATATTAAATCCTGTCCCGTGCGGAGTCAAAAATTACCGTCAAAAGAGAAGAGCATGCTGTGAGCACTGTCACACGCAGTAATATGACAGGTCAAACCTTCCAGTACAGTATCATAATATAGGTATAAGAGGGGAGCATCCAATATTCAAGGGTTGCGCTTCACTGATAATGGTAAATTTCCAAAAGCTATGATTTTACCAGTCAGCTTAACTTTGTTTCTCATTTTGAATACCACGCTCGAGTTTGCATCATTTAAGTCCGACATTATTAAGAGGTGGAAAATATATTTGATTTTTTGAAATCTTGTTGTCTACTAAATCCATTATCAAAGGGAAGAATCAGTAAGATCAAATACCTGAACTGTGTGAAAGCAATAAAAGTCAGAACAAATTCAGCATCTCTCCGGTCGTTGTCAAAACCATCTGTAATTCATCTTTATAAGTCATTATATTAGCGAATTCGCCGATGTCAATTTAAAAGGCAATGGCTGACCCAGTGATCAAGCAAACGACGGACAGAGAGGCAATAATGCAGATAAGGCATAAAGATGGGACGGATGGACGGACGGACGGACGGATGGACGGACGCATGACATATGGAAGAAATGACGTACCGACGACAGGGAGGAAAGACAGACATACAAACAAACCAACAGACTTGCAGGTACCCCTGGGAGATAAGCCATTAATCCCAAACAACTACAGAGATAAAATTACCCGGCAACCACTGCGAGCCTTTTCAGGAAACACCTCGGCACTTGTTCGTGTCACCTGCGCACTTCCGGCGCGGATTAATCTTTCCAGCATCCAACAGTCTGCACTGGGCCAGGTCAAGAGAGCTGGTGGAGGAGACTGCGCATTAGGTGTGACTTGTGAAGAGGGTATGGAACTCTGAATTTGTTACACAAAAACAGTCATTTCGTGACGGTGACCATTTTTGCTGTCAATGCCAGACTACCAGGACCGTATACATCACAGTCACAATTACTACCCGCTTCTAAGCTAGGGCCCTTTAGTATTAGACGGTCTCTTACCTGAAAACAATAAAAGCACAAGATATTACCGAACTTAGTTCGGTGTATTTCGAAAACATTCAGTTGCGCAGAATATAACTTCTTGTAAAGTTGCCCGAAAAGGCGAGTATCCTGAGAATATCTAGATTATGAGAACAATGGGTCGTCAGTAGTGTTTTTGGAGTCGGTTTAATACATGTTTCCATTACGAAATTTACGACGCGTAGAATGATCATTTCACCGTCCATAAATAATACTGTCGTAAGTCCTTAAGTCATTTATGGACTTACGATAGTATTAATTTCGTGCGGTGATTTAAAATCAAAGAAAAATGTTACAATCTAGATCTAGAGGGCGAGGCTGATTTTGGTAGGTTTCTTACAAAGAACGACGAAAGAAAATGGCTTCGCATTTTCAGCATGGGACGCTTTTTCTAACGTCATATTCGCTGTAGGATACAAAGACCTCGTGTCGTAATTTTTGTGGTTCTTTACTGTCCTTATGACACTTTTGACAGCAAGCACTGTTCCAGTGAAATCATGGATTTGATTGGGAAAGATGGTCCCATGTTTGTACATAGGCAGAGAGGCTGGGGGCAACAGAAATGGGCGGGTTAATTACGGCCCTGCATAAAACCAGCACAAGTGGACTGCAGCAAGGATTTGCTTTTAGCCTCAACGTGAAATGGACGATGCTAATCCTACTGACAAGAATTTGACTTTTGTCAAGGTTTGCATCGATGGCTGCATCAGGTTGGACAGGTTGAGAGTACCAGTTATCTGAAGGTGTGATAAGGCTGTGGTGATACCGTGTTGCTTCACAAAGGTGGAGATGGTGCTTGACAGCTGGACAGTACCACGATGAAATATTCATAATAGCAATAAGGACGGAACGAACAAATGAGCATAATGGATGGATGGATGGATGGATGGATGGATGGATGGATGGATGGATGGATGGATGATGGATGGATGGATGGACGGACGGACGGACGGACGGACGGACGGACGGACGGACGGACGGACGGACGGACGGATGGATGGATGGATGGATGGGTAAGGAGGTGGGTAAATGGATGATACGAATAATGACAATGATGGATAATGGTTGAAATTGGTCGTAACATGATAACCTCGATGAAAATTTAAAATTCAAGAATTATCGTACAATACTATGAGCTGATCTGCTCTGCCTTGCCTTGCCTTGTCTTGTCTTGTCTTGTCTTGCAAAAAACTCTCCTTGCTTTTCATTAAAGCATGCCACTTTTTATTCATCTTCCTACGGTTCTTTCGGTGTTGACGAAAACGGTGACTTTAAAATTTATGGCTTTCTTTTCCGCTGATGATTTTGTCCCTGTTTCTGTTTTGGTCGCTGATGTTTGCGATGATGATGACGACGACGACGACGACGACGACAAAAGCAACGAGGAGATCGTGACAAACGTGATTCAGTCCTCATTTCTAATTCCATTTCCTCAACTCAAATGCGATTAACAGGATGTGACCCCTGCTGACCTCTCAGATTGCACGTAACCTTTACTCTCCATGGCAACGGTGTAAACAATGGAGCGGTCACCTGTATTGACCAATGACCACCCGCGGCCCAAAATCTGTTAGGGTTTATCTGACCCTCCCTGGATCCGTCTCACTCGAAGTCGAGCTGGACTGTCCTGAACCATCTGTGGAAATGAAAGCAAGTTGGGCTGGCTGAAGTACGAACGACATAATTATGACGCATATATATCTTTAGACATATGAGAATTTGCGCAATAACAATGGGATTCCTTTCCATCGTAAGAATTACCTTAAGCGTGCATGCTGAACGCTCCTAAGGTTGCACTCAGCACCGATGCACTAATGTAATTCTTACGATGATTAAAGATCTCATCGTTAGTGTGCACACCCTCAATAATGTTTTAACGGAGATTTAGAAACTTATTTTAGAGAAAGAAAAAAAAAACAAACAAGCTATTACTAAATGTAAAGATTCTTCAAACCCCTCTCTCCCCCCTCCTCCCCTCTCCCCCTTCCTCATGCTCCCCAGCAATCCAGTGAGGAATACCTAATGCACCCAACTGTAGGAGCCTTCTTGGTTAAAATAAATATCACGATCAATAATAGCAGACATTAGGGATAAGGTGGGGGGGGGGGNGTCCTGAATCTGTAAAACTGTAATTGTTGCAGGCAGTGAGTCCCCCAGTGGCTCCAGCGGATTTCATATCACCTATTGTCTGCAAAAGAAGGCCAAGTCTTCAACCCAATTTCATCTAAACTAAAATTGTTTTAAAAAATCTAAATGAAGAATACCCCACTGTGAACAGCATAAAATCTGAGCACAGCGATGGCACCAGACTTGCGGACTAGCCTTGGCCATCTCGGAATGTTCTTATGGTTCGAGTTATTAAATGGCTCAGAAAGGGTTTTATATTTTGGCTCCTGCAATCTCAATCACGTTTCCTCGGTTAAAGGGAGCAGGTTGCGATTCAAAGCGACTTTACCTATAGAAATATAAAAGTACGTCATTTGTTGAATATTTTGGCACTGGGCCGAAGTTGCGATAATCCGGAGTGTGATTACTTGGAGCCAACTGTGTTATTTACATTCAGAAAACAGATTATTAGATTTTATTATCGAAAATGTCTGACATCACATGGACAAGCAATAAATGGACAGATGGCGGCAAGACAATCACATATATATATTGTACAATAAAGAAAAAAAATGCATAATATAACTAATGAAGTACAACATATTCAAAAGCAAAGCTGTATGTTTTTTTATAGGAAAATTTCAGAGAGAGCATGAAAAAATTGAGATTCATGAGGTTTTGTACTGCAATGGAATGAAACAATCTATTAACTTTAAATGCATTAGGGTTTTTACGATAACATTGGGGAATGTACTGCCTCTGACCAAAACGAAAAAAAAAAATAATAATGGAAATAATGGGAATAAATAATGGAAATCTACCCCCCCCCCCCAANCCCCAAGTGCGTTTTCATTGCATAAGGGACATATCCCTTCACGCAGAAGGATGTTGGACCATCGCCCCTGTTCAACTGGTAGTAGATGGTTAGACATACGAAGCTTACTGAGAGATACGCGTAGTTTGAACGGTAAATATATAGGGTTCAAAATAAAGCTTCTCTTTAAAACATTCTGTAACATTTACCTCTGCTAGATTCATAAAATATTTGTTTTCCATGCCTGGAGCAATTGATCTTTTATTCTTAGCTTAATGCTGCTATGTAATCGAGAAGGGGTTAAACTGATCACTATAAGGGTTACTAACCAGATCTGCAAAACCTGCCACTACCATCATCCCAGAATGATTTCACTAGACGCCTCACAGTCAAGTTGTAGGATCACAGCAGTAACTAGCCTGGCTTTGTTTTTGAAGCGAAGGATCAGCCATGATCGATTTTGATTCGCCTCTGAGGACTTCTTGTTTTCTTTCTAAAGATGAAGGCATAGGCGAAGCTGGGGGTAAGGTGGGNGGGGGGGGGGTGGAAGTGGCAGGGATTCCTCCTGGCAAAAACTTAAAGAAATATGGTAGTATAAGCGTATGGTGATAAATGATAACTGTACGGAGAATGAGAGGGACGGAATGACGGACTGATCAGTCGGAAAGGACAGACAGACGGACGGACAGAAGACAGGTGAATGTATCGACAGGCAAACACATAGACGCAGACAGCAAGCAACAACATGGAACAGAGCTGAAAAACTGATTAGAAGTCCTGAAAGTCATCTTGACAATTGACACTTCAGCGACGTTCCTCTCATAGACATCAAAACCCTCGTGAGCGGTACGGAAGTTCAGAAGATTTATATATTTCTTTTTCTTAGATAACATGTACATATATAACAGTCTGAGAATGTGTGCAATATCCCAGCACATAAGGAGGAAAAAAAAAAGACGACGATGGAACATGGTTAACACAAATATTATTTCACACATTTTCCATCTGAGCACAATTCCAACAAATGTTTTGTTTCTAATAAAAAGCATTCTGCATAACACAAAACATCTGTTAACACACGCTCAAACTCTGGGTCCTAAGGTGGGTGTGTTATGAGAGTACTACTGTTCTTCGTGCTGTATGTGACCGAATGTAGGTTTTATTCCTATATTACCTTGATATAATTTTCGCGAGGATCTAGTTTTCTTGAGCAATGCTTATTCGCTTTGATAAAGAGAACATACTATAATCTATAGTGTCCAATTAACCAGGGGTTGTACCTAGAAATAATGGCACTTGCTTTTTCATTGAATATTTCTGCCTCCCATACCATTTTTCAAAATCTAGTAAGAGACCCTATGAAAATTTTTTGACGGAATCTTTCTTTGCCGGAAGTAATTTTCGCGAGTGAAACTCAACTCGCTTTTTTCAATCGCCGTTAACCATTGATAAGTATCTTTCAGCCCGGAGCTCTTGCCTTCTGGACCCCCTAATATTGTTGAGGTAGATACGCTAATAAGCAAACTGACTAACATTTTTTTCTGCATTTTTTTTTTTTGTGTGCATGCGCACCAACTCATACAGTCGTCTTAAATTGTCTTTTTCCAATATCATCTTCAAAACAACCATAGACTCAACAGTACACATCCAAAGTATTGAAACAAGAGGTCAAGAAGGTCATGGCGCATGCGCTGTCGCGAGCTTTCTGGAATCTCTTGCATCCAATCAGAGCACGAATCTCGCTTGCAATAACTTCCGGTTGACACGTGACGGGGATGGACGGTACTCAGATTAGAGTTACTCCCCTTCAGCCCGTCCACTACGCATGCGTTGACGTGTGACATCCAACAATATCGGGCTCTGACTACCAAGAGTTCATTTCCCCCGAAAATTCATCAACCTGGTAAACAGACATGCGCGTGGCACGTCACGTGGGTCTGGCACGGGGTGAAAAGACAGGTTCCCGCCTTGTGTTTGAAAATGTGAAATTGATCCAGTGTATCTCTAAACAAGGGGGAGACAACTGCCAACACTAGGCATCGTGACGACATGATTAACTTCCCCTTGTGCGGAGTATCGGTAAACATAGTTGTAATTACTGAATGTCGCAAAGAATGACACGGTGATCACCGGTGAAGTGACTCGCTTCGAGAGCATCTCATTCATAGACAATCAGGGAATGAAAGAAGACACTCAATTTTTACAAGGCTTTAGTGTACTTTCGTTGAAGTGAACACTCTATGTCCAAACGCTCACTGAATGCCTGTTCTCACCCTCTGACACAGTTCCTGATTTGAAATCACGTGCGCTTCAGAAAGTGACAGTGTCTTACACTTTATTTGTTATTTCTCATACACGTGGCTTTAGTTACCAGTCGCAGACGTAGTTTTCAAGACAATCAAGAGAAAGTGAGAAGAGTGAACCAAATACTATTATTGTCATCATGGTACTCTATGATGCGAGATCGCGATACCAATTCTTGTTTGTAGTGATACTGTCTGAACTCAATGCAGGATTTAGACTTGGTGAGACTCTTAAGTTAAAACTTGAAGCCTCTTTGTTAAAAAGTTATACCAGAAGGTCTCACAAAATGTGCATACCAAGTCTGGACCTTGGGTAATGCCCAGTCCT